>CAUYUJ010018815.1:0-82500 GCA_963575745.1 Prorocentrum cordatum | reverse complement strand
CTACTCGTGCCGGCACTACTACTACTACTACTACTACTACTACTACTACCCCTACCACTAGTACTAGTAGTACTACTATCACTACTACTACTATTACTACTATTACTACTACTACTACTACTACTACTACTACTACTACTACTACTATGATTATTTCCGATACAATTGCCACTGCTACTACTACTCCTGCTCCTACTCCAATTCGTACCGTCATCACTACGACTACTACGATTACTGCTACTATTACTACTACTACAACAACAACTACTACTACTACTACTACTACTACTACGACTACTACCACTACCACGATTATTACCACCAGTATTATTACTACGACTACTTCTGCTACTATGGCCACTCCTACTAGCACCGGTATTTTTTTTACGATTATCATTACCTTTGCTATCATGTCTATTTATAATACTACTACTACTACCACTAGTAGTAGTAGTAGTAGTACTACTACTACGACTAGTACATGTGTGACTACTATTACCACCACCATTACCAGTATGACTACCACTACCATCACCATTACTACTACTACTACTACTACTACTACTACTACCTCTACTACCACTACTACTACTACTACTACTACTACTACTGCTACTCTTATTAATATTACTACTACTACTACTATTACTACTACTACGACTACTACTACAACTACTACTACTACTACTACTACTACTACTACTACCATTACTACTATTAAAACTATCACTACTACTACTGCTACTACTACTACTTCTACTACTACTGCGATTGTTAGTGCTACCGCTATGTCTGCGACTACTATTATTACTACTACTACTACTGCTACTACTACCACTACTACTACTACTACTACTACTATTATTGCGACTACTACTACTACTACTACTACTATTACTACTACTACTACTACTACTACTACTACAGCTGCTACCTTTGCTATTGCTACAGCTCCTTCTACTGCCACTGCTACAGCTACTACGACGGTTACAACCTGAATCGATAGTACTACCAGTAAGACTATGTTATTACGACTATTACGACTATTATTAATATTATTTTTTACTACTACTACTACTACGACTACTATTTCTATCACTACTAGTCATACTTCTGGTACTAGTACTACTACTACTACTACTACTACTACTACTACTACCTTTGCTACTGTTACTGCTACTGCTACTACTATGTGCACTATTACTTCTACTTCAACTACTACTACTACTACTACTACTCCTACTACTACTACTACCACCACTACTACTACTACTACTACTACTACTACTACTACTACTACTACTACTACTACTACTACTACTACTACTACTACTACTACTACTACTACTACTACTACTACTACTACTACTACTACTACTACTACTACTACTACTACTACACTACTACTACTACTACTACTACTACTACTACTACTACTACTACTACTACTACTACTACTACTACTACTACTACTACTACTACTACTACTACTACTACTACTACTACTACTACTACTACTACTACTACTACTACTACTACTACTACTACTACTACTACTACTACTACTACTACTACTACTACTACTACTACTACTACTACTACTACTACTACTATTACCATTACTACGACTACTTCGACTTCTTCTACTACTATTACTACGACCTTTTCCCGAGGAACGCCAGAGCGAACAGGGTATGGTTATGCCCTGTTTGTTTTCTGAGGCTTCGTGTTTCTCGGGCCCTTCCAAGGAGGCCCCGCCAGAGCGAGCAGGGCATGGCTACATAATGCTGTGTCTCAGTCTTCGTGTTCTTCCGACCCCTCCAAGGAGGCCCCACCAGAGCGAGCAGATACGGCTACGCCATACTAACATGTCATCGGACATACGAGTTAATGGGATAACAAAGTGTTCTCCCCCCCGAACTTCATTCAATCGCTTCGCTCACTCCGCCGGCCCATATTGCCTCTCCGCTGTCGGTTGTCGGGGTGTTGTTGTCAATGCGGTGCGGTTAGGCGGCTGCCATTTTTCGGAGGCGGTGGTAAGCGGGTCAGAGGCCTCACGGATGTTGGCTGGGCTCTCGTGGTTGGCTTCTCAGGGACCTTTGGGAGGCAGTTTTGGGCCTCTTGGGGGCCGTGTTGGGGCCTCTTGGGGCCTCTTGGGGGCCTTTTGAGCTTCTTGGGGTGCCTCTTGGGGGCCCCTTGGGGCTCTTGGGCCCTCCTGGAGGCCTGTTGGGGCTGAAGGCTCGACTTTTCGGTTCCTGGTCCCCTTCCTGGGCCCCTCTTGGAGCTGTTTTGGAGCTCTCTTGGGCCATCTTGGGCGCCTCTTGGGCTAACTTGGGGCCATCTTGGGCCGTCTTGGAGCCCTCTTGGGGCGATCTTGGGGGCTCTTGAGCAGTCTTGGACGCTGTGAACCTTGTAACGTCGTCTACGCCAGAAATGCACGTTTTCCAAAGGCCCTCATGGAGGGCCTCTTGAGGCTCTCGTGGAGCGTCTCGGCGGCGTCTCGGGCCGTCTGGAGACCATCATGGGCGTTTTGGAGCAACATTTCGGAGACTCAGGGCCCCTTGGACCGTCTTCCCGGGCATTGTCGGCCGATCCTTCGAGGATTCCAACGGCTCTTGGACCGTCTGGGCGCTCTCTTGAGGCCATCTTGGGCGCCTCTTGGGCCGTCTGGGAGGCCTCCGGCATTGCCAGGACTTTGGCGGGGTACTTGTCGCGTCGGTGCCCCCAGGGGCCTCTTCGCGCGCGCGAATTTGTTATATTCTTAACTTGTTACAGGAGATCTTAGCACGCCTCTGGCCCGTTGGGCCGGCGAATTATCCCCACCCTATGATTATCAGGGACATGGGATCACGGGCTCCACGGAGGAGGTAGTGTTGGGGAGGACGTTGCAGAGGTCACTAGTGGCAGATCGAGTAGATTTGGGAGATGTGTGATATGTCAGCGGCGAGTGAGCGGCGGAGCGAAATCTTCAAGCACAGTGTGTAGAGCAGCATTCGGGGCAAGTGGATCACGAGTTTGCAGGGGGCTGAAACGCTTACGCAGTAGACTGACTGTGGGGGCAGGGTTGCAGTGGATCTTGAGACTGCTTGGGTCTGTCGCTTCCTTAGTGCTAGATCGACCGTTATTCTTTTTTCTTTCATGGCCAATCCCGATGCGTCGAGCTGGTCAGATGTGGGTATGCTCGCCCTGATAGTGGGCGTAAGCCTGTCGGCTGCCGCCAAAGGGAGCCGCCACGCTCAGGGGCAACGTTAGGGGGGCCGAGTTTCGAGGCTGAGGTTCGATGATCGGTGCGTCAGTTCACGGTGGCTGTCCAGACTCGGGATGCTCTCCAACAGTTGCGAATTTCCGAGGGCGTTTTGAGGGTGCCCGGATCGTCCCGAGCGGCCGTTGGGGACTTGAGTTATGACCCGAAAACCAGGGGCAGCGCAATCAGGTCGCGACGAGGGCCGCCAGGAAGACTACGTTGTCGCGTGGTTGTGGTTGCGGTCCTGGCAGCCGAGACCTGGCATGTGTTGTTGATGGGCGCGACTAGTTCGGTGCAGCCCAGTTCTGTGCAGACCTGCCCCCCCAAAGAAGAAGAACATGTTCGGACTGCGCCCGTAGCACACACCCGGACCGCCTCTCGTCTTTGGTGTTGTTGTTTTCGTTATGCCCCGTGCCTTTCCCAGATATGTTTGGGCAAATCATTCGCAGACACTGGCCCTGAAAACTCAATAGAAGTTCTTGCTGCTTTGGGATCAGGGCAGCGACAGTCGTCAGATGCCTGCAGTGGCACGCAGATGGAGGCATCCTGTAAATAGACCAGAGGATCAAAGGACGGCGATTGAGCGGCGGAGCGAAATCTTCAAGCACACAGCGTATAGATCAGCATTCGGTGCAAGTGGATCACGAGCTCGCATGGGGTTGAAACGCTTACGCAGTAGACTGACTGTGGGGGCAGGGTTGCAGTGGATCTTGAGACTGCTTGGGTCTGTCGCCTCCTGCTCCTCAGCTCGAGAGATCGACCGTTCTTCTTCTTTCACGGCCAAGCCCGATCTGTCGAGCTGGTCAGATGTGGGTATATTCGCCGTGATCGCAGGCGTCTGCCCAAGGTTGCCTCACTGCCCGTTACCGGGTCTCTGTTGCCTACTACGGCAGGCAGCGTGTTAGCGAGGACCAAGTGCGCTTGAGCTACAAAAGCCGAATGGGAGCAGGACCGCTGTCCGACTCGCTCTACGACGCAAGCCCGCCTGATGGTGGCGCGCGCAGTGCATGCAGGTATCGATGCAATATGGGTCGCGCGCGTGGCTCGCTTACCTGTTCGAGCTTCGTACCAGTACTGTTCGCTTCTTTCTGTGCCTTCCATTGCCTAGCACTCTCGGCGCATCGATCTTGCATGGGTGTTCGCTGGATCCTGTCGACACGCAACATGTTTTGTTGTATCAATTTTATCGTCTGCTTTACTCCTCCATCCATCCTCCTCCCTCCTCCATCATCCATTTTCGCTCATCTCCCCGCCTCTTTCTTCCTCCCTCCCCATTACTTATGTATCCCTCACTCTCTCCTTCTCATCCTTCCTTATTCCTCCTTCGTACCTCCCTTTGCCTCTTGCCATCCCCTTCGCCTACCACCTACCTCACCCGTTATCCCCTCCATTCCTATCGCCCCCATCCTTGCTATTTCCCTCCTCGTTTCTGCCTTCCCCTCCCTCCCCCGCTTCCCCACCCCCACCCTCCCTTGCGTCACTGCTTCGCTCACTCCCCGCCCCACCTGCCACGGGCCCCCTGGTAGTCTCTCAGCGCGCCCCCCCTCCCCATTATCAACGTCCTAGGACATGCATGTCCTGGAGAGTGCTCCGGCCAGGAGTTCGAGGCGGATTCAGCCATGGCGACGGCACTCCCAGGCTCCTCCTCCCCTCCCCTCCTCATCCTCCCTTCGCCCCAACTCTGGGAACTATCAACATGTCCGAGCTCACGTAGACCCCTAGCCTACCAAGCGCAGGAGTAGGACCTCTGCAGTACCAGAGCGCTTGTTGGCGCGCGTTCCTGCTAGAGGAGGGGCTTGCCACGACAGGGTCAGGGCCAGCTTGACTGCAGACGATACCTATACGACCACCCTTCGGGTGACAAGGAGGTTGTGGGGGGGGGAGAGGGGGGGAACCAACATCTGACTCAATCGATCTCACTATCGATCTCACTCAACGGGACACCACGGGACACTTGTCGATCTCACTATCGATCTCACTATCGATCGCACTCAACGGGACACCGCGGGACACCTCTCGATCTCACTATCGGTCTCACTATCGATCTCACTATCAATCTCACTCAACGGAACACCGTAGGACACTACGGGACACCTCGGGACACCACATCGATTTCATTATCGATCTCACAATCGATCTCACTCCACGGAACATCACGGGAAACCACGGGACACTTGTCGATCTCATTATCGATCCAATTATCGATCTCACACCACGGGCCACCACGGGACACCTCGGGGCACAGTATCGATCTCACTATCGATCTCACTCAATGGGACACCACGGGACACCACGGGACAACTGTCGATCTCACTATCGATCTCATTATCGATCTCATTTTTGGGGGCACCAGGGGGAACCACGGGGCGCCTCGTGGCACCACATCGATCTCACTACCGATCTCACTACCGATCTCACTATCGATCTCACTCAACGGGACACCACGGGACACCACGGGACACCGCGGGACACCGCGGGACACCGCGAGCTAACGCCGGACGGACGGACGGACGGGCGGGCGGGGGAGAATCATTTGTTTTTACGTCGCCCTAGCAACGGCGGACACCACGGGACACCGCGGAACACCGCGAGCCACCGCTGGACGGGCGGGAGGGGGACAGTCGTTTGTCTTGACTTCGTCCTAGCAACGGCGGGTTCACTCCTCTCGCGCGCCCACGCAGCTTCGCCTCGCCCGCACGCACGACACGAACGAAACGAAACGATTTCCCGGTTGGGGGTCTCCGTTCCCCTGGCATCTCACCCCCCAACCTCCGACTACTATGCTTAATGCAGCAGACGACGTGTTTGGTCCGATTCATGTCTTGCCTTGTCTTGTCCCCCACCCCCCCTGCGGGCAGCAGGTACATTCCATAGTTGGTCCGGCTGCCCGCCACTGGTGTCTTCCAGGCCCGTCGAGTTTCCAGTTCCTTGGTTCCTCCCTTCTTCCAGCTGGAGTTTCCAGTTTCTCCCAGGAGTCACCGAAGATGGAGTGAAGTAGCGGTGAGACGAGCTAGCATTGGTGATATGCATGACCCTCTCAGTTGCGGATCAGAGTGAGGGGACGGAAGTGTCGTCGTTAGTCTGCACGTTTTTGAAGAAGGCATCCGCAGGCGCCGGCCGAATTTTCGTCAAAGCAATGTTGGTGGGTCGAGGGTGGGTCGCGAGTGAGTCGCGGGGTGGGTCGTGGGCTGGGCTGCGGGTTGGGTCGCGGGAGGGTCGCGGGTGGGTGACTTGCGGGTCGCGAGCGAGGATGACGACAGCAATAACATTAAATCATACTATTCGTTTTTGTTTACGGCTTCCATCCAGTATGTAAATCCCGAACCTTCGATACCCGCCCTCTTCGTCTTCGATCGTACGCCCATTGGGGGTGTATCTTTCTTACCTGCCACGTGCAGTTGACGCAGCCATTAAGATAGGGGAGGTGAGGGAGGAGGCAAGGGACAAGGAGGAGAGAAAAGGATGGAGCACGACACAGATTAGCAGGAGCGGGTTCGGAGCAGGAGAACAGGCGGCAGGACCAGACGGGCGGGTCGGGCGGGCGAACCCTAACGGGCGGGTCGAGCGGGCGGGCCCAGACGGCCATTTGAAGCGTCGGTCCGCATGAGTCGCGAGGAAGTTTCCAGCGATAGTGCGATGTCCTATTAGATCGTTAGGAAGTCCAGATGGAGAGCATGATTCCTGAGTGTCGAGGGTGCGGCGTCGCATCACATTTCGAGGATGTTCCACGCGAGAGCGCGACCAGTGCATACATAGTGAGGAAGACCCGCGGGAGAGCGCGATTGTTCATTCATTGTGGAGAGAGAAGTATGAACGCGGGAGCCGTTGTTGTTGTAGTTCGGATGCCAACAGCCCAGTCTGAGACTGAAGACTTTCACTTGCAAACATCCGGGTGCGAGCTTCGGGATGGGACACTTCAATCGAGAAACACAATGGGCTCCGGAGGGAGGGAATCAATAATAATCATTCTTTGGAAATGAGAATTCAAGCAGAGTCCGCGCGGCGGAGTCCCACATCTGCCAAGTACGCAGGGATGGTGTAAGACCAGTCGGCTCCAGTTTGACTATCTGGAATTTCTGCACCGGCCCATACATCTCTTTCGGCTATACCGCCGTATTGGCCTATCTGCCAGTTTGGGTGTGCAGGCCAATTGATGGCTGCACTTCTCTTTCGCATCCTCCCCAGGCCGAGTGTATAGTTGCCCTCTGATTTTCCGCACAGTCGTTTCTAGCGCTTCGCGGCTTCCGCCGCCTTTTAGCTTCTGTATTCTGGGCCGCTTGGAACTCAGGGCTGGGCCTCCCTTCGCTGGGGAGGGTAGCAGGTAGCAGTCGAAACAAGCTCTCGGCATGAGAGCCTGCAGCAATACGGCCGCAGACTGCTAGAATTCCGAATCCGACCGACCGATTTCCTCCTTCCTGTTAGGTCGCAGTTCTATGGGATGTTATACTCAGCATCGGCGCCGGTAGTTCTTTTTGTCTTATGCGGCATTGTACGGCTCAATCTGGCTCAAGCCGGCTTCATCTAGTGCTCAGTCCGGCTTATCCGTTTTAGCACCCCGATTCATTGGGTTTGACAGTCCGCAAACAGGATAAATCTTTCCAGAACGCTCTCATAGCGTTCCAGAGCGCTCTGAAACGGCCGCGACGCCCGAGGCATCGTCTATCCCCGCCAGCTCTCAAGAACTCCCGATTTACCTTCATTCAGATGTATCCTCACCCCGCCTTCGTCTTAAATCTGGTCCCCACGACCTGGTAAGGCTTCAGGTTGCGCACAGAGAGCTCCCCTAGGTAATTTCAGCTGGCATCAAGCCTGGGGAGTGGAGTTTCCGAGGAGTGCCGCAGTAGGCGGCGCCAGGGCGTTGAGACCGACCCTGGCTTCTCGGGGGGGCCTGTCGAGGCTGGCTGGGACCATTCTGGGGGCCTGTTGAGGCCAGCCGGGAGTACCTGGTCTGCGCGCAACCCGAAGCCTTGCCACCGTTATCCTCCTCCTCCTCCTCCTCCTCCTCCTCATCCCCCTCTTTCTCCTCCGCAATTACTCAATATGAATACTATTCTCCCTCTTCCCCTGATGACGGTTTGAAAGTGCTCGACCCCCCCCCGCGTACTGTTTTTTTACACACAGGTTTCCCTGGAGTTGGGTTTCGCCTGCATTTTTTTTCAAAATGCTGCTCTCGCTGAGGCGCCGGCCTCATTTTCGGGCCCCGCTCGTTCCGAATCGTGCTCCCGCTGCAGCGCTGGCCTCATTTCCGTGCTTCCGCTCGTTCCGAATCGTGCTCCCGCTGCAGCGCTGGCCTCATTTCCGCGCTTCCGCTCGTTTCGACTCGTGCTCCCGCTGCAGCGCTGGCGTCATTTCCCGTGCCATGCCACGGCATGCAATGCAATGCCGCTTTGCGGTGCTCTTCTACGCCATGCCACGTGCATGCAATGCAATGCTAGTCGATATTACGCTTTGCGGTGCTCTTCCACATGTCATGCCGTGCTCTACGATGCATCGCGTACCCTTTCGGGATCATTGCCCTGCTCGACATCCGACTGTGCGAGTAGAGAGGGGATCTACGCCATGGTAAGGGATGGGAGGGAGGGGTAGGATGTCCGATATGACGCGAGCGCACCTAGCTTGTCCTCATCCCCTCTCTTCCCTCCCTCCCGCCCAGCAGGACGGGTCGGCCAGGAGGAGAGACGGGCGCGGCTGAAACCACTTAACGATTGGTTCGGCAAGGTGGAGGCCTGCCTGCTGGCCGACGTGGTGCAGTGGTTGAAGGACGCCTCGCGCGCGTGGTGCGGGGACATTGACATTGTCGCCCCTGGAAGGAAACTCGGCATCGTTGTCCAGATCCCCATCCCCTCTGGACAACGGTATCTCAGCCCTGCCAGGCCTCCCCCAAGATGGCGCGAAACCCTAAGGGCACAGCATAGATGTTCCCGGGCTCGGAGGCCCGCGCCCCCCCCCCCGCCCCCCAACCCCTCAGATGGGATGGGTCCCAGGGCCCCGCCGGCCCCGCATCCCAGATGGGATGGGAGGGGAGGAGGCGGACGACGACGACGCCGACGTCGAAGACGACAGCGAGGACGACGACGACGCCGACGTCCTCTGGACCTCTTCTGGAGTCCAAGACCCCGTGTTCTGGAAGGTTGCATCCCCTGCGCTCCCTTGAGCACCACAGCACCACATCACACTCACAGGCACTGCAGCACCACCCCATACCAACATGGAGGGGGTACCCATCGGGGGGGGGGCCATACCATTAGCATTGGGGTGGGGGTGCGAGCGGCCAGGGCGGAGGACAGGGAGGAAGAGGCTAGACGATCGGTGTAGGCCTGGCCCGATCGAGCGAGGAAGAGGAAAACGCCATCGGAAGAGAAAACAGACGGAAAGGTGAGGAGAAGGCTGACGGAGAACGGCGGCCGCGTTTGGAGCGCACTCGTGCGCTGCGGCCGTGAACAAGCATTGTTTAGCTTCCTCTCTCGCACGCCGCGCCTCCCCCATCTCAACATCGGGCTTGCATTCCTCTTCTTGATCGGCATCCGAACCAACACAGTTCATGCGTTGGCCTCCGCTGTCCATCTCGCATATGCTCGCCATGCAGATGTCGGCATATTACTCGTCACCCATGCTCCCTATCCTCACCTCTCCCAACCAACGCAAGTGCAACTACATCTCTCTGGGGTGCGATCCGTGTGAAAGGTGTGCCGAGATGGGGGGAGGGACGCCATGCGAAGTTTGTTGCTTGGACACGAAAGTGGAGCTTACGGGGGGGGGGTCACGATCCGTGTGAGATGAGAGCAGTGCTCAAAATAGCAAGGGGACGTTTTGTGAATCTTGCTTTGGGGCCGTAGGTCTCGACTCAATCCGCGTGACTGGCACTTGTATAAGTCAAGCCCCAACCTGAGCGCGCGTTTCGCGCCGCCGTCGCTGTAGCCATGCCACTGCTGCTTTCACGTGTTTGCACAGCTTCGCAATGAACATTACGCATATGTCCCTTCCGGTATTTGGTCTCTGTCCGGCCCGCGTCATGGATTCTTGGTTTACTTCATGCTCAAACCATTTTTGGGTAACGACTTCAGTGGGTATGTGACCTTACCCAGGGCTGCGGCTGACTAGAACACAAGCGTGCGCGAAGCGCGCGTGGTTCTAGTATGTAAATGTCAATTCACATATAGATGTATATCAACCGATTCATTGATCGGGCTTTTTCTTTTGTTTTTTTGTCTGCTTGCGTTCTGGGGGCGAGGGTCAGGGATTATGTCTGCTTGTATTTCGTCGAACGCGACGAGGGGACAGGGGCGACGAGGACGTGGAGGAGGAGGAGGAGGACAGCACTTAGAGGACAACGATAACGACGAGGACACATCAGATAATACGGATCGGATAACGAGGATATCGACTATGACAATGACAATGACAATCACAATGGCAATTACAATGACATAACGAATATGAATCATATGACAATTACAATGACCACACAATGACCACGCGGATGGCGGTCACCAGCACGAATAATTGTAAGTTTGATGCCGCTCAACGTAGTCTAAGCGCTACATGAGAATGGCGATGGTGAATCATATTGTCGGTAATACATTATTTGGGTTTGTGAATATATTACAACGCAAGTTTAACTCATTTTGCGTTGCAAGAAATTGCCACATTGCAGTTCCAAAAGTATGGTGATCGGATCAGAGGGGGGTACGCGCTCTAGCTGGAGGGCCAGAAGCACGAGGCCCTCATGCAGGGCCTGGCCGAAGGGTCCCGCACGGGCAGGCACGCTCGAGCAGACGCTGTGCGATGTCTGCTACGCCCACCTGGTGGTGAGGCGCGTCGACTCCTTGCTGCGCCGAGCGAGACTCTGGTCAATCTTTCTCCGCCTCCACAGGTGGCAGGGGGTGGCCAGATGGGCGGATGCGCCCCGTCACGCCCCGTATGTTGCCATGGCTCTGGAAATTCTTGGGCCGCCAGGGTGCCCTGAACGGGCCGGGTCGTGGCGGTCACGGCGGCGTTTTTCTTTCACGTTGCGCGTCTCGGAGGATTTGGTACGACCAGGGTGCAGCAGGAGTACCAGCCGCGTGGTGCAGGGCAGCAGCGAGGAGGGCGCAACGAGAACAGCCGGCCCCGCCCACCGGATGGTGAAGGCAGGGTGGTCCACATCACCGGGAGCAAGACGGACCAGTACAATTTGGGATGCGTGCAGAACCAGTAAAGGACGCACGCGGCCCCTTTGCCTGGCTGGTGCGTTGGCGACGCTGGAGGGCCATTTTCCTCAAAGGTTCAGGGGGTCGGAGTGATCCTTCCCCTGTTCCGATGGGCGGATGGGACGCCCATCAAGCGGGAGGAGGTCCATCTTTTCCAGCGTGTGGCGGCGGTGGGGAATGCCCTTGAAGTCCACGAGGTGGGGTCGCGCAGCCTGCGCGCTAGGGGCGCGACCTCGATGCGCCACGTGGTCGCCGACCTGCAGCGCATCGGGCGCTTAGGTTTGTGGGCCCTCGGACGGCTCCCGCGCCTGTCCGTGGGAGTCCCACGAGCCCATGCGCGAGGTGGCACAGAGGACGGCCTTGGACGAGTCCTCCCTCGCGAAGCCTGGTCGCGACGGCGCCGGCGAGAGCCACCAGGCCCTGGTCTCCGAAACCCACCCGGAGGGTGCCGCCGACTGTGACAGTGCCAGGCGAGCGCCAGACGTCGGTGGCTGAGCAGCACGGGGTAGGAAGCAGAGGAACTGGCGCCAAGCCGAAATGGCTTGCCCGAGCAGGGTCGGCGTCGTCCGCGGGTTGGCTCTCGCGGGCTGGGCTTGCGAGGCCCCGACGGTCGGGGCCCCCGGGTCTGACGAGGGCAGCAGGATCGGCAGCCTCGCCAGGTCACGCTGCCAGACCAGCCGTGGCCCACGGCAGCGGGGGGGGACAACGGCCAACAGGAGCCTTTCAAGAGCACGAGGGAGCCCTTGCAATGAAACGGCTTGTGCTCCAATGTGGCAACCCATGCGTTGCAAAAGGTTTTTGTGTGGTAACTTCTTGCGATTGGCTCGAGAAGTTGGCATGCCTGTCAACACGGCCCAATTGCCACCGCTTCCAAGTCATGAGAGCCTCGTGCGCCGCTGTCGACTCCAGCATGCGCGCGCGACCTGCTGGGGCGAACTGGACCGCGGGTTGAGACAGGGGCATGCTTTGGTCTGGCATGGTCTGGCAGCTTGAGGAGCTGCCACGGGGGTCGTTGGTGCCGCGTGGCTGGCTGAGAAGCGAGGACCTACGGCGCGCGCAGCTGAGCTAAAGTTACCCAGGGGAGGTGCCTGAGCCTGAATGCCGGCGGTGTCCCTTAGTTACGTTGCGCATTCTGCGTACCTTGCCTGCCCTGTAAATGGCTGTTTGTCTCATGTCCAACGTGGGCTCAACGCGGATTCGAAGCGGATTTGGCATGAATTCGACGGGATCCCGATGCGAATTCGGGACGGATTCTACGCGGATAGCAGCACGACAGGACAGTCACGGGGTTCCCTGGCGATGCAACAGAACTTCAGGATGCATCGCCGACATGGCTCGATGTGGCACCCTTGTCGCCACGCCGATGCATCGCCGACGTCGTCGATACATCGGCGATGCGGCGCGATCCTCCGACCTTCTCGACCCCATCCGGGAGGCCTCTCCGTACGTATGCGGGGGATGGGTGGCGACCAGGCTCGTGCGGCCCACTTTTTCGGGTTCCTTTCCACTTCTCCCCCGGGGGCCTGGGACACTCTTGACGGGGTCATTTGGCTACATTTGCAGCTGATTCTGGGATGACAGGGGGGCAAAGGAGGAAGGAGAGAGATAGACGCTCGGTCACGAGCCAAATGCTCGCTCCTTCTGCTCCCTCCCCCCGCGGAGGACCGAGACATACCGTTCGAGCCGAAGAGCGTTCTGAGCGACGTTATCGACGCGGTTGTCAGTGCGCATGTCTCGAAGGCCATCCACAGACAGGTGGAGAAGGCGGCGGAGGGCTAGGGTGGGGGCGCGGGCCTGATCCTCGTTCTCCTCCTGTTTCTTCTCCTCCTCCTCTTCCTCCTCCTCCCCTTCATCTGGCAGAGAGAGAGAGAATAACAAAAAATACTCCGACGGAAAGACCCCACATGATAATCCTCTCGGCTAGTCTGCAAAAAAACCGTCACCGTCGGTCTCGTGATTGGCGAGGCATCCTTACTGTCTCTTCTGCGTATATTGCTTCTCGCCCTGGCGCAGGCCCTCCTCCCGCTCCCTACGTTTCCCCCATCCTCGCCCTCCTGTTTTTTCGCGCCCCGTCACCTCCTCCCCTTGCTATTGTATGAGCGCGCATGCCGTTTTTCCTCGGCGCCGTCGCCGCCTCGGCCAGCACGGGCGCGCTCTCTTTACCATGTCGCGCAACCGTTGGGACAACCCCGTCGTTGCGCGCTTTGGGGCGTAAGCCTAGGTTCTAGTAGGTCTAGTGGAGTCAGAGGGATACAATATATTTGTAAAACGGGGAGGAGAAGGACGAGGATGAGGAGGAGGAGGAGGAGGAGAGGAGGGGGGGAGGAAAAGGGAGGAAACTACAGGAGGAGGAGGGAGGGAACTGGAGGAAGACGAGGAAAGAATGAGGGAGGGAGGGGGCCCATACGCAAGCTATTCGGGCTTCTAGGGATTCCCGTGAAGCCCCGGACAGAGAGGGAGAGAGGGAGGGAGGACGATGATGACGACGGGGCTACTCACATACGAGGCCCCACTCGATATGCCAGCGAATTCAGACCTGAAGAGCCCAAGCGTGACGACAGTTACAGGAATCGAACGACCCGCTCGGATTACCAACGGAGCCAACAAGTGACGACAGTTACAAGAATTCCATGACCCGCTTCGGATTCGAACATGAAGTCCGGGCCCCTCAGGGAGGGGGTTCCCGCCTGAGACTTCCTCACAAGTGACTCACAGACGATGCTCCCGCCTGATACTTCCTCCATATTCTAGCCTGAGTAGCCCAAAAGTTACGACAGTTACAGGAATTGTATGACCCGCCACGGATTAATAACATGATCTGCGGGCCCCTTAGGGAGGGGGGTCCCGCCTGAGACTTCCTCATAATTCACTCACAGACGAAGCTCCCGCGTCATAGTTCCTCCAAATTCAGGCCGGAGTCACCCAAAAGTGACGACAGTTACAAGAATTGTGCGGCCCGCACAAATTAGTAACATGATCTGCGGGCCCCTTAGGAAAAGGGGGCTCCCGCCTGAGACTGCCTCACAATTCACTCACAGACGAGGCTCCCGCTTGATATTTCTCCAAATTCAGGCCTGAGTAGCCCAAAAGTGACGACAGTTACAAGACTTGTATGGCCCGCCGCGGATCATTAGCATGATCCGCGGGCCCCTTAGGGAGGGGGCTCCCGCCTGAGATTTCGTCACAACTCACTCCTCACTCGCAGACGAGGCTCCCGCTTGATATTTCTTTCAAATTCAGGCCTGAGGAGCTCAAAAGTGACGATTGTTACAGGAATCGTATGACCCCCGCCACGGATTAGTAGCATGATCCGCGGGCCCTTTGGGAAGGGGGTTCCCGCCTGAGACTCGTCGCAATTCATTCACAAACGAGGCTCCCGCCTGATACTTCCTCCATATTCAGGCCTGATGATGATGGTGAATGGTCGATGGATGATTGTGTTGGTGATGGTGAAGCTGATGTTGATGGTGATGAGTGGTGATGATGATGAGTGATGATGATGACGAGTGGTGATGACGCGGTGTTGACAATGACGATGCTGATGATAATGAGTGATGATGATGAGTGGGTGATTGAGTGAGTGAGTGAGTGGGTTTCTGAGTGAGTGAGTGTGTGTGTGTGTGTGTGTGAGTGAGTGGATGTTCCTGTTCCTGTTATTGCGCGGGGTGTCCAGAGAAAAGAAGACCCCCACTTTAGATTTGGGAGTACTAATAGGAATAATCGTAAGACGAATGGGAAGAAGAAAACGAACAAGACGGAAAAAGGAATCGAAGACAACAACCGCGGACGTATAATCTTTGCCGTCCTCCTGGCTCCACCAGCATGATGCGTCTTCTCCGCATCCTCTGTTCAACTGAATCGCGTCGCCCTCTGCTGCTGGTCCTCCCTCAGGTTGCTCGCGTCGCTAGGCTTGGTCGGTTGGTTGGATTGCAACTCGGCTGGTTGGCTTGTTGTCTGGCAGTTGTTGGCAGTTGATTTGGGCTGTTCGCTGGATGCCTTGTTGCGCGCGCCAGTAGTATGTCCTGAGGGATGGTGGCCTCGGGAGCGCGCTTACGCGTCGAGTTACTCGGATTCGCAGCTTCGGGAGCGCGCATCCCCAGCTAGTTCAAATGTTTCGTGAGCTCGAGTCCAGAGCCGACTCCCCAGGAAACGACGGATCGGGTGAGCAACGCTCCCCGAGCTCGTGCCACAACCCAGACAATCATAGTTGTCTTGCTTTGGAAAAGGGACTTGAGCGGCGGTCTGCGGCAACCTCCAGAGGGCGTGGCCGCGGGACGCAACAGGGAAGTCATTTCGGGGGGGCTGTGACCTCGGGAGCGCGAGCCTGCTGTAGTTTACAGCGGATGGTGGGCTCGGGAGCGCCAGCGCGTCGTAATTTCCTAGGGGTTAGGGGAAATTGTCGCTTTGAATTTCGGGGATCCACGTGATAAAAGAAAGCACGATGTCTGGGGTCTGGGCTTCATGCGTGTTGGGTGCAACTCCACGCGCGCGTGCGCGCGCAAGCTCATAGAAGCCGCGCTTCCCGCTCTTGTCCGGAATGTTGCCCCCCAAACTTGCCGTTTCGCTCGAGACATCGTCGAGCAAATGGGATCTTCAAGGACGTGGTGCAAGACGTTTTATGTTAAACATGCGGCTCCCGCTCGAGGCATCCTCCGAACAAGTGAAATATCCAGGGATCTTGCGAATTCGTCGAAATCTTGAGAATGAGGCTCTCGCTCGAGGCATGCTCGAAACAATGGGATGGTGGACGAGCTGTTTCAAGACGTCTTCTGTTCCAAATGGGGCTCTCGCTCGAGACATTCTCGAGACATGTAGATCTTCAGGGAGTTTGTGAATCGAGACAGTCCAAGAGGGGCCCAAGAGAGCTCCGAGACTGTTCAATAGCGCTCCAAGACGGTCCACGATACCCTTCATCAGCTTCCTTATCATCAGTATCATCATCAGTACCATCGTATCATCATCGCCATCATGTTCCTCCGTTCTTGTGCCTGGCAGCAAGAGCTCTCCTTCTCTTCCTTCCTCCGTCTGCCTGGCCACCGTTTTGTGATGGTTGTCGTCCTGCCGACATCTCCCCTGGACGCCCTCCTACCTCTCCCCTGGACGCCCCGCAATACCTTTCCCCCCTCCCCTCCCTGCAAAGACCCTTGCAAAACCATGCCGAAGCCCCTGCAGAACCCCCCCAAGACCGCGCGCAAAAGACCCTGCGAAGACACCTGCTAAGACCTTAAACGTTGGGGTTGCCACCTATGTTTCCACATTCGGCTGGTCACCCATGTGCACACACTTGGGTGGCCACCCGTGCGCACATGTGTGTTGGGTGCAAGTCCGTGCGCGCACGCAATCTCAGAGAAGCGGCGCTTCCCGATCTTGTGCGGATAGGTTGCACTGGGCACCCAGGCTGGCGGATTTTTGAAAAATGGCCGTTTCGCTTTAGACATCCTCCGAAAATCGACCTTGGATGGGGACTCCCAATCGACGTCGTGTTCGAATCGCCCCCAGAGGGCTTTCAAACGGCCCCAGGGAGGCCCAAGGGACGCCCTGGAGGGCCCTAGGAGCGCCCAAGAGCGCCCAAGAGCGCCCCAAGAAGACCCCAAGATTCCCCCCAAGATCGCTCCAGGAGCCACCCAGACAGCTCACAAGAACCTCAAGACGGCCCAAGGGGCCAAGAAGACCCCAAGAGACTCCCAGCAGCGCCCCAGGAGGCTCCCAAACGGCACAAGAAGCCCCAAGACGGCCCAAGATGGCGCCGAGACGGCATAAGAAAGCTCCCACAGAACCCCACGACGCGCCCAGACAACCCAAGAAGACCCCAGAAGCCTACAAGAGGACCCAAGAGGCCCCCAAGAAGCCCCCAACAGGCCCCAAGACAACCCCGCGCGGCGCCAGGAGCAACGTCCTTCTACAATTGCCTCTTACTGTCCTCTGTCGTCGTCGTCGTCGTCGTCGCCCTCCGCATTCCTCCTCGTACTCTCCCTCGTTCTCTTCGTCCTCGTCCTTGTGCTTCTCTTCCTCCTCGTTCTTGTCCGATCAGGTTTCGGCCATCTGGGAAGCCCGAACACTGCCTCCAACACCGAGATCGGGATGACCTTTCGGTGGAGGCAACCGCGATATTGGTGCTGGTGCGAACCTCTGAGCCTCCCACGACCGATCCGATGCCGACCAGTCCTGCCCCCCGGCGGCAGAACTGGTCGCATTACGCCGAGCCGGGCGAGCTGCGCCCCCTGCTCGAGAAGCTGGAGGCGGCCGGCAAGAAGCTGATGCTGGTCTCCAATTCGCCCTATTGGTGCTGGGGCGCGTCCTGCCTTTGCTTCTCGCCTCAGCTCGAAGAAGAGAAACGGGCATCAACATAAATTCTCGGCGCTCCGCACGGATTTATTGGATCTGCGCGGGGCCCCCCTGGCGCTGGCGCGCGCGCGGATATCCGAAAGGTTCTGTTTATACCGGTTCTTCTTCTGTCAGCGGCACCGCAACGGGTATTCTTTGACAGGTATTTTGTGAATGGCCGAAAGTATGTTTTTGCAGGGTTTCTTTCGGACGTAGCGGCAAGATTGCATCGGAGGGATGGTTGGGTTCGCCGTGTCCCTGGCCAAAGTGCCCATCAGTAACGTGCCCGTCAGGGGGTCGTTGGCTCGCCTCGTGAGGCCCGAAATGGGGACGAGCAAAAGTGGAGGCGTTGACTAGAGGTGCAGGCTAATGCGGTGGTTTCTACTCCTCTGCCCCCTCGTCCCCCCTCTCCTTTACTACTTTTCCCTCTTCCTGCCGCCGCTCCTCGGTCGCGACATTCAGGACCGCCCTGTGACTGAACCCCCCATTTGCCACCCTCTTCCCTCTTCTCTGATGGAAGGCACGAGCGCGCCTCATTCCGCCATTCCAGCCATTCCGTCTCTAAATACTCCTTCTTCCCCTTATCCGACTCCAACTCCAACTCCGTACGCGATATTATTGTTCATACGCTTCCCAGTTATTGCCGGGTGGGAAAATATCCTGGGCGGATGTCCAGACAATGATGTCTACGAGGAAGGTCGGGGTTGTCGATGGGGTTGTCCAGAATTGCTCGGATGACCAAACCGGCGTTGCGTGCGCCCTTCCTCCCGACCGGCCCCTCATGTGGTCATCATTATCCTCCTTCTTCATTCCGGTGCGTGATCAGACGGAGGCGAGGAGGGGAGGGGAGGGATATTTCGAAGGTGGGGTGAGAAGGGGTGGGAGAAGGGCGGAGGAGTGTCATGGGATGGGGATGACAGGAGGGGAGGAGGGAGGAGGAGGAGGATGAAGAGGAGGAGGAGGAGGAGGAGGAGGAGGAGGAAGAGGAACAGGAGCAGGAGGAGGAGGAGGAGGAGGAGGAGCAAGAGCAGGAGGAGGAGGGAGAGGAAGCAGGAACACCAGCAGCAGCAGCACGAGGACTTCCTGCTTGATTGCTCATTTCCCCCGCCCCCACCCTGCCCAACCCATCGGGGCAGGTACGTCAATTCTGGCATGTCTCACGCCGTGGGAGACGCCCGCCGCCTTGCCGCGGGAGGGGTGTCGTCCTCCTCCGCCGCCCCTCCTTGTCCCTTTGCTTCTTCCTCCCAGCCCCTCTCCTTCCTAACGTTCCTCCCTTTTGCATCCTCCTTTCCTCGTCCTCCTCCTCCTCCTCCTCCAACCGCTGCCTTGGCTCTGGTAAGCGATGCGGCCACAGCGAGGCCACACTGTGTCAGATTTTGTTTGCGTCAGAGGAGGGCGGCCTCGTGCTCGGACTGAGGCGCTGCGCGGCAGGGTTCGCGGGGCGCGTTCGGATATCCAGGCCGGCGACGGGCCGCCGGGCGCAACGCCCCCGGCCGCCCTCCCCCCCGCCCCCCAGAGGTACATCATGGGCCCGCTAGGTTTTCCGATGACTTCCTTCCGAGTCTCATCCCAGGGGGGGTTCTCTCTGGGCGAGAGGGCGAGTGTCGCCGCCGCGTTCAGGCCATAGGCAACCTGAGCCTGCTGGCCAACCTGCGGCCGCTCGTCACGCTGGGCGGTGGGGCTGCCGTGGTGCCGATAGCGCTGGCGGGCCCCGCCTTGGGCTTGTTGCGCGGGGCTGCTCCGGCTGGACGTGGTGCCGGAGCTGGCGACCCCGCGGGGGTGTGACACGCCGCGGCCTGATGGCGGCTATCGCATCGGCGACGAGGTGCCTGGTCATGTGGCCACCGCCGCTCGCGTGCAGGATCGTGGCATCCACGTGTTGCCAGATGGCCAGGGCCTCTTCGTAAAGTTGGTGCCGCCTGCAGCCCAGGAGGATTTCTTACAGAGGGCGGTCGACGCCGACGCGAGGATCCTCCCGATTGTGCGCGACGCTCACGGCCGCAGGGACGTGCCGTGGCATAAGATGGTTGAGATGATTCGCTAGGAGGACTTCGGATCAGACTGGGCGCTGCCGGGTCCCAGGACCGCTGGATGGTGCATGAACTATCTTCAGCGCGAGGGCTTCGGCCTAGAGGGTCACCACGAGCACTTCCGCCAGATCTGCAAGCTGGGCGCCACAGGCTGGGGCGTCCAGGAGCAATGCGAGCTGCGCCGGCAGATCATGGCGGCGACCTGCCAGGACCTCTGGGATGGCACGAACTTGATCAGCGTAGAGATGAAGTTCAGGAGGCTCCAGACCATCCAACTCGCGCACTGGGGCAAGGCGAAAGACGCTGAGAGCAACGGCGTCGGGGGCAAGGTGAGTCTGGAGGAGAAGGCCGCTTTTTCGGGTGTCTCGCGATCTACATCGCCAGCGACGGCCTCGACTGAGCTGGTCGAGCATGCGCGGGGCGACGTTGATGAGGAGGCAAAGTTGCACAAGTGTCTGCGCCTGGCCCGCGAGGGGGGGGGGGTCCAGGCGCAAAATGGTGGATTCGAGCGGCCGCGCTGGCATCGGAGGGGGTGCCAGCGCGATTATGCTACCCCTCCACCAGGGCGATCACAGTGAGCCTGACCACGCCCCAGATGTCCATGATGTTGGTCGGCGCCGGCGCCAGGACATCTTCCTTCTGCCCTACCCTTTCGCCAGGGGGCCACTGGGCACAGCTGCTTCCCGCGCGCCCCTTTACTGTGGCGTGATCTCGGTGCCCAGCGGCCCCCGTCCGTTGGTTGCGTCGACGCCTCCCCGTGGGGCTTTGGCGCCTGCGGGGCCGATTGGGGAGTGGCTGCTGTTCGGGAGGTCGGCCGTCATAGCGAGCGGCGGCGCCATGGCAGGGCTGAGCGCGCGCGCCCACGACGCCGAGCTCTTGCCGCTGAATGCGCCGCCGAGGGGGCCGCAGCCAGCGGCCCGGGGCTGGGCGTCGCCGATTTTGCGCCAGGCAGCCTGCCCGACGACAGCCAGCCCGTCGGCCCGCCAGTCGAGCGGGGCCCGATTGTTTTTCCCGAGGCGTCGAATACATATCTTGAAAGGCGTCGTTGGCACGCGACTGGCCGCCGCAAGTGGGGTCGTCTCGAAGGGGGGCCTGTTCTTGAGGCCCGAGCCGTTCATTGCCACGTTCGCCATGCTTCAAGGGCGCCTCGGAACCACAGTCAGAGGTTGCTCGTCTTTGGCGTCGGTCTCTGCCGCGGCCCGGACGAGGGTTCGCAGCCTCAGTATGCGGGGCATCATGCGTCGCATTGGCGCCCTCTCTTCGGCGTCGGGAAGCTCGTTCTGCGCGCGCTGGACCCCCTCAAAGCGCAACGTTGCGGACGGCCCATCTCGGGGCCGATGGGGGCCCCAGCTAGCCGACGCCAGCGGCCCTTAATGAAGCCCCTGACAAGCCCCCCGACCATGCCCCCGTGCAGGAGCCCCCGATCGTGGACTACAGCACGCGCGCCATTGAGGAGTGGCAATTACCTGCGCAGGTGGATGGAGGAGGTGAACAGCGCAGGGGGCGCGCACCTGGACGCCGCAGAGGGAAAGCACAGGGAAACACACATCATCGTGAGCACCTGCCAGGGCAGTATCATTCGCGCGAGTGCGAGGTGGAAGAGGGGCCTGAGGGGCGGCGCGACAGCGCGGAGGGTTCCAGCAGCCAGGGCGTCTCGGGCATCAACGGGCCGCTGGTCTTCGGCAGCTGTCTGGCCCAAGAGTTATGTTGTATATTCCCATGTGTTGGCGATTGCCTTCACCTCGGTTCTCGCGGCGCTTCAGTCGGTGATGTGCTTGGGTCTACTCCAGGGGCATCCTCGTTAGCGGCCCGCAGCTGCCCTGGGCGGGGCGCCGCCTTCGCCTGGCCTGGCCCGCGCGGATGCCGGCTCGCCCCAGGGGGCGCTGCCTGCGCCCATCCTCCGGGGCTCGGACTCGGCCCGCCAGGCCTCGAGCTCCCGGCCGACGCCCCAGGAGCGGGCGCGCCTGAAAGACGCGCCTGCTGCCATGCCCGCGCTGAACGCGGCGTCGGCGATGACCCAGGCTGGCCGACGGGCGCGCGTCCGCATGCCGAAGGGGTTCGACGAGAGGATCCAGCAGCGTCGCATGGCGGCGGCCGCCCCCGCGGACATGGGCGCCCTGGTCCGCGACTGCATCCGCCGCCTGTTCAACCGCGGCTACCGCCAGACCCGCGCCAACCGCGTGATCGCGGCCATCGCGCGGAGGGGCCTTCGCTTCGCCATGGCGGGGCCCTTCGACCTGCCACTCGCGAAGCAGGCGGCCAGGGGATGGCGAGACCTCGCGCCGCCCCGCAGTCGCATGGCGCTGCCGTGCGAGGTCGTGGCTATGATGGTGAACGACTTGTCCTAGCATCGCAACGCGCCGGAGGCGTTCTCGATCCGGCTCCTCCTCGAGGTCCACGGCCGCCCCCGCGAGATCCATGGGCTGCGGCATCAGGGCGCCGCGCCGCTGGCGGCGTCGGCATCGGGTGCCCATCGGTTTGTCTCCGCGGCTCCGCCGCCAGGAGGTCGGCAAGGTCTCGGGGACAGGCGAGTTCGACGCGTCCGCGCGGCTCGACCTCGACCGGCAGGCGGCGGTGGGAGCGGGCCTGATGGCGATGGCACTGGCCCGTCGCCGCGGCGGAGCCCCGCCCGCGGCGCCTCACTTCGAGGTCAGCCAGCGCGAGGTGGCCAACGTCTGGCGCAAGGCGGCGGCTGCGCTGGGCCCCGCGAGGCTGGGGGCTTGCCACGTCTACCGGCTTCGCTGCACTCGGGCCCCAGCCACGACTGCGCCGCAGGGATGCGCGACCTCGAGCAGACCCGCCGCTGGGGCCGCTGGAAGTCGTGGAGCTCTGTGCGCAGGCGCGAGAAGGGCGGGGGACTGACCGAGCAGTTGCACAGATTGCCCATTGCCCGGCGCGGGCACGAGGAGGCTTGCGCGCGCCTGCTGAGCTAGCCCAGGCACGGCCTGCCTTCGCCGCTGGCGCCTGTCTGCCCGACCAGCCAGCGATCTTGGACGTGCTCTCGCCGCCCAAGGCATGCCAGTGCTGATGTGGGACGCCGTGCCCAATGTGATTTGTCGCGCCCAGCCAATCGTTCTCTCAGTCTCTCGCGGGTGCGGGCTGGTCGCGTGGGAGGTTGGCATGCTGGCATTCCTTGCAGTGCGCTCGCGCGTTGTCGTGACCGTAGTGTGTTGAGGCGCGCCTGTTCGTTCTGATGCCCATCTCCTTGGCCGTCCTTGTCTCAAACTTTCTCTGCGAGCTATTGTTGAGGTGTCCAAGTGTCTCAATAGTTGCATTGCTACTCCTGCGCGGGCGCGCCTGTCCCTACACATTCACCGGGGCGTCGAGAATCCCGAGACTTCCAGGCTGCGGCTGCTGCCCCGTTTCAAAGCCCCCAGCTCGCCGCAGAGGCTTTCTTTTCCACGCCGCCACCACGCGTCAGTGGGGCGCGGCCTGGAAGAAACATGCCGGGCTGATGTCTGGCGATCTCGACCCGGGCCCATGTAGATATTCTCGCCGCGTAGGCTCCAGGCGCGGACTTTGCAGCAATATTCATCGGCCCCATCAAGAATTCCAGGGCTTCCTGCCCAGGGGTGGATTCATAACTACATAAACAAGGTAACTACATAAACAAGTTTTGCGTTGCATTGGCCCGTCTTTTCCACTACGCTGAAGTCAGGGCTTCTGCAGAGATCGTTCAGAGAGCGTTGAGATAGTTCGTGTTGTGTTTTCTCTCTCTCTCTCTCTCTTCCCTTTGGTCTTCGACGTTGCCAGATTGCTCAGCAAAAACCGGGCGACTTTGACTTCGGGGCGTCTCCGCCTTTTCGAGTCTTGAGTTTGCTGTAAGCGGGGCGGTGGCCCCGACGGCAGGATCCTGATGCTGCTCGCTCTCTACATGCACTGGCAGGAAAAGCGCGTGGTAAGGATTGTCGTGATTTCGTAGGTTTCCGACGCGCTCTTTGGGGCCGCCGCCGCTTTATCTCGCTCAAGTTTTCCGCCCTTTCCTCTCCTCCACCCTCCTCGCTTCAATGGGTGATTTTGACTTCAGGGCTTCTCCGCCCTTTCGAGTCTTGAGCTTGCTGTATGCGGGGCTGCGACCCCGACGGCAGGATCCTGATGCTGCTCGCTCTATACATGCACTGGCAGCAGAAAGTTTGCTCAGGAATAATGTCAGTAATGATAATAGTAGTAATGACGGCGACAGTAAACTCCGGATGACAAATGCAAGCTGGCACCCTGCAGCTTCTCGACGTTTCGTCAGAAGGGGCGGGCAGGCTGTGTCCCCGATGTGTGCCGACATCGGGGGGCAATGGTCCGTAGTTTTATTCATTAGAAGCTTTAAATAACTATTTCAGGCCTCAGGCCGGGTTCAGGTAATTCCCCCTCACAGTTTTTTCTCCGTGTCGCGCTGGATGCACATCCGAACCCAGCAACAGACAGAAAAGCAAACATCATCATCAACCGTCATGAAGCATTTTTTTGTCCAGGAGCTTTCACATGGCTACTAAAGGTTTCCAGAGGCCCCCGCACGTTTTGGACAGTTCCTAGAATGGAGAAACGAAATATTCGAGTTGGCCAGAGCTCAGGTTTACCGCCGCCGATAGATGCGTCCAACGGAGCCCTCGTCGAATTTCAAAATGAAGGTCCTTCAACTTTGAGACGGTCCCGTCAGCCACATCCGAGTCTCTCGAATTCGAGTCTTACGCCGCCCCGGCTGGAGGGATGAGGAAACGTACGACTCTCCGATGTTTCGTAGTCGTGTCTTTGGATGCTTGAGAAATTTGTGATAATGCGAAAATGTGAGAAGATGAAGGAAACGGAACCGCCGATGCCAGAAGCTCCGGCGGCGTGGCGCAGAGCTCTGGAAGGGTGGTTGCATTTCCGCGCTGCGATGCTAGGTTCCATCTCCATCGGGGGCGTCCGCGTGTGGAGAACCGTAGCCGTAACTGACTTGAGGGAGGAGGGGGCCCGAAATCCTGGGCGTCGTGGGCAAGATCAGGACGGGCGCCCTCGCCCCGACTCGGGGCTGCTTCCTTCGGTGCTCGGAGTTCTCGAGAGCCTCAAGACGGTGTCACCAATGCCCCGACTGCCGTTCCGTGGGCAATGCTAAGTACGCTTGGGAGGCAGGGTTGTCTACGTCTCGGTGGGTTCGATAGTGGGCGCTGTCGTTGGCGCCAGTGTCGATGGATCCGACCGCGCACCCCCGAAAGCATCTCCCATGCGCGGAGTGTGTTTCGATTTGGTCGACACCGTCAGCGATCCTATCTACGATATGGGCAGCGTCTGGGCAGCTATGGGATGATTGCAGCGGAGGGCGAGTGTCAAACATCAAGTGATCATGATGCGCGATCTTGCCCGTCGCACGTCGTTGGCCTACACTTGCATTATCTCTTTTGTCGACTCGGAGGGAATAGCAGGGCGCGTTGCCTTGTCTTGCAGTCTGCTCGCCGCACCGCATAGGAGATGATTGGAAGAAATTGTTCGATGTTGTCGTCGTTGACGCCGGGAAGCCTAAGTTTTACACCGACGACCGCCCGTTCAGAGAGGCAGTTTGGGCAACGATCGCATCATACTATCAGCAGAGAGGGAGTAAAACATATATTTATTTGGAAGGCGTCTGGGGGGGGTAGTTGGTCCTTCGGCGGCTAGTCGTGGGCCTCCTTGGAACCGTCTTGGGTGGTATTGGTGTGTGGGACTGAATCGGTGCTCTCCAGGAGGCCTCCCAGTCCGTTGGGATGCGGTCCTGGGAGACCCGACGGCTAGCTGAAAGCCCTCTTGTTTCCCACGCAGCGCTTGTACTTTGGTATTCTTACCTTTTCCCCATACAGTCCTTGCACTTAGGGTTTTCTCATTTCTTCTTTCAGGAAATATGCCTGTCTGTCGCTCTGGCGGCTATGTTGCCGCTGTCGCCGCCTCGTCGCCGCCCGTCGTCTGGGGCTGTCTGCCGCTCTAGCGGCTATGGTGCCGCCGTCGCCGCCCCGTCGCTGCCTCGTCGCCGCCCGTCGTCTGGGCATGTCCGCCGCTCTGGCCGCCATTTTGCTTCCGTCGCTGCATCGTCGCCGCACAGAGCATACATTGCACAACACGTAGGTTCCACCATATTGAAATGGCCTCCGGCCAGTGCCGCCGATCCGGGGCGCTCTGGATGATGATGATGATGATGATGATGATGATGATGATGATGATGATGATGGTGATGATGATGTTGATGATGATGTTGATGATGATGATGATGATGATGATTGTGGTGATGATGATGATGATGATGATGACTATGACGACGATGACGACGATGACGATGACGATGACGATGACGATGACGATGATGATGATGATGATGACGATGATGCTGATGATGATGCTGCTGATGATAATGATGATGATGATGATGATTTTGATGACGACGATGATGATGATGATGATGATGATGATGATGATGATGATGATGATGATGGTGGTGGCGATGGTGGTGGTGTTGGTGGTGGCGATGCTGCTGCTGATGATGATGATGATGATGATGATGATGCTGATGTTGATGATGATGCTGATGACGATGATGCTGCTGATGATGATGATGATGATGATGATGATGATGATGATTAGGAGGAGGAGGAGGAGGAGGAGGAGGAGGATTTTGATCATGGCAATGACCATGATGTCGATCATGATGATTGTGATGGGGATGGGGATGCTGATGCTGATGATGATGCTGGTGATGGTGATGGTGGTTGTGATGGTGATTAAGATGTGGCGCCCGGGACTGTCCAGGATCGCTCTCGGGATTGCCCGTCACCGCGTCTGGCACCGCGCAGGACCCCGCCCGGGACAGCCGGGACGGGCTGGGAGCGCCCGGGACCGCTCGGGACATCCAGAGCGCGTTCCATTCCGGGGAGGTGCCCGGGGGTTCCGGGGAGGAGTTCCGGTGGAGGGTCCTGGGGAGGGTCCCGGGACGGTCTCGAGGAGGGTCTTGGGGAGGGTCCTGGGACGGGTCCCGTCCGATCTGGGGAAGGTCTCGGATACCCTCCCGAACATACTCGGGATGGGGAAATCAATCAGAAAAGGGGTTCCCCAGGGTGGCGGGCGGGACGAGTCAATTAAATGGTCGGTTAAAAACGTTTTTCTTCCCTCCTTCCCCCCTCCTTTCCTTTCCCGGCAGACCCACCCCGGCCACACCCTTTTGGGGGGGGTCCTTGGGGCCGAGTTGGGGCCTCTTGGGGGCGTCTTGAGGCCTCCTGGGGGCTTCCCGGTCGTCTTGGGCCCTTCTTGGGCCGTCTTGGAGCCCGTTTGGGCGCCTCTTGGGCCCGTCCTGGGTCCCTGTTGCGCCGTCTTGGGGGCCTCCTGGGCCTGCGCAAGCCCTTCTTAGGCCGTCTTGGAGCCTTTTTGAGGGCCCCTTGAGCCGTTGTGGACACTGTGACGGCCCAAGAGGCGAACATGCTAAACATGTAGGTTTTCCCAAGGGAAATCGATGATTTTGACCGCTCGGGGCCCTTTTGGGAGACCTCTTGGGGGCCTCTGGGGGCGTCTTGGCGGCCTCTTGGGCTTGGGTTCATGTTCGGCGTCTTGGATGGATTTTTGAGCGATCCAGAAACGTCTTGGCCCGTCTTGGCGGCTTCTTGGCAACGTTTGGGCCCGTTTTGGCCAACCGAACCCCGACCAACCGAACCCAATCTGTGGAAGACCCCCCCCTACCCCGGCAGAGCCACCCCGGCCCAGCCCCCCCCTTCAGCTCACATTGCACAACACGTAGGTTCCACCATTTTATATTGTAGTGGCCTCCGGCCAGTGCCGCCGATCTGGGGCGTTCTGGACGATGATGATGATGATGACGACGACGAGGATAATGATGGTGATGATGATGATGATGCTGATGAAGATGATGGTGGTGGTGATGATGATGATGATGATGATGATGCTGATGTGACGATGGTGATGGTGATGGAGATGGTGATCCCACCCCCCATCACCCTCTCTCCTCTTTTCTGTCCCCCCGCCTCTCTCTCTTGTCCCCCCGCCTCCCCCCCTCTCTCCTTTCCCCCTCCCTCCCTCCCTCTCTCCTGTCCCCCCCCTTCTCTCCTGTCCACCCCCCCACACTCCCCCTCTCCTGTCCCCCCCTCCCCCCCTCTCTCCTCCCCCCCCCTCTCTCCTGTCCCCGCCCCCTCTCTCCTGTCCCCCCCCTCTCCCCCCCCCTCTCTCCTGTCCCCCGCCCCCCCCCCCTCCCCCCCTCTCTCCTATCCCCCCCCGCCCTCTCTTCTTTCCCCCTCCCCCCCCACTCTCTCCTGTCCTCCCCCCCTTTTTCCTGTCTTCCCCTCCCCCTCTTCCACCCCCCCCCCCTGTCTCCTGCCCCCCCCTTTCTACTGTCCCCTTTTCCCCCCCCCCTCTCCCTGTCCCCCCCCCCCCCTCTCTCCTGTCCCCCCCCCCCTGTCTCCTGCCCCCCCCTCCTCTCCTTTTCCCTCCCCCTCCCCTCCTCTCTCCTGTCCCTTCCCCCTGTCCTGCCCGCCCCCCCTTCTCTCCTTTTCCCTCCCCCCCCTCCCTCCCCCCCCCCCTCCTGTCCCCCCCTCCCCCCTCTCTCCTGTCCCCCCCCCTCCTATCCCCCCCCCCCACTTTCCTGGGAGCTGGCAGGGTGGGGGGAGGTGCCGAGCACATAGTTCGTCAGGTAATTACTTTCCCCCTTTCCCTCTTTGGCAGGGTGGGGGGAGGTGCCGAGCACAAAATTCGTGAGGTAATCACGCCCCCCCCCGATTGGAGATGATGGCAGTACTAGGTAACCGATTGTTTCTAAAAAGAGAGGTTGTTCAAATTGTGTTGTTGTGATTTTCAAGCTGTAATCCGCATAGAAGGGTCCATGCTGTGACAATTTGAACAACAGCAGAAGTTACAAACAAACAGATTATATAACAAATCCTTGAGCTCAGGGGGAGGTCGGTAGCGAGTCCCTGAGGTCCTGGATATATTGTTTTTGAAGTATTCAAATGGAAACACAAATAGTCGTTTTGTAATCCGCCACAAAAGGGATCCTTCTGTAATCCGCCACACAACGAATCAATTTCTATTCCGGCACAGTGGGAGTATATGTGTAATTCGCGACAAAGGAAATCAATGTGTAATCCGCCATAAAAGGATTTCTTGTGCGCCAATTTGAAGAATTTCAAAACTTACAACAACTGCAAATATCAACAAACAGTTTATCTTGGAATTCAGGGGAAGGTCGGTGTCGAGACCCTGAGGTCCTGGATCATTTTCTCAATTCCTTTAATTTCTGAAATTCCTGTGTTTTTTTTTCGAATTTTCGCAAAAACTATTTTTTCCTGCACAAAAAGGAATCCTTTTGCAATCCGCCATAGAAGGAATCACATTGTAATTCGGCACAAGGGAGTCAATGTGCAATCCGCGATAAAGGACATCAGTTCGTAATCCGCCACAAAAGGATTCATTGTGTGCCAATTTGAAAAATGTCAAAGCTTGCAAAAATCACAAAACATGATAACAAAATTATCTTGGAATTCAGGGGAAGGTCGGTGGCGAGTCCCGGAGGTCCTGGTGCATTTTTTGTTTCAAGCATTTTGGGTATTTTTTTGTATTCTTGTCACATTGAAACAAGAGTAATCCTTTTGTAATCCGCCACAAAAGGAATCTTTTTGTAATTCGCCACACAAGGAATCAAATTGTATTCCGGCACAAAGGGAATCAATTTGTAATTCGCGACAAAGGAAATCAGTGTGTAATCCGCCATAAGAGGATTATTTTTCGTGTTTTTTTTTTGTTGTTTTAATATATATATATATATATATACACATATATATATATGTATATATATGACTTCCACATCCTCAGAGATCTTGGGCGCACCAGCAGGCGCACGCACCCGCATTAAACTGTGGTGCATAATCGAGTTCGCACGCGAGAACCCTAACGTGCAGTTCCGGTTGGGTTGGGCGGGCGGACCTTTCCAGGCGGGTCGGCGAGTGGCGCCGGCGTTGGAGGCGGAGGGAGGGGGGGGGGAGGAGGAGGAGGAGGCGCATTCATTTTCTATTGTTTTGTTGGCAGGAAAAAGTGGTATGTTTTTGAATTGTCGGGCGTGGGTCCAGGGTCTGAGACAATCGCTCGGCACATCAATTCTCGATTGTTTTAGAAGCAGGGAACTATTGTCTTTCGTGAATTTTCAGGCCGGGGCCTGGGGTTAACAGTCAATCAATCGTTCGGTATATTGATTGTCTCCTGTTCTACAAGCAGGAAACCATGGTATTTTTTTGAATTTCTGGGCGGGGGTCTGGTATCTGACAGACAAGCGTCACTTTCATTTTCCATTGTATTAAAAGCAGGAACTATGGTCTTTTCTTGAATCTTCGGGCCGGGGTCCCGGGGTTTGACAGACAATCGTTCGGCACATTCCTGTTCTATTGTTTTAGAAACTGGAAACCATTTTTTTTCTTTTTTGAATTTTCGGGCCGGGGTCTGGTATCTGATAAGCAGAGCTCGTTGGGGCTCGATCCCGCAGCGCGGAATCCTCTGGGGTCGAGCCCGCCGCAAATTGCATAATGCATTTTAAATTTGTGTTCTGACCAGCAAACGATGGTGTTTTAATTTTTTTTCGGGCCGACGTCCGAACCGTGTGCAAATCGCGACGGTGTCGGTTTGATTCCTTTGGAAGTGTGAAGACTGCCGGAGAAGGATGAGGAAGAGGGAGACGAGGTGGAAGAGGAGGAAGAGGACCGTTGAGGAGTGGCGATCAGAGGGGGTTTCCGTTGGCCAATCTTGGGGCTCAAACGCAAACGAACGCAACGAACGAGGCACGGAAACGAACATGTAAATATTCAAATAATTGTTTCACTATTTATTTGATTATTTGCGTAGTTGGCTTGCTATTTTAATCCGCTGTCTCTGTGCGGGCTGTGCGGGCGAGGCACGGAACGATGGTGATAGGGGGAGGGAGTTGGATAGCATTTTGAGCGTTGCTCAAAGCAGTTATTCCAATAAGCACGGAAGCGAACATGTAAATATTTGAATAATTGTTTCAATAGTTATTTAATGATTTCCGTCGTTCGTTTGCTCCTTTTAACCACTGTCTCTGTACGAGCGACGCACGGAACGATGACGATAGGGGAGGGCGTTGGATAGCAAGTTGAGCGTTGCTCAAAGTAGTTCTTCCAATACGCACGCAAACGAACATGTAACTATGTAAATAAATGGTTCAACATTTATATATTTTTCCGTGGTTCGCTAGCTCTTTTAATCCACAGTTTCTGTGCGGGCGAGGCACGTAACGATGACGATAGGGGGAGGGAGTTGGATAGCACGTTGAGCGCTGCTCAAAGTAGTTATTCCAATAAGCACGGAAGCGAGCACGTAATTTTTTGAATAAATGTTCCAATATGTATTTAAGTATTGGCGTGGTTCATTTGTTCTTTGACTCACTGTCTCTGTGCGGGCGAGGCACGGAACGCTGGCGATAGGGGGAGGGAGTTCGATAGCAAATTGAGCGCTGTTCAAAGCAGTTATTCCAAAAAGCACGCGAAAAGGCCCAGGTGCTTCGCGCGCACCGTCAGCTCCACGCAAGTCTGCGGCCAAAAGGCCAGCAGCCTTCTGCCTTCGTGCACCTTTGCAGAAGACGTCCATTAACTGGGCAGTTTTTACGTTGAGGCGCATGAAGTAGAGAATGTCAGTTCGTTTACATAGCCTCCCCGCAAGCCTGCGGGTCGCGGGTGGGTCGCAAATTGGTTACGGGATAGGTCGCGGGCGTGTCGCAGGTAGGTTGTGGATCAGTCGCGGGGGGAGGGGGAGGGGGGGGCGATGTTTCAAAGGAAAACAAGCAAGGATAACAGCAATCATCCGCGCCGCGGAATCCCATTTCAGCCACGCACCGAGGGGCAGTTCAGGACCGTTCGGCCCCGGCACTCTGGCCATATGTTCGTTAAGTGGCATGTACCGCGCTACAGACAAGCATTTGGCATGTATTATGTCGCTGGTTCGTTCGCTAGCTGGTTTGAGTTTCACATTGGCACCCACGAGATATCTTGTTCTGGGATGTGGAGCAAAACCATGCAACTTCAGAAGCTGGAGATGGTTAGTTGAGAATGCTGCTGGTGGGAAGCGATTGTCGCATATATGTGATTTGGCCACTCTGTGGTTCTGACGTACTTGTCGTGCGCAGTTGAGAATATGACTCGTGCCGCACGAGGTGCACCTGGCAGGTCAGTCGTGAAACATATTCGCTTGTCCGAGAGGAGACAGCGCATGAAACCGTTATAGTCACGACATACTCATATACACATGCATATATGTATGTGTATACATATATATATGTATATAGATACGCACTCATGTACGTATGTATACATCGAGGTAACTCACGACGTCCATGAGCAAAGACAGGGCGCGCGTGCGAGCATGCGTGCGATGGTGCGACGCATAATGCGAGTACCCCAAGACACATAATACCACAATCATCCCGCATCCCCCCCCCCCTCCCCTCTCAAGCAGAGCTAAAGCTCATGATGAAGCAGAGCTTCAGCTTGGGCTTCTTAAACTCACACGCCGGATCGGCAGATTACACCGCATTGATTGTACCACGAAGATTGCGCGTCATAAATTGCATTCCGTGGGTCGCACAACATATATCTATCGCGCACCGCACTTGGCAGAAATTACAGCTTGCACAATCACATATACTGAATCGCGTAGATGGCACCACATAGACTGCACAGCGCAAAGCTTGCACAACACATGTATTGCAGCACCCATGTTTTTCAACAAGGAGTTAGGATCTACCCCCCCCCCCCCCCCGGTGTCAACCGTCCTCATGCGGGGTATCAAGTTTACAGCTGATTCTGCCACGTCGGCTATTCTACTATGGAGTCAGTCCATACCTGTCAAGCTGGCATCAACACCCCCGCTCATATGTGTCAAATAATGTCGCGCACACAGGTTCGTTTATCAACAATCAGCAATTCGCAAGAAGCCTTTGCAACCATGTTGCCCATGTACACGCGCGCGTCGTCGCGCGCGCATGCCGAACTCTTTGAACAACCCAAGCTTGCGTTGGGAATTCAATTCGCGTACCCCGAAAATAAACTACTCACTGCGTGGAGCTCCCGACATGTGCATATCATGTTTTATGCCATGCCATAAAGAGCGTCTGTTTATGAGCGCTTGATTATAATAGCGCGTCCGCGTGGGCGACTGGGCCGACGAAGACGAGTGAATCCGAATGCATTCGTCTCCCTCCTCAGCTGCCAGGCCGTGCCCTCCTCAGCCTGCGGTGATGTGCATACGTTTTAGGACAGTTGGCAGTGGGATCTGTAAAACGAGCGTTTAGCCACACAAGGCCATATGTGCACATCATGTTGTAGGATAGTGCCACGGCGAGCATTTGTCCATGATGGTTGTTTGCTCCACGAGCGCGCCCACGTGAGCGGGGGGCGCACGCGCGCGCAGCGCGGCTGCGCATCCACCGCGCGCATTCATGAACGCGCATATGCCCGCGCATATTTTTTTGTCGAAGCAAAAAGTTCCCTTGGCGCCGCGTCCGAAGCGCCTGGGGGAGTACGAATGACAAGTGTTTCACACTACACCTCGCGACCTGCGCCTCAGCTTTAGCCGCCCGCACTTCGCAGCGGGCCTAGCTAGCAACGCAGCCGGAATCCGCAGGTACATGACGCGCAAAAGGCAAGCGCTACACATGGCACCCTCGCGGCATGCGCCTCGGCTTTGGCCGCCCGCACCTGGCATCGGGCATAATTGGCCACGAAAAAAAAATGCCTTCTGCACTTGGCATCGGGGCGAGGGGCCAGAGGCGCGACGCGAATCACTACGTCTGTGACCTCATATCTTCCAGCTGTGCCATGTCGGACTCTCGGTCGGCCCCCTCCGCGATGCCCCGCGCGTCGCCCCGCGCCCCGTTGACGCCGTCGCCTTCGTTCGCAGCCGCGCCGGAATAAGAGCAGTGCCCTTCCAGCGCTTGGATGCGTTTATTCATCGTCTCGTAAACGGCGCCGTCATCCAGCAATTGAGACACGGCCGCCTCTGTCTCCGCGGGCGACGGGGCCAACTCCGCTGCCGCGACGGCGCCCGGATCTGCGCAACTTGCCCCGACTGTCGAAGCTCCGCCAACGGAAGCCAGCCATGCCAGAAGGCTGTCGAGCGCCCGAGCAAAACGCGCGTCTGCGCTGACAGCGACAGCGCTTGCCCCCGAGGACGTCGCAGTGGTCGAACCTTGCTTGATTTGCTCTCCCTGGCGCCGTTCCTCGAACTTTGATTTGCACTCCTCCGTGCGTCGCAGAGGGCACGTGCCGGAGCGCGGCCCAAGGGCCCAGCACGCCTCGACTCTTTTTTCCGTGCGTCCCAGAGGGTACGTGCCGGTGCGCGACCCAAGGAGCCAGCGCGCCTCGACTCCTTCCTCCGTGCGTCCCAGAGGGTACGTGCCGGAGCGCGACCCAAGGGGCCAGCGCGCCTCGACCCCTTCTTCCGCGCGTCCCAGAGGCTACTTGGCGGAGCGCGACCCAAGGGAGCCAGCGCGCCTCGTCTCCTTCTTCGCAGCATGAAAACGAGCAAACCGCCTGAGACATCCCCGCGAACTGGCCGCGAACGGGCCCGTGCCCCACCCCCTGGCGGCTCTCCTTAGGGATGCTGAATCCAGCGCTCCGCCTGACACATCGTCAAAATTTGCTCTGCAAGCAAAGGATGCCGGGCATGAAAACAAGCAAACCGCTTGAGACATCCCCGCAAACTGGCCGCGAACGGGCCCGCGCCCAACCCCCTGGCGGCTCCCCTTAAGGGTACTGAAACGAGCGCGCCGCCTGACACGCCCTCACAATCTGCTCTGAAAGCCAAGGATGTTGGGCATGAAAACGAGCAAACCGCGTGATACATCCCCACAAGCTGGCCGCGAACAGGCCCGTGAGAACACCCTTTGGGGTGCTGAAGCCAGCGCCCCGCCTGAGACATCCTCAAAATCTGTTCTGAAATCCAAGGATGTTGAGCATGAAAACCAGCAGACCGCATGAGACATCCCCACAAACTGGCAGCGAACGGGTCCGTGAAAACACCCCTGGCGGGTCCTCTTAGGGTTGCTAAACCAGCGCCCCGCCTGAGACATCCGCACAGTCTGCTCTGAAAGCCAAGGATGTTGGGCATGGCAACGAGCAAACTGCCTGAGACATCCCCGCGCACTGGCCGCGAACGGGCCCGTGAACACACACCCGGCGGCGCGCCCCGCCCGACACACCCTCGCAGTCTGGTCTGAAAGCAAAGGATGTTGGGCATGGAAGCGAGCAATCCGCTTGAGACATCGCCACAAACTTGCCGCGAAAGGGCCCGTGACAACACCCTTGGCGGCTCCCCTTATTCTGAAAGCCAAGGAAACACCACTGGCGGCTACTCTTAGGGGTGCTGAAACCAGCGCCCCGCCTGGGACATTCGCACAATCTGCTCTGAAAGCAAAGGATACTGCGCATGAAAACGAGCAAACCGCCTGAGACACCCCCGCACATCGGTTGCGAACGGGCCCGTGAAAACACCCTTGGCGGCGCCACTTGCGAGTCTGAGTATGATTCGGTTTGAGTATGAGTAGGTCTCATTCCGTGGCGTGAGTTACCCAGATTATGGGAGGTTTGAGTATGAGTAAGTATGTGTATGAGCGGGTCTTGGAACGAGTCTGGGTATGAGTAAGTCTGGGTATGAAGGAGTCCCAGCATGAGTAAGTCTGAGTATGCGAAGGATTGCATGTCGTGTGTTGAGTAAGTCAGAACATGAGAAGGTGTGAGTATGAGTAGGTGTGAGTATCAGTAAGTCTGTGTATGAGTAGGTGTGTTCTCTCTCGATATCTGGAGTCGGCGGCGCCCGAGTAATGCTTATTCACTGCGTGGAGCTCCCCATATACATATACATATATATATATATATATATATATGCATATCATGTTTTATGTCATGCCATAGTGAGCGTCTGTTCATGAGCGCACTGACGAGCAAACCGCCTGAGGCATCCCAGCAAAATGGCAGCGAAGGGGCCCGCGTCCAACCCCCTGGCGGCTCTCCTTAGGGATGATTGTTGGGCATGAAAACGAGCAAACCGCTTGAGACATCTCCGCAAACTGGCCGCAAACGGGCCCGCGGCCTTCCCGCTGGCGGCTCCCGCTATGGGTGCTGAAACCAGCGCCCCGCCTGAGACATCTCCACAATCTGCTTTGACAACCAGCGATGTTGGGCATGAAAACACGCAAGCCGCTTGAGACATCCCCATAAACTGGCCGCGAACGGGCCCATGGAAGCACCCTTGGCGGCTCCCCTTAGGGGTGTTGAAACCAGCACCCCACCCGAGACATCTTCGCAATTTGCTTCGAAAGCAAGGGATGTTGGGCATGAGAACGAGCGAACCGCCAGAGACATCCCCGCGCGCTGGCCGCGAACGGGCCCGTGAAAACACCCTTGGCGGCTCCCCTTAGGGGTGCTGAAACCAGCGCCCCGCCCGAGACATCCTCGCAATTTGCTTTGAAAGCAAGGGATGTTGGGCATGAGAGCGAGCGAACCGCCTGAGACATCCCCGCGCGCTGGCCGCGAACGGGCCCGTGAAAACACCCTTGGCGGCTCCCTTTAGGGGCGCTGAAACCAGCGCCCCGCCTGAGACATCCTCGCAGTCTGCTCTGAAAACAAAGGATGTTGGGCATGAAAACGAGCAAACCGCTTGAGCCATTCCCACGAACTGGCCGCGAACGGGCCCGTGAAAACACACCCGGCGGCCCCCCCTAAGGGTGCTCAAACCCGCGCCCCGCCCGAGACACCTTCGCAGTCTGGTCTGAAAGCAAAGGCTGTTGGGCATGGAAGCGAGCAATCCGCTTGAGACTTCCCCACAAACTTGCCGCGAACGGGCCCGTGACAACACCCTTGGCGGCCCCCCTTGCTCTGAAAGCCGAGGATGTTGGGCATGACAGCGAACGAACCGCCTGATACGCTCCCACAAGCTGGCCGCGAACAGGCCCGCGACAACACCCTTTGGGGTGCTGAAGCCAGCGCGCCGCCTGAGACATCCTCAAAATATGTTCTGAAAGCCGCGGATGTTGAGCATGAAAAACAGCAAACCGCATGAGACATCCCCACAAACTGGCCGCGAACGGGCCCGTGAGAACACCCTTGGCGGCTCCCCTTAGGGGTGCTGAAACCAGCGCCCCGCCCGAGACATCCTCGCAATTTGCTTCGAAATCAAGGGATGTTGGGCATGAGAACGAGCGAACCGCCTGAGACATCCCCGCGCGCTGGCCGCGAACGGGCCCGTGAAAACACCCTTGGCGGCTCCCCTTAGGGGTGCTGAAACCAGCGCCCCGCCTGAGACACCCTCGCAGTCTGCCCTGAAAGCAAGGGCGTGAAAACGAGCAAGCCGCCTGAGACATTCCCGCGCACTGGCCGCGAACGGGCCCGTGAAAGCACCCCTGGCGGCCCCCCTTTGGGGTGCTGAAACCAGCGCCCCGCTTGAGACATCCTCGCAATCAGTTCCGACAGCAAGGGATGTCGGGCATGTGAACGAGCAAACCGCTTGAGACATCCCCACAAATTGGCCGCGAACGGCCCTTTGAAAATACCCCTGGCGGCGCCCCTTGCGAGTCTGAGTCTGACTTGGCCTGAGTATGTGTAGGTATCAGTCCTTGCGTTGAGTAACTCAGACAATGAGAAGATCTGAGTATGTGTAGGTCTGAGTATGAGTAAGTCGGTGCACGAGCAGGTCTGGGAACGCGTTTGGGCATGAGTAAGTCTGGGTATGATGGAGTCCCAGCGTGAGTAAGTATGAGTATGAGTATGCCTGCTTGGCGTGTGTTGAGTAAGTCAGACCATGAGAAGGTGTGAGTATTTGTAGGTCTGAGTATGAGTAAGTCTGTGTATGAGTAGGTGTGTTCTCTTTGGTTATCTGGAGTCGGCGGCGTCCGAATAATAACAATAACCCCATCTTAGGATATGGGGAACAAGCACCCCATCTTAGGATATGGAGACAAACAACAAAAGTGTCTCGCAACATATTCATGCACACAATTTTTCGAGCGCCCTTGCGAGTTCTTAAGAAAGCCATATATTTAAACATTGTCATGAGACCCAACGGGCCTCACGCGCGCGTGTCAAAATCACGGGAACGACTTCGCGCGCGTGTTGGGGGGGGGGCGGTCCTGATCAAAGAACACCATTCGGGCCACTCGCGCCCGTCGGCTGCGTGCGCATTGCGCATGTCGAAGTCCACTCACAGCTATCATCACTGACGCGTTGACGCCATTGTCATCGGCGTGTATCCGCATCGGCGCCGTCACTGGCGTTGCCGTTGCCATCGTCATCGTCGTTGCCGGCATCGGTGCTAGCATCGTGTTAGCCATTGCCGTGGTCGCCATGATATTGCGCCCGCCTGGGTCACCGACTCGCACTGAAGGGCCTTCGCGCCAGCGCGGCCTGCGAGACGCGCTGCGACGCTCCCGGCGGTCAGCGCAACCGCAGCCGCGTCGGTCGCGCCAGACTAGTTGGCCGTTCTGCGCGCGAGCCTGCTCGCAATAGTGCGGCCGCGGCGATGCGACAGCCAACGCCGAGCAATGCTCGCAATGACCGCTGCATGGTTATGCAAGCCAGACTGCGGGTGGGTGGGTGGGATGTTTCCGCGAGCGGTGGATCTGACATTTTCATGTTCGGCAGGGTCAATTTCACCGCGTAGGCAGCACAAAACATGTATTGCAGAAGGCGGACCTTGCAAACCGTACGTTGCTACAAACATTGTGCTTTGTGTCCACGTTGTCTCACGCTTTCAAAGGAGCTGTGCCTGCGCGTTGGTCTGGCGGCTTTGTCGCCACCGTCGCCGCTTCGTCGCCGCCATTCGCGCAGGCCTGCGCATTGGTTCAGCGGCCATGTCGCCGCCGTCGCCGCCCCGTCGCCGCTTCGTCGCCGCCAATTGTCTGGGCTTGCGTATTGACCCAGCGACAATGTCGCCGCCGTCGCCGCCCCGTCGCCGCTTCGTCATGGTTTTGCGTTACTACGCATTGCGTTGAATTGGTTGGCATTGTTCTGCGCTGTTTTTAATGAAGTGCGCACTGCCTTGCATGTGTTGTCATTGCTTCGCATTGCCTTGCAAAGCTTCGCGTTGCTTCGCGTGGTTTTGCTGATGTCATCGCTTCGCACTGCCTTGCAAAGCTTCGCGTTGCTTCGCGTGGTTTTGCTGTGCTTTGTGTTGCGTCGGTGCGCGATGCAGAACAGCTTGCGCATGATAACGCGTCACGCAACACATTCCGCACCACGTAGATTCACCACCAGATAGATCCCCCCTTCTTTAAACAAAGACATTCTACGCCCCACGGGATTATCGCCCCCTTTTCGCATCGCAATGCACAGGCGATTCTGCCCGATCGCCCATCCCAAATATGAAGCCATACCATCCCAGCCAGGCCGGTATCGACCCCCGCGCCATCCTGAGCAACAGAACTAAGCGCGCGCAGTCGTTTATCACATATCATCAGTTTCTAAGAGTCCCTTGCACAAGCAAACACACACACACACACAAACACACGAAGAGCACGCGCGCGCGTCGTCGCTCGCGCATACAGAAATCTTTCAAAAACGTCATATTGCATACGTAGTTCAAAATCTGGTGCCCCAGAATAATATTAGAACGCAGGGGTTGGCAACGCGAAGTTTCAAAACAAATTTGCGCGCGCGCCCCTGCGAATTCTTAAGGAAGCCATCGGTTATTCATGGTTTTTCAGGAAGTGCTACCAAACGGGATTCGATTCGCGAGCGCATGTCGCAATGGTTTGAACGCCCGCGCGCGCCGCGAGAATTCTGTACAGCAGATGTGACGACGTGCGCGCGCGTCGTCGCGCGCGCATATCAATTTTCGTGGTATCCGAGTGCCCAACAACAATACAACACACATGGTTTCGCACCATCAGTTTTCAAAAAAGCGTGCGCTCGCGCCCGTGCGTTCTCTTTTGTTGGGGGGGGGGGGGCGCGATCCGTGTCAAATAGCAGCATGCGGGCCACTCGCGCGTCGGCCGCGCGCGCATGTCGAACTCTTTCCAAGACCTTCATCACCGACGCGAGGGCGCCGTCATCGCCGTCGACGCGATCAGCATCCGCGCCGTCACTGGCCGTACCTTCGTCGTGGCCAGCAGCGTCGCCAGCATCGCCACTGTCGTCGCCGTGTCTTCCGTTGCCGACGTTGCCATGATACCGCGCCCCCCCCAAGTCGCCGACTCGCATTGGAGTGCCCGCTGGGGCGTGCCCAACGGTCAGCGCCATCGCGGCTGCGTCGGTCTCGCCAAGTTAGTTGGCCGCCGCGCGCGCGTGCATGCGCGGGCTGTCGCCGCCGATAGATGCACCTTCCAGCGTCCAACACTCATCGCAATCGCCGCCGCATGGCGTTTGCAAGCCAAGTTGCTGGTGGGCGGGTGGGATGTTTGCGCGAGCAGTGGAGTGGGCAATTTCAAGGTCAGCCTTGGTGGAATGCACTACGTAGGTTGCGCCGCGCAGCTTTCACCGACTCACTTGCTCCACGGGGCGCGCACCGTATATATAGTTCCACATATTGCATCCGTTTTTTTCCACATGGTTGAGTCAACGTGTATTTCGCCACGTAGTTTGCACCGCGCATCTTCTTCTGTCTTGCGCAGCAATATGACCTGCCCCCCGCGCCGCCCGGACATGTTAGGACCCCCTTTTCGAAGTGCAATTCATAAATGTGTTTGCCCCACCGTGCGCCTTAAATCTGAATTCAGATCACCCCAGCCAAACTGGGAATCCCCCGTCATTCTTTGCAAGGATATTGCGCGCATATTTGCCTATCAAAAACTATTCGTTGCCAAGGAAATGTTGGAACACAAACTAGACAAAATGCACGCATGCGCGTCGTGGCGCGCGCATGCCGCTTTCAAAAACCTTAGGTTGCGCTAAGATTTTTGCTGATATATATATATATATACTTACATATATATACATATATGTATATATATGTATAAAATAAACCACGGTATCCCCACATCTTCACAACATGCTATCACACGGGCCTCTCGCGCGCGCACGTCGGAATCGGAAGAACGCCCGCGCGCGCGTGCCGTCGCAAGAAGCCTTTGCAAACCACGGGGCGAAGTGCACGAGTGCGCGTTGTCGCGCGCGCATGCGGGAACAAAGCAGCACGGTTTCATGGGGATTGCAAAATCAAGTGTTCCGAACACATATGAACATACATGGTTGTGCAACAACAGTTTTCTATATAGCCACATATGTAGGTACAAAGTTTAAGTATAGAAGAAAATTGCGCTCGCGGTCTTGCGAATTCTTGCAACTACCATCGTTTATGAATTTATATATGTATAGATATATCCACATTTCCATTAAATTCGGCCAGCCAGGCGGCCCCTGGCGCCGCATGTCGAAATTATTCGAACGCCCTTGCGCGCGTGCTGGGAGGAGGGCGCGATCCGTGTCAAATAATACCATGCGGCCCGCCCTCGCGAATCGGCCGCGCGCGCATGTCGAACTCTTTCCAAAACCCTCATCACCGACGCGAGGACGTCGTCATCGCCGTCGGCGTGATCAGCATCGGCGCCGTCACTGGCAGTGCCGTCGCCGTTGTCATCATCGTCGCAAGTGTCGCTGCGATCATCATCGCGTCTACCGTTGTCCACATTGCCATGATACCGCGCAGGCCCGAGTCACCGACTCGCACTGAATTGCCCGCTGGGAAGGGCCCAACGGTCAGCGCAACAGCGGCCGCGCCGGTCGCGCCGAACGAGCTGGCCGCTTTGCGCGCGAACATGCGTGCTAGCGCGGCCGCGGCGATGCGCCAGCGAGGGCCGAACAGTCATGGCAATCGCCGCCGCATGGCTTTCGCAAGCCAGGTTGCGGGTGGGTGGGTGGGATGCTTGCGCGAGCAGTGGAGTTGATAATTTCAAGTTCGGCAGGGTAAATTGCATTTCGTTAGATTGCATTGCGTTGGTGACTCCACACGGATCACACCACATAGCTTGCAGCGCGTACGTTGCATTTTTATGATTCACACCACATACGCTGCATTATGTAGATAGGTCCACATCGGTTTCACCACATAGCTTGCACCACACAGATTGCATCACCTAGTATCCTAGAATGCACCTTTTGCGGTCCACGTTCGCGAATATGTCATAACCGACACGATTTGCAGCGCTTCGGGTCCGAATGCGGCGGTTTGAGAGTCTTTCGGCGCGTGTCGCATACTCGCGCCTATGAGTTGTCGGCTTGCATTGCGGTGGCATCGCGCGGTAGAAGCGCAAAGAGGGATGTTCCACCGCATTCGTTAACGTTGTTGTTATGGTTGTTGTTCCTTGGGTCATTGACTTCCCGTTCGCCAGTCGGGCCTGCCACTGGAACCGTGGAGCGGGGCTGGGAAGGTCGAGGTCACCTAGGTGGCTCATGAGGAGGGGAAATAGGACGACCAGCAGCAGCAGCAGCAGCAGCAGCAGCAGATGCAGAGCAGGTACTAGTGTTCCGCCGTCTTCTCGCTCTCATCTTCCTCATTCCTCCCCCTATCCGCCACCTGCACTCTTCTTTTTGCTGCACTTCGCACCATCTCTCTCCCGCACTCCTTTTCCTGCTGATCCGCCTCTGCCGCCTCGGCTGACTGTCATCGCTTTTGGGGAGCTGTACTCTACGCAATCGATTGTGGTGGCCGGAATACGTTGTCTTGCTTAGAGCAGGAGGATTGTGAGGAGGAGTAGGAGCACGAGGAGTAGCCATTTGCGAAGGAGTACGGAGTGAGGGTAGGTTCGTTGTTGTGTGTTTCCATGTGTGCGATTGCCCACAAGCCCCATTTGTTAGATGTTCGTTTCCCAGACACGTCGGGAGGTATCCCAGAACACTGGGCGCAAAAAGTTCAAGAAGATCACCTCTATCGACCGCGATGAGGTTCGTCGAGAGTTGGCAGAGGACGATCGTGAACGGACACAGGGCAAATGTTTGTTTTGCACATAAACGTGTTCAGAGTTTTCGGACATCTTGTGCGCATGGAATGTCTGAGTGTCTCTAGCGAGGGTCTCGATGCTGAACGCCAAAGTGCAGGCATGCCCACAACTTTAGGTTACGCGAGCATCGTTGCCATCATGTCATACGTTGAGCATCGTTGGGCATGTGAGCTGACAGATCGGTGCAACGGTACACGGTAGCTTTGATATTCGGTCTCATCGTGAGATGCATCGTGTCAGCAGTTTTTGGTTCATGGCATAGACACATTCAGGGCGTAAACAGGATTATCCGATTCCGTTGCAAGATTGCGCATGCAATTGTCATTCGCAGGCGCTTAATGAGAAGCCGAAGGAGGATGACCAGTAATCAGAGGGGGAGGACGAGGAGGAGCAGATGGACGAGGAGGCGGAGACGGGGCTGGGAGCAGGAATCGGAGAGGAGCGATACAGGAATGGAGGGATGTATGGGGTGGAGGTATGGAGGGGTGGAAGGATGCATGGCTATATATATATATATATATAGATAGAGAGAGAGATGGCGGGATGGAGGCATCGGCGAATGGGTGGATTCAGAGATGGAGGCCTGGAGTTCTGGAAGAAGTGAAGGACAGAGGTATAGAGAGATTGACGGATAGAAGGATGGAGGCATGGCGAGGACGGAGGGGTGGAACATGAAGACGAGGAGGAGGACGGGGATCAGGAGGAATGTGAGGAGTAAAAGAAGGAGGATCCAGCAGAGAGATGGAGAGAGGGAGGGATGGAGAGGGGGCGTTTTTTTCTTCACTGTCGGGGCATCTCGGGGCCCTCCTAGGGGGGCTGTTGGGCTATTTCGTAGTTCTCTCAGGGCCCTCTTGTGGGCCGTCTTGAGGGCCGTCTTGGTGGTCTCTGGGGCCGTCTCTGCTCTGCTGGCGACCGGGAGCTCGAGCACGCACGCGCGGAGTACTGGCTCAGAGCTTTGCGAGCTGCGAACGCGGCCTGTACCAGCAGAGCAGAGCCATCCATCGGCGGCGAAATCCGAACCCTACTCTCGCCGATCAACGACTCAGGCAATTTGATTGGCCGCAGGGGTTGGGTTCGGAATTCGTCGAACACGCTGCGAAATCCGAACCCACCCCCGCTTCCATCGAGTCGGCAGATTCGATGGTTGGTGGGGGTAGGGTTTGGATGGGTCCGATTCGATGCTGATTTCGGCCGATCCGATTCGACTCGGGTGTCTCGTCGATCTCATGGGGCTCGATGCTTGCTTGGTGCTGTCGTGCATCCTGACGCGGCCGATCAAATTAGACCGCGATTCGGCGCCGATGCACTTCGATTCGATGTACGCTACGATCCGATCCGATACGATTTCCTGACCCGATGTCGACTGAACCTGCCCACACCTCCGACGTCTTGGCCCATGCGCATCGGGAGAAGCTCGTCCGCCGTGGCACTCTCACGGCGCCCAGAAGATCTGGAGGACGCTAGGGCGAGGGAGGTGTATTGCGAGGGCTGCATCGGGGAGCTGATGCGGCTTACCGGCTGGGGCACCACCCTGGAGGACGGCTACGTGGACGGTCGGAGGGCGGGTTGCAGCGGCGCGTATTTTTTTGTTGCCGAGCGTCCCACCCTCCACAGGGGGAAGTAGCCGTGGAGCCCCGTCCAGAGAAGCCAGTCGTCGGGAATTAGAGGCCTGGCCAACCTCTGCCGACAGCATCATCCGGCCAAGCAGGCGCCCGAGCACCCCTCGGCGCGCACGGGCCCGCAGCAAGGTTACGGAAGACAAGCTGCGTGCGCTGAGCGCGATGGTGAGGGCAAGTGAGACGAGGAGAATAAGAGGCAGGAGGGCCCGCTCATGGCCCCCAGCACAGCTGTCGTGGCAGCGCCGCGTGCTGGCCGTCGCGAGCCGCCCGTCGCACCGGCTTGCGTGTGCCGACCGCCACTCAAGCTGGCGTGGGCCGCCAGGGGGGGTGCCTGGGGCCGCTGGGACTTGCCGCAGACGCCGCCAGATCGGCGCAGAAGTAGCACGACCGCGACGGCTGCAGCGGAAGAAGGCATCTTCTGCCAGGGCTGGCGCGCTCATGGCAGTCCTCGTGCGCTCCCAGTCTTGGGCCTCCGTCCAGGGGTCCTGGGGGACCTCCTGAGTCCCGTATGTGACCCAGGGTCCAGGGTTCCCACGCACCGCCCCCCCCAAAAAACATGGGATGGGTCTGCTCCCCCCAAAGGGCATTGGGGGGTAGGCGCAGGATGCCTGGAGCCCCTTTGATGCACTGAGGCATGGCAACATCAAGGCGTCAAGACTCAAGACGTCAGCACATCAAGACATTAATCCCACCACAAACTTGCTAGCCGTGTAGCGCACGGCGGGATGTCAGGCAGCCAATACGCACATGCCTTACATTGAATATCAGGCGTTTCAAGATCAAAGGTCGGCCCCTTCAGCTTAGCTTCGCGGTTGGCTGGTTCCAGCTTGATCATCGGTTCCGCGTGTGAGTGGGGAGGGGTTTCATAAGGTTTAAGGAGGGTGCGGTGCCAGGGCGCCAATGGCCATGACGCGAAACGCTTGGTACTTCTCTTCAGTTCTTCACTGCTGTATTGCATGTGCTGGTGTGCTGCAGATGTTGTGGCAGTAACTTTAGCATATGGTTCCGCGTGTAATTCGGGAGTGGTTTGGGGAAGGAGGACGTTGAGAATACATCGAAGACGCATACAGCGAATCACCGCCACCCCCTGTCTTTTGGAAGCGCCCCGGTTTGGCCGAACGTGCTGGCCCCAGCTTGGACATATTATCAGACTTTGTTTTCCCCCAGCCAGTCTGAAAATTTGTTGGGGTACATTTGAGGGAGGATGAGGGAGAGTATCAGGAGAGGGAGGGGGAGGAGGAGGATAAGACCTTTAGGGAGCCTCTTGGATCACTCTTGCGGCTTCCTCGGGTCACTCTTGCGGCCTCCTTTGAGCTCTTGGGGGCCTCCTGGCCTTGGAGGCCTCTTGGGGGCCTCCTTGGGCCTCTTGATGGCCTTTGGCGGCCTCTTCGGCCCTCTTAGGGCGTCCTTGGCCCGTCTGACGCTGTTGGAAGCTGTCTCGGGGGCCTCTCTTAATCGATTTGGGGCCCTCTTTGGGTGCTTCAGGGCCGTCTTGGAGGCTACCTTGGGCGTCCTGGAGGCCTCTTGGGCCGTCTTGGGACCCTCTTGGGACCGTCCTGGGGGTCTTTGGGCTGTCATGAGGCCATCTGGGAGGCCTTTTGGGCGATCGTGGCGCGATCTGAGGGACCTTTTAGGCCGTTATGGGCCGTCGGAGGGCTGAAAAGAAGCACATGCCACACAATCCTTCAAACCTAAAGAAAATTACTGATTTGGGTTCTTCGGGCCCTCCTGGAGAACCTCTTGGAGACCTCAGGGGCTGTCTTGGAGGCCTCTTCGGGGCCTCTGGGGCTGTCTTGGGACATCTTGAGTCCATCTTACGCCGTCTTGGGTGCATCTTTGGCCGCTTGGGATACATCTTGGGCCCATATTGGGCTCCTTTGGGGCCATCTTGGCCGCTTTGGATGCAGACTTGGCCGCCTTGGAAGTCATCTCGGGCAATGTTGGGGCCATGCGCAGCAGGAAAACCCTTGCCTCCCACCTCCGGAAGGGAGGCTTTCCTTGTGGCCGACGGTTCTGCCGAGACCCCATTGGGCGGGGCAGGAAGAGACCCCAAGCCGTTCATTTCTTGCTAGCTCAGGGGCAGCGAGAGGGGGGAGGATAGGCTCAAGGATGGAACACTGACGTCCAATTTCGAATAATAATCATCGGACAGGCATCGGCATACGTTTTGGGCAGGTGCATTAGCTTTCTGCGCGGATCCCCAACACGTAAAAATCGAATCAGGGCTGTCGCTGATTGTTTTCTTTCACCTGCCATTCGAGGCGGGCGATCGCGCTTGTCGTGTTTGCTAGGGCCTCGATGCCGCTAACCAAAGTCGGTCTGGAGTCAAGGCCGCTGCTTCGCGAATGGAAGAGGAGGAGCGCGGGGCGAGCCTGGCGGCTGCGGGGGAGGGGGGCGGCCGGCGCAGCGCAACGCGCGAGGGGCAATGGGGAGGCGCGCGGGGAGTTAGGGGGTGGACAATGGAGGGGGGAAGGGGGAGGGGCAGGGCCGAGCAGCGGAGGGAGCAGGAACAGGCGAACGAAGATGGCGAACGTCATGGAGGGAGCAGGAAGAGGCGAAGAGCGCAGAGGGGCTTCGGGGGCGACGGTTACAATTGAAATAAGGCGCGCCACCAATACACAGAGGTGTGCAAGCAAATACTGTTGGAGCTATGCTGGATCCGCGATGCAAGCCATGTCCGCAATAGGCAGGCTGACTCGACAATGTCCCACATGCGCTGGCGACCCTTTTTTCTCAACTTCAGCCAGGAGTTCCCTTGTCATTTCAAATCGGACCCCCCACGTCGTCATCGTTGCGGTTGTCGTTGTAATCATCGTCGTCGTCGGTTCGACGGTATCCAATGCAAACCAAAAATTTGCCTGCCCTGGATTTTGGGTCGAATTGGACACCCCCGCGCCATTGCGATGTCTTTACACTCTTCGCTCGAACAATTGGTGTGGGTCTTCTCTGGTCTATCTTTTCTTCCGCGCCCGAGGGGCGACCGAGGGGCGCATCGTGGGGCGCATCGTGGGATGTAGTGGGGCGCTCTGGGCCTAGTGGACCTCAGGTCGATTGCGGGGCGAAGTCTGCGTCTCTCGTCTTGTACGTAGTTTACTGGTTCCCCCTGGCGCTGCCAGTGAGAAATTTCAGTGGCCCCCGTCCCCCTGACTCAGCCAAGGGCTGCGATGTTGCACCCGACCTGTACCCCGCCCCTGTCGCTAAGTGCCGTTCTGTACGTGCTCGCCCCGTCCGAAGCATCCACCGCGTACAGATGTACACTTCGCCGGCCGTTAAGTGTACATCTGTACGTGCTGGTTGCGCCTGTGACATCCGCGCGAAACGGAGCACGTACAGATGTGCACTTAGCCAGCGGGGCGGGGTGCACAGAGCAAACGGTGACGCCCGCACCCGACGTGCACCGCGCCCCCGCCGCTCAGTGCTGGTCTGGACGTGGCCCGTTTTCGCGAGGCATCGGTTGCCCGTCCTTCCCGCCGCCGAGGCCCAGTCCATGGGCCGCTTCCCGTCGATTTTCCATCCCGAGCTATGCTACAACAGAGGGGGTCCGTTGTAGCATCCGTCGGGGGGCTTTTAAGGGGCCTCCAAGACAGCGTGGGAGGGCCCCGGCCCAAGAGGGCCCCAAGATGGCTCCAAAACGGTCCCAAAAGGGGGGCAAAAGGGTCCCCGGAGGGCCCCAAAAGGGCCTTGGACGGATGCTACAACAGGGGGGTCCGTTGTAGCATCCGTCGAGGGCCTTCTTGGTACTTTCCAAGACGGCCTGGGAGGGCCCCAAGAAGGCCCCAAGAGGGCTCAAGATGGTTCCAAGAATGCCCCAATGGGAGCCAGAAGGGCCCCAGATATGCCCCAAAGAGGGCCCCCGACGGATGCTGCAACAGTGGGGCCCGTTGTAGCATCCGTCGGTGGCCCTCTTGGGGCCCTCCTGGGGCCATCTTGGCCACCCTTCGACCGTTTTGGAGCCATCTTGTGGCCCTCTTGGGATTTTCTTGGGGCCATCCCAGGCTGTCTTGGAGGGCCCCAAGAGGTGTCTCATCCCTTCACAGCAGCTCGTGTGCAGAATGCGATGCAATGTATCGTGTCCATCAGAACCCGCAGGAGCGTGAGGGGGAAGGACGTGTCCATTCCCAATTTGTCTTCCAGCGATCCGGACCGTTACCCTCAGGGGGCTGAGAAGGTGGTTCTGGGCGGGCAGTTGGGAATTGCGTGGCCCCGCAGTGCACGGGCAGTCATTGTTACGGGTAGCTCGGGCCTCACAGTAGCGGTGCACTTGGCCTAAGCTAGATCGGCTCAGAATTACGATCACCACGCATATTTTTGGGATTTTGATTGCCGCCCCGGGCCCCGAAACTAAATTGCCTTGTGCTAAGTGGCCGTTAGAACCAAAACAGAGTCAACGGCATAGACTGTCGGATTTCCGTGCGGATTTCTTGGAGCTGCGCTGGGCCCCCTTGGCAGCGCGCTCCGCGCGAGGGGGGCCTAGCGCCGATCCAAGAAGTCCGCGCGGAGGATGTCTCGCCGATTCCATGTCGATGCCCCTTTTTTTCTTTCCCCTGGTTAGCGCGCTCCCGCCCATCGCCCTCATCCGCCTCCGTCTCTGCCTCCTCCCGTCCTTCGTTCTCCTAAAGCTGGGCGGCAAGTTTTGTCCCGTCTGGCTCTTGGTTTTCCCCCCCCAGAGCGGAGGTTGTTTACCTCAGATGTGATGCGTATTGTCGTATGCCCATGCTTGACCTGGTCTCCATGGGTTTCTTAATCTGAATTTGAATCGTGACCGTCCTCTCATCCTCCTCCTTGTGGCTCGCGCCGCGCTGGAAGCGGAGGCTCCAAGATCATCTACCTGGGCGACTCATTGTTCGCCGATCTCGTCGAAGCTCGGCGGCTGTTCGGCTGGACCACTGGGGCGATCATCCCCGAGGCATCTGTGGGGTCGCGGAGGGCCAGAAGAGGGAGGGGGGGAAAGGTGATTCGGTTTCATTTCTTCCGAATTCCATTCCATCCGCTTCGATTCGTCCAGTTTCGGTTCGTCCGGGCTTCGAGAACGAAACGAAGAGGACTGAACGAGAAGGGACGAATCGGAAGAGGACGAAACGACAACAGACGAAACGAAAGTCAACCGAGAAGGCAGTCAGCAATTAGAAACTGGGTTTTGATGGGAACGGGCTCTGGGCTCTAGGGGCCTTGTCAGGGCTGTGGGGCCAGTATACATTAGCTACCCAATGCCCAAGCAAGAAGCCACCCGCGCTGGCTTGTCTCTTTCGCTTGGCTGAGACAACATAAACATATCTTTTAGTTCAAGTGAGTGAGAGATACATGCGTACCGAGAGAGGGGGGAGGAAGACAGAAACACACTTTGTGATCTCAAGTGCTCAACAACGCCCAGCGCCCCGAACGCCCTTCGGAGACCTTCAGCGACTCCGCGGGTGTACTGGGGCCACATGGCTGGGGGGCCACTGCCGCGTCACAACGTTGCTTCGCCACGGCGCAACGCTTCCATGTTGCAAATGCATTGTCTCCCTGTTGCAAAGTGCTTGATTCGCTGTGTGCACAGCGTCTCCAAGCGGTAACGCAGCGTCTCCGCGGTGCAGTTTCCCCCACTCTTGTGCCCAAGGTTGCCCGTGCCCTCTGGAGACATCCCGGGACATCTGGGCCCTTCGCTGGTCTCGCCTTGCTTGCCCAGTCATCTCGGGCAGGCGTCGCATTCGCAGAAAATGTCACTACGGTCGTCTGCTGCCATTTCGGTGTCCGCGGGCCAGGTCTGGCCTGGGGGCCATCAAAGAAATTCCCGCGTCGGATACACCGGCTCTCCTTGGAACCCGTTTCTTTCTTGCTTGGGGCATGACGGGCGTCATGGTCCCCGTTCCCCCCCCCCCCATGACGTAACGCTCCCCCCCCCCCAGTGCGCTCCGGGCACTGCCGCAGTGCGCATTGGGATCCGCGTAGGTGTCCGCGTAGGATTCCGCATAGAAGTCTGGTCGTCGTCGTCGTCGTAGCTCGTCGCTCGTCGCTCGTCGCTGATCGTCGTCGTGCGCGCAGACGCGGCTGGAGCCTGTTTTTTTTTTCCGGGCCGATGACGGCAATCATCTGGGTGGGTGGAGGGGGTTGATGACGTCACGCTTTGCGCCGGCGGCGCCTGGGAATGCCCAGGAATGACGGAGGACGGGTGGCACCAGCATGTAGGTGGCGATCTGCACCACAACGCCGTTGTACACCTCAGTGCCTGCGTGCACCACAGCGCCTGTGTACACCACACCGCCTATGTACACCACAGCAGCCGCGTGCAACACAGCGTCAGTTTGTGCCACCGTGCGCGCGGGCACAACAGCTTTTGTGTACACCGCAGCGCCTACGTATACCACATCAGCCGTGTGCAACACAGCACCAGTGTACACCACAATGCCTGCGTGCATTGCAGTGCCTGTGTACACCACGGCGCTCGTGTGCACCGCAGCAACCGTGCGCAACACAGCACCACTGTTGTATGTAGACTGTTAAAAGGAATTGTTATGACAAAATGGAGCGCTTGTGGATTCCACAGAAAACGATCGAAAATAAGCCTGATGGACAAAGGAGCACCAGGGAAATCTACGAGTCCTTCCGAGTTCGCCCGCGTCACCATAACTCCTCCCATCTGCGTCCAGGAGTCTCCAGCCAAATTGGCCGTCCGAGAACCAAGTGGACCGATTCAATCGACCATTCGATGCGCACGAGCGCTGTAGCGCCAACCCGCACGACAGGGGGTAAGGAGGAGGAGGAGGAGGAGGAAGGGGAGCAGGAGGAGGAGGAGGAGGAAGAGGACGTGGAAGTGGAGGAGAAGGGACGAGAGAAAAACGTCGCATTCGATTATTAACACGTTCTTGGCGTGGCGTTTCCGCAGCAGATCTTCACGCACAGGCTTCTTCTACTTGTCCTTTGCACGCAGGCACTGTGGTGTACAATAGCTCTGCGTTGCACGCGGATGCTGTGGTGCAGACAGGCGCTGTGGCGTACACAGGCGCAGCGGTGCACGCAAGCACTGTGGTGTACACAGGCGCTGTGTTGCACATGGTTGCTGCGGTGTACACAGGCGCTGCGTTGCATACGGTTGTTGCTGTGTACGCAGGCGCTGTGGTGTACACGCGCGCTGTGGTGGACGCGAGCGTTGTGGTGTACACAGGCGCAGTGGGGCAGATCCTCACTTACATGCTGCTCGCGTCGTCGTCGTCGTCGCTTGTCGCTCGTCGCTTCGTGCGCGCGGGCGCGGCTGTGGTGCCGGAGCCACACGGCGGGGGGGGGCGTTACGTCATACCCCCCCCCCGCCCCCCCCACCCCATGACGCTCGTCATCGACGAACGTAAAGAAACGCACCCTTGGGAATCGAGTCGAGAGTTCTGCGGTCCGTATCGTGAAACGCCGCGATGTCGGATATGTTGGTCGAATTGGTAACAACCATGAGAACAATTGGGACCCCCCATCCAGCGGCACTATATTGCTTTTCGCCCCCTGGAAGTCAGAGTTCGGGATCCCACCAAGATCCGAATAGGATTCCAACAAGACCTACTCGGACTCAAATCAGAGCCCAAGGGTGTTGCAACATGAACCCGGGAGTCCATCACCAGACAAGCATCATCGGGGCTTGGTTGTGGTATGATGAGTTCGCTCCAGGCGGTAAGGAACATATCTGCCTCGCTTGCTTTTGGTCGGGCCATGAAGATGGGCGATTTTGCACTCTAGCGCTCGTCTTCCACAGCCCGTGCGTGTGGGTCTTCGACTTTTGCACTGTCTGCCCAGGGGTGTCCTCGCGCCGTCCAGGGACGGGAACCCTCGCTCCACCCAGGGACCGAGGACACGGGCTCGGTGGTTGGTTTTCGGACCGCTCGTCCTGTTTGTCTGTCGCTGACCTTGCCTTTTGCCTCGCTGGAGGCAGCCTGGATGTTTTACGCTTCGTTCCAGCACGCCAACGAAACAGGGCAGTTCTTGGGCTGCGTGTGCGGTCTTCGTCTGGCCCTCGCAGCGGCTTCGATGCTTGATGCCGGCTTCTTGGCTGGAAGGGCCCTTGCTATCGAATGCAGGCGACAAGTGGCGACAGGAAGGGGCTACATAATAGTGTTTGTGTTTAGATTATTGACGCTTCGCGTATCCCCACCAGTTCGCACCGTTCCGCCGCCCCGGACGTCGCTCCCGCTCCCTGGCGGTCGCCTTGGAGCCGCTAACCAAAAAGTATCCCCACCAGTCTTGGACGGCTTTCGACCCGCCTCGCGAGCCTGTTGACCAAAAATATCCCCACCAGCCGTTCCAGAAACGATGTCCGTGAGAGTTGACAGGGGGAGAGAGGAAGAGACAAGCATAGTCGAACAGCGAGGGAGGCGTGGGAGGCTCCGTGGCCGTCTCGAGCCGTCTTGAAGCGGTTTTGGGGCCGCTTGGAGCGTTTTGGGAGCCATCTTGAGCCAGCTTGGGCTATCTGAGCCATCTTGGAGGTCATCTTTGGAGGCCGCTCGGGGGCCTCTTGGGAGCCTCTCGGGTGCCTCTTGGGGCCCTCTGGGGGCCTCTTGGGGCGCTCTTGGAGCCCTCTTGGGGCCTCTTGGGAGCCCTGAAGCGCCTCTTGGGGCCATCTTGGAGGCGGTCGGTCAACAGAGGGGGGGTTCTAAATGTAGCTCCCTCCCTCGGGGGCCACGATCCTCGTGAGGGGTGTCAAAATGTGGCCCTCCGGGTGGCCGAGAAAGGACTCTCTGACACATCGGTCCCCCTCCCCAAAAAAACCTCAGGGAGGGGAGGGGGAGGGTTCCCCTCCCCGATGGGAAGAGGGGTTGTGGAAAAGGAAAGAGACCCTCCTTAGACCGCCTGTCGCCCAAAGGGCTGGTGGGATTACAGGACCTTCCACGTCCGATCTGCCGCGCTCGATTCAGGCTTCTTCCAATGTGTTTTCTCTTCAGGCAGACCTAAGACAACGATGGATTGCCCAGAGCGTTTTCAGAATACTCGCAGAGCGTTCTGGAGCGCTTCGGAACGGCAGCGGCGCCCAATACATTTTTCAAACCAGCAAGTTCTCATACGTGTCATATATATATATATATCGTTCCGATATCATCGTTGTGTCAGTTCCGTCTAAGTTGTTGCAGGTCCGACTGCGATGTTCCGACCCGAGGCTTGCTCGCGTTGCGTGGTTTCCCCGGCGGGGAGGTAGCAGAGGAGGCCAACGCCCAGTCGACGAGCGACATGCAGCTCGCCTGGCACAGCCTGCAGGCGGGCGCGCCCGTGGCCGCTGGGAAGATCGTCTCGGACAGACGCCAGCGTTTTTGCGCCGATCCTGGGCCCCTCATCATCGCTGCTTAGCGTCGCTCGGACGCTTGCATGTTTCATCATCTTGCGAGAGGAAGGCGCACGAAACCGAATGATGCACGGAACATGGATGTCCGAGCGATGGCAAAGTTGCGTGGTATTCGACCCCGAACCACATTTCCGGGTCGGTTTGGGAGGTCGCCGGAGCGATCGCGGCGGCCATACATCGGGCAACGTTTTTGCCAATGAACGGAAAGCCCTTTCCCAACCTTCTCCGCTCTGCGATGTAGAACTGGCTCAGAATTTTCGACATAGCGGACAGACAGTTGCAATACATTTCCAACATGGGCAATCGTGTTTTTCCATCCTTAGGGGTCGATGATCCCGCAGCCTGGCCGTGGTCGTGTGCAGCAGGCAGGCTCGTGCCGCTTCGACGCGGCGGCGACGCAGGCGCGTGCGTTCAAGGTTGAGTCCGATCCAGGGTTCGCGTCGGCGAATCCCAGGCATGATTCGGATGAGGATGCATTCTGGGTCGGCCCGCTCGCTCGGCTCCCAGCCGTCGCCTTGAACCCCGAGCCCAGATGCCTACGCATCATCGTAGCATGCCCAGGCATGGCCATGTGGATTCCTGGGCATGCCGCTGCTGATGCCTAGGCATCCGCCTGGGCTTGCCCACGCATGCATCGAGGGATGCGTCCATGGACGTAGCTGGGCGTAGCAGATGCCATGCCTAGGCATCGAACAGGCGATGCCTAAGCATTGGAAGTACGGTGCGCAGGGTAGGCATCAATGGCTCCAGGCATCAGAGCCACTGGGCCGTACTGGTCGCACTGTATCGTGCTCCCAGAATTGGCCGCGGCGCAGAGTTCAAACCACGGAAGGTAGGGGGTCGACAGGCGTTTGAGGAGGACCCGGCCGCGGATATATCTCCGTCCAGGGCTGGAGATTCCGCGCGGTGGTTGAGATCACTCACTTCGTGACCGGGCGTCCAAACGAGAGGAAGACGGGGAAGGAGAAGCAAGCAGACGATGGCGAACGCGCAAGCGGGAGTCGCCGGAGTGCGGCAGGAAAACCAGCTAGGCGCTACGCGAGCGGATTCGCGAACCCGCCTTTGACGAACTTCACCCTTCTTCGTCCGACCAGACTGGCGCTCTCGCGACACTGCGGGCGCGTCTCGTTTCCTTACCCTGTCCCTCCATGCCTTCCTCCCCCCTTTCCCCTTCCCTTTCTGTCTGTGACGTAGCAGGTGGAGCCAGTTGAGCAGCAGGCTCTTCCCCTTCCCAGCTCTCCCTCAGCCCTCCCTTCTTTGATCAGCTTCCATGCGCCCTTGGGCGCGCGCCGGTTGGAAGAGCGCGGCGGCGGCCTGTGAGTACGCCGCCGGAGCAGCTGAGCAGCTGAGCCGTGCCCCTTGCACCCTTCGCCTGCCCTTCAGCTGCTGGCCTTCCCTTCCTCCTCCGCCTCCCTGGCTTCGAGCGAGGGCGCTTCTGCTACGGGCGGCGCGCTGCGGCGTCTCGTCCGGAGTCGCGTCTCGCTCTGAGCACCGTTCTGCGGATTTGAGCCTAGGATGAGTCCCCCCCGCGGGGAGCCTAGAGTCAAGACGACGAAATCAGGACCACTCGGTTCAGGCGGGACCCAGACTGTCCTGGAAACCCACGTCGGGACTCTCTCCTGAAACCGAAGAATCTCCTCGCGGCCGCGTCTCGCCGTGGCCAGCGAAGCCCGTCAGCTCTTTGCGGTAGCCATGTGATTGTTGAGCCTCGGAGAGCATCCCTCGTGGGGACCCTGTCGCTGTCATCAGTTTGTCCCCCCGCGGTGCCGTCGACGACGGGGGTCCTGAGTCTCCGACTTGTCGTGCGCGAAGCAATTCGCCCGCTGCGACCAGAAGTGCAAGGCCTGTCTCCCCCTGCCCCCGCCCCCCGTGGGCAGGCTGGTGGAGGGGGGGCCAGGGCGCCAGCTGGCGTGATCTGCCCCGGCTGCAGAGGCCACGGCAGGGCCGTTACCCGATGGTTCTGGCGGCTGTGCCGCTCTCTGGTCGTTGAGAAGTGGCCCAGAGCTCGGCCCGAGTGCTCGAGCGACGGATCCCGCCGCTTTTTCCTCCCTCAGGCCATTTCGCCACCCTTCTCCCGTCCGCCCTTCAAGCTCGCTGCTTTCCCACGCCACCATCAGAGACTCACAGCAACGCTATTCCAGTGGATACTGAAAGGTGTGGTTGGACACCCTATCCTAATTGACCCCCCCCCCGGTGATATGGTCGCATGCAGCGTTCCTAGGGCGGCGAGGCTCCAGGAGGGAAAATATTGGTGGATGGGGGGAGGAAGTGGCGGGAACGGTTTTGGTGCTCTACGTTTGGCGCCCCGCCCTGTCCTCCGCCTCCCCTTTCCTTTTTCCTTTTCGCTCAAGGGAGGAACAGACACCCCTGCCATAATCAGTCTTGCCTGTTGGATGTATTTCTCAGATGTGTTTGCCAAAGGGCTTCGCTTGTAGGGGTGCTTGAGGATTCCAGCGCACTTCTCTTATTGGTCAACTGCATCGGCGGGGGTACGGAAGGCAAGGGTTTTATACAGTTGGGAGGAATTGGTCTGTGCAGTATGGGTCGGGCTTGTAGTGCTCTGAAGAGGGCGCGCACACTCCAATCATTAGCATCTAGTACAAATGTATAAAGTACCGTAGCACCCCGCAGATGCGGATAAGAGTGAGGGGGCGGTGGGGACGTCTGCAGTGCTCGAGACTCTGGAGAAGCCCGCCGCAGGCGCCAAAGTCTCACACATGATACAACGAGTCCGCCGCAGGCGCCGATTTTTCCGTTAAGCCACTATGGGTAGGTCGCGGATGGGTCGCAAATGGGTCGCGCGGGTCGCCGGTGGGTTGCAGGTGGGTCGCTGTTGGGTCGCGGATGGGTCGCGGGTGGGTCGTGGGTGGGTCGCAGGTTGGGTCGCGCGGTGGGCGGCGGGGTGGGTCGCGGTGGGTGGCGGGTGGGTTGCGGATGGGTCGCGGGGAGGGTCGCAGGGGTCGTGGGTGGGTTGAAAGTGGGTCGCGGGTGGGTCGCGGGGGGTCGTCGCGGGTGGGTCGCGGGGCTGGTCGCGGGGGGGTCGCGGGGGGGGGTCGCGGGGTGGGTCGCGGGGTGGGTCGCGGGTGGGTCGCGGGTGTGGGTGGTCGCGGGGTGGGTCGCTGGATGGGTCGCGGGCGGGACGACGACAACAAACAATGACAACGCAACAACGCAACAAGCAGAATCTTCCCCACTGATCCCCACTTCAGCCACGCACCCAGGGGCAATGAATGACCGTTCGGCCCCCTCACTCTGGTACTGTATATATATATATACATACACATGTGTATATATATACAGTTAGATATATGTGTGTGCGTGTGTGTGCGCGGACCGACGACGTTTCGCTTTCGTCGTCCTCCTCCTCCTTGCCCCTTTTCCCTCCTGCTCCCTCCTCTCCTCCTCTCTCTCCCCTGAAGGGGCCGGGGCACCCCTTGCTTATTATGATGTTGGTTTTTCCGCCCTCTATTCTCGTTCCCTGGAGGCTCCACCCTGGTGGCCGGCCCGTGGCCCGGCCTCTTAGACCGTCCCAGTGTGTGTTCCGGCCAGAGTTTCGACGCGGATCCAGCCGTCGCGCCGAGGGCGCAGCTTCAGGAGGCCTGGCCAGTTCTACAACAGGGGTTAGCGCTAACGGGGGTCAGTCAGTCCCCTCTGGCTGACCGGGGTTTGGGAGCCACGTGGGGCCGATGTTTTTCCCGCCATCTGCTGACCTGGGTTTGGACGTGACCAAGCGGCCAGCGTGGTTTCGCGACAGGTGTTTTGCAGACCCAGGTTTGTGCTGGCCTGGGCCAGTGCGCCCCCGAATACAAAACTCTGTCCCTCGGTGTCTCGCCCTCAACCCTCTACCCGTTGTAATATTTCGTCGTCGTGTGAGCCATCCCAGACCAGGGCCGTGACAGGGTAAGTTGGCCTTTCCAGCGTATCCCCTCTGGGTGGGGATGGGTGCTGCGAAGCCTGGAGGCGACGACACTCGTCCCCGTTGGCGGGGGTAGGTCGGACAGCGGGGCCAAGGTGTCCCCTGGGGGAGCAATGGTTTGACTTGTCCTCATTCTGGCTCCGGCCACAGTGGCCCTTTGAAACGATTCTAGACATCCAATGTCTTGTTTTCTTCGATACGCGGTCCCTGGAAATCCCCACCCTTCCCGACAGACCGGCGTTCCGTCGCGAGCCATTGTTTGACGGTCCCGGGACCTTGCGGGGGCCCCCCGCAGGCCGAAAACGACCAACTAAAATCCGTCATGTGTTTCAACACGTTGGATGTTAGGAGCAGCGCGGCAGAGTGCCGGTGGCCATGAGCAGCCAGCGCCGCCGCGGGCCCTCGGCGGCGCCAGCGCCGCTGGCAGCAGCGGCGGCGCTCGTGCTGGCTGGTGGGACGCGGTGGCCGGGCTGCGCGGCAGTCCAGGGCACGAGGGCCGGTTTTCTTGGACGGCGCCAGCCGTGTGCCAGACCAGCTCGACGTGCACGCCGCTGCCCAGAGCATCCAGGTATCCCGCTGCCTGCAGCAAGTCCCACCACCGGGCCAGCCCAGTTTGCTGGGTGGCGACTGCTCGAGGGGGCACCTGGGGGCCGTCACGTCTGACACCTCTTGTCTCTAGCCCTGGGGGAGCCGTGATGAGTATGATGAGGATTATGAGGATGATGTGGGTGATGACGACGACGGCGATAAGGACGACCACGACCACGACCACGACCACGATGACGACGACTGACGACGACGACGACGACGACGACGATCTCGACGGCGACGACGACTGTGATGATGATGCTGGTGATGATGATTATGATGATGATGATGATGATGATGATGGTGATGATGATGGTGATGAGGTTTCTGATTATGATAGTGATCATGACGATGATTATGATGTTGCTGCTGTAGATGATGACGACGATGACGATACGATGGCGATGACGATTATAATGGTGGTGATGATGAGGATGACGATGTTGATGCAGCTGCTGATGCGTTTGATGTTGATGTTCTTGATGCTGATGATGATGGTCAGGTCGATGATGAGACTGATTATGCTGATTATGATGTTGAATCTGATGATAATTGATGATGATGGAGTTGATAATGATATGCTTATCCTGATGCGGAGCATGATCATGATATTGGTGTTGCGAATGGTGATCATGATAATGATAATGATGGTGATGATGGTGATGATGATGATCATGATGATGATGCTGTGGGTGATAATGATGATGGTGATGGTGGTGCTGATGATGGTGATGATGATGGTGCTGCTGCTGATGATGGTGGTGATGATGATGCCGATGTTGTTGATGATGATGATGATGATGATGATGATGATGATGATGATGATGATGATGGTGATGGTGATGATGATGAGGGTGGTGATGGTGATGGTGATGACGATGATGACGATGATGATTATGATGATGCTGATTATGATGATGATAACGATGGCGATGATGATGATGATGCTGATGTCGATGCTGATGCTGCTGACGACGACGATGACGATGACGATGAGGATGCTGCTGCTGATGATGATAAGGAGGCTGCTGCTGCTGCTGCTGATGATGATGATGATGATGATGATGATGATGATGATGATGATGATGATGATGATGTTGATGTTGATGTTCATGTTGATGTGGCTGCTGATGATGATGATGATGATGATGATGCTGATGATGGTGGTGATGATGCTGATGGTACAGCTCGTTTGGGCCGTCTCTGGGTTGCTTTGGCCTCCTGTGAGGCAGTCTTCGGGGTTCCTTCTGGCGCTCTTGGGCCATCTTGCGGCCCTCTGACGCCGGCTTGGGGCTCTCTTGGGACGTCTTGAGGCTCTCTTGGCCGTATGGTAGGTGTGTGGGGGCCGTCGCGGGGTAGTCTTGGTGCCGTCTTGGGCCGTCGAAGGGCCTTCTAAGGACGTCTTCGGTCCCACGGGAGGTCCTCTTGAGCCGTCTTGGGGCCATCTTGGATGCCTCTTGGGCCCTCGTGAAGTCCTCTTGGGCCGTCTTGAGCTGACGGCAGCCCGACGAGGAGAAATCAATGAATTCGGTTTCTTCGGACCCTGTTTGAGGTCCTCTATTCCATTTTGGGCTCTCTTCGAGGCATCTTGGGCCATCTTGGTGTCCTTGGTTGCCTGCACGGGCCGTCTTGCAAGCTCGGGAAGCGTCTCCCTCGTTTTGAATGGGGGATCGTTGATTGGTAGACCCTGGAGCGCTTGAGAGCAGCGCCAGGGAACGCGGGAAGTGCGCGATCTTCGAGGGGGTGCGCGTGGGATGAGGGGCCTGGGAGCTTTCAGCCACGCAAGAAGTGCACAATCTTTGAGCGGGTTCAGGTTTGCTGCCATGTGGGAAGTGCACGATCCTCTAGCGGGCACTCGTGGAATGGGGGTTCAGGCATTTTCTGCCATGCGGGACGTGCACCATCCTCGAGCGGGCACGCGTGGGATTGGGGTTTAGGCATTCGCTGCCATTCTGGAAGTGCTGTATCCTGGAGAGGGCACGGGGTAAGTGGCCCCGGTATCCAGGGGGGATGCACGCAAGAGTCTGCGGGTAGAGGGGGGGGGGGGCCCTCAACAGAATTCAAGAAGCCCACCGAACAGACCTTGGCATGCCCTCAACGTGCCAGGGACTCGGTGGTGGATTGCAAACATCAAGACGGAGGTGCTTCCTACCTAATTGTCGGCGTCTGGGGGGCCTCGCCAGGCACCAGGACCGACGAAAAACGACCCGGGACGAAAGACCAGTCCCCTGATAGAAATCACAAGTCCTGGGGGCCGCGGGGACCGCGTATTCCAAAAACGACGCCGCCGGAGGTCTGGGTGCGCCGCTGTGTGTGCCAGCACTGCGCGCGGAGCAGCGTGCATCGACCTGGTCCGGCACACGGCCGACGTCGTCCAGTCCTCGCCCGCCCCGTCCCGACTCGCTGGCGGGGGCCAGGCTCGCGCGAGGGGTCCCGGCTCCTGGCGCGGAGCTCTGCGGGGCGGCGACGGCGCCGCGCCTGCGGCCCTGGCCCGCGCGCTCGCTGCGGCCGCGTCAGCCGACCGCCGTGGGCTCGGCGGCAGAGCCGCCGCCGGCCGCGGGTGGTGGGGTCGTGGCTCCGCCGGCGGTGGCCAGCTCGGCCCTCGCGGGGGCCCCCGCGATGGTGGCAGGCTCGGCCTTCCTCGCGGCCGTTATTCCGAGGAGGAAAGGCGCCGATATTGCTACCCTTGCCTCCATGTCGCTCTTTGGGGGCGGGAGGCTCTGGCCGCCACTGCTGGATCCGCCCTGGAATGCTGGTCAGAACGCCCGAGGTCCAGGGAGTAGCGTTGTCGGCATCTTTTGGTTTCCCCAGTCATGTCGCTCCAGGCCGGGAAGCTGTCGGTGGCCGGCGTGCCGTCGTTCACCACGGCGGCCGTCTGCGGCGCCGTGGCGGCGTCGGTTTGTGTCCTCTGGGAGGGGATGTTCCCCCATCTCCCTGCTGGCAGCGGCCAGGGCTCGTATTCAGTGGCTTGGGCAGCACAGAGTTTCCTCGGAGGTTTGCTACCGCACCTGGCTTTCTTCGCCATCTCGCGCGCTGGCCTTGCCGTCGCGAACACGCTGATGTTCACGATGCCGCTGTGGACTGGTATCTTTGCCTGGCTCTGCCTCGGGAAGCCATGGCGCACCAGTGACGTCATGGGATCTGTCTTGGCGATGCTAGGGGTCGTGCTCGTCACGAAACCTCCCATGCTATTTGCGGGATCCACGGGAGCAACAGCGGCGTTCTCCGCCACGGGTTGCGCTGCTGGGCTCGCTTTCGGCGCCTGCGGAGGTGCGCTCAATTTGCTGGTGTCGGCCAAGCTGCGTGGCGCAAGCCCTGCCACTCTCACTGCTGGGCAGATGGCGATGGCTCTTGGGCTGTCAGTGCCAATGCTGGTCAGGGCACGTGGCAGCCTCCTCGGCGGCACGACGCTGTTCGGTCCCGCTGGAGCCAGGCTGGTGTCTGTGGGGCTACTCATGGCAGCTATGAACCTCCTGCGGACCCTCGGGATGCAGCGCGCCAAGAGCACCGCGGTGGCCACGCTGCTCTACACGGAGATCGCCTGGTGTTTCCTCTTCGAGGTGGCCTTCCTGACAGGCCAGTGCGCGCCTCTGCAGCTGCTCGGAGCGGCCCTGATCGTGAGCGGCGCGGCGACCTCCGCCGCGAGCGGAGCGGACAGCTGAGCGGCGCCGCGCTCGTTGCCCCCAGGCCGCCCACACGGGGTCGACGTGGACGGAGTCGGTGAATCGCGCGCCGCATCGCCGGCACATCGGCGATGCGGCTCGAGGTGGAGCCCGATGTTCTCCACACCGACGCCGCCAGTGCAACGGCGGTGCGACGGCGATGCGGCGCGATCCTCCGGCCCCATCGACTCGTACCCCATTTGTGCGGCCTCCATTGCTTTCATGGTTATCACATCGTGATGTCAAATATCGGAGTTTGACACGTCGGTTGCCTTTTCCTTTTGTCCGCCAGCAGCGATTACGTAGGAAACGCCGGCCTGCTAGTTGTCAGTGCTCTCTCTCCCCCCCCCTCCTTTCCTCCCTCCCCTCCCATTCCCTCAGTCGCCGCCCCGGCTCGAGGTTCTGGACGCGGATACCAGGTATCTGCGAACCTCGCTCGAGGCGGTGGCCATACGTGCCGGCCCGCGCCCGTGTGGCGTGCGGACTCGTCCGTGATCGGCCTGCTGCTGCGGCTCGCGATCAGGATGACGAGGATGACGATGAGGAGGAGGAGAAGGGGGAGGAGCGGGAGGAAGAGTAGAGGGGGATGATATGGAGGAGGTGTAGTGGAAGGGGGAGGGCAAGGGCGAGAAGGAGAATGACGTGGATACGGAGGAAGAGGGGGAGGACGACGACGAAAAGCTCGACGACGAAGCCGAAGGCACAGGCGGATCAGGAGCAGAAGGACGCGCGGACATTCTGAGGAGCCGCCTTGGATAACAGGTTATCCTGGCGAAGAGCCCAACCATATGCAGTTGTGAGTATCGCCGTTGTGGATAAGGCCTTCGGTGGATTTCTTTGTGGGGCCACGAAGCGTGCAAAGGGTGTGCCGAAATAAGGCGGGGACGCATGCGGGCGCAGCCATTGGGGCCTTCGGTGGCGCTCCATATGGGGTCACGAAACATGTGAGGGGCGTGCTGTCATGGAACGGGGCCGCCATGCGAACCATGTCACAGGGGCCTTCGGTGGAGCTCCCTATGGGGCCACGAAGCGCTGCACTGAGGGGGGGGGACGCATGCGAACACCGTCACTGGTGCCACTGGGGCTTTCGGTGGAGCTCCCTGTGGGGCCAAGACACGCTGCATTCGGTGGGGGAGACGCATGCGGACACTGCCACTGTGGCCTTCGAAGGAGCCCTCTATGGGGCCACGAAACATTGTACTGGGTGGGGAAAGGCATGCGGACACCGCCATTGGGGCTTCCGGTGGAGCTCCCCATGGGGCCACGAAACGATGCACTGGGTGAGGGGAAGGCATGCGGATACAGCCACTGAGGCCTTGGGTGGGGTTCCCTATGAGGCCACGAAGCGCTGCACTGGGTGGGGGAAACGCATGCGGACACCGCCAGTGGGGCCTTCGGTGGAGGTCCCTACGAGGCCACGAAACGCTGCACAGGGTGGGGGAAACGCATGCGGACACCGCCACAAGGGCCTTCGGTGGAGCTCTCTACGGGGCCACGGACACGGCTTCAGGGGCCTTCGGTGGAGCCCCATATGGGGCCATGGAGCGCTGTCTTGGGTGGGGGAAACGCATGCGGACATCGTCACTAAGGCCTTCGGTGGAGCTCAGTATGGGGCAACGAACTGGTGTACTGGGTGGGGGAGACGCATGCGGACACCGCCACCGGGGCCTTCGGTGGAGTTCCCTGTGGGACCACGAAACGTTGTACTGGGTGGTGGAAACGCATGCAGACACCGCCACTGGGGCCTTCGGTGGAGCCCCCTATGGTACCACGAAGCGCTGTATTAAGTGGGGGGGACGCATGCGGGCACGGCCACTGGGGCCTCCGGTGGAGTTCCCATTGGGGCCACGAAACGCTGTAGTGAGTGGGAGTGGGGTGACGCATGTGAACACCGCCACTGGGGCCTTCGGTGGAGCCCTATGTGGGGCCACGAAGCGTTGTACTGTGTGTGTGTGTGGGATATGCTGGGTGGGGGTGACGCATGCGGGTGCAGGGGCCGAATTGCTGCTGTGATGCAACATCGGTCTCGTAGAACAAGAGGGCCTCCCACGATGGCGTCCACGTAGCCCAGCTCAGCCAGCCCCCAAAGTTTCTGGAAGGTCTCGGGGAGCATGAGGTCCCCAAAGGGGGTCTCTGGCCAGGTCGCACGAGAGCACCATGATCTTCAGGTCGTGCTCGGCCGCCAGGGCCGTGGACCACTCCTAGAAATCCACAGGCCGACGCGGGCCCGCGAACAGCTGCATTATCACGGAAACCTCGGGGTCCTCTTTCTTGGCTTCTAGAGCCTTCTGAACCCAATCCTCGATTCGTCGATTGTGTACCCCTCCTCTGGATCCTCGGTCTCCTCTGGCTTCCCAGACTCCCGGACATTCATGGCGACGGCCCAATCCTCGTCGTTCTTACCCGTCAGTTGGCCACCCTCGTCGACGTCATAGTCCTCCCTAGAGTCCCCACGCCACAGGCCACAGCTGCGGACCAAAGCCCGTCCTCTGCAGGTCATGTTGATAGTCATAAGGATGTGGACGTTGTGGGGTTCCCCCATGACTAGACGTCGCCACACAGGGTAGATCCAGTCGGAGGCCAGCGCTCTCTCTCTGGCTTCCCACGGCAGCACATCCCAGATCAGGCCCGTTCGGACAGGCGGCTCCGCTTGCCAGGCCCACATCCACTCGGGAACCTCCACGGACGTGAAGGTATTGCTCTTGTCGAAAGCGGCAGCGCATAGGAAATCATGGGGCACGTGCAAACTGGCCAGGGCGGCCACGCCACGGAGGCCGTGCTCCTCTCTCTTGCGGACGTCTGGGAACATATAGTTAGCCATCATGATGATCTCACGCTGTTTCTTGGGGTCCTTCTTGGGCACCACGGAGAACCCCGCAACAGCCCTGACTCCTCCTCTAAAACTGAACTTTCAAGGTTTGGGGCCATATCCTTTCTTAGAAAGTAGCGTGCATATTCCACCTCAGATCCCCCGACGAAACCGAAACGCTGTTCCAACTCCTGGAAAATCATTGGCTCCTGGACTCAGGTACAGCAACAACATGGGACCCGTCGGCGTAGAAAGAGGCCTCCTCGGAACTCGGGGCGTCTAACATACAGACTCGTCGGGGATCAGAGGGTTCGTCTGCTGCATCAGCACGCAAACTCTCGTGAGCAGCCTTTCGCTTGGAACCTAGGTAGGACACGGCCGCATCCTTCACCAGCTCATTCACGGCGCGGGCGCCAGTCGGGCAATCGCCCCGGCGCGCTTCTCTGATCCTCGCCGCCTCGCGTAGAGCCAGACAATGGACCCGACTGGATGAACTCATTGGCCAAGCGCCACAGGGCAACCTTCTTGAAATGTTTCCAGCGGTTGCGGCTCGATTCGCTCTGGGAGGGAATCGGCTTGGCCACCAGGGGGATCGGGTACGGCATAGCACCAGGTGCCGTGCTCAGCAGCTCGCGCAGCCCGTCGGTCTCCCCCAGCACCGCAGTGGAGACCCATCGGCCGCGCTCATCGCCCCAGCCAGTCGCTGCTAACTTGGCTGAGGCTCTCGGCAACTGTCACTTCCCGGCCTTCCTGCCCCCCGCGGGGGCAGGCTCATTCTTCTTGTTGTAGCGGTCCTTCTCCTTGCCCTTGCCGTCGCCCTTGCCCTTCTTGCGCGCCTCCGTGGCCTCCCTCTCGTTCCGCTGGTGCTCCGCCTTGCTGTGCGACGTGGCGCTCTGGACCAACCAGCTCGGCGCCACGTCCGTCTGGCTGCCAGGCGGGACGCGCCCGACGCATGCAGGGCCCCTGTGCGATCTCCTGAACGACTCTCATACATAGATATGCCGCCAACCTGCGCAACGACAATTCCATCAGATCGCTCGTACCCAAAAATTCGGACGAGCAATCCTTGACGGCAAACCCACAGTCGTGGGAGATCTGTCCATACTGGCGACGAACGGCCGCCACTGTAGCGTGAGGACAGCCAATCTCTCATCTCGCCACCCAACAAACCACCCCCACCCAACCCGAAGGCTTCAATTTGCCCTCCATATCCAGTGTGGGGGGGGAACATTGAAAAAAAAACACATGTGGAACCCGTACCCCCCCCCAACCCGAAATTCGGGTCTTCGGGTTGGGTTGGGGTGGTCTGGTAGGTAGTCACTATCGAAGCGCATCCTTCTGACCTCATCGATCGGCAGATCTCGGCCCTTGCTCGGCTGCATGACAGGGAGGAGCGAAGCTCCCCTCTCGTCTCCTGGCTGCCTCCCGCCGCCTCCACTGGGCTTAAGTCGGGCCTGTCCCTCTACAGGGGGAATATTCAACAATAGTCAAAAATAGTCTGGGGACAATTTTCTGACTATTATTGATTATCTTTGGAGTATGGTTTGCGTATTTTCATTTTTTCGCCCCAAATCCCCTTGTAGGGGGACATGCCCGACCTAACACTAGGCCTCCTTACCTCAGAGGGTCACCGGCGGTGCCACCAGGTGCGGGGGAGGTAGTCATCGTCAGGGCGTCCAGCGCCTTCGTCAGGTCGGTCGTCCTGGGCGGCGCGATGGTAGCCTGGCCCACGTACCCGTAGCGGCGCAGCAGCTGGATCACGTTCTGGTCCAGTTCCCCGCGCGTCTCCATCGCGGCAGCGTAGGTCCAGAACTTGGCGCCCCAATGCGGGTCCACTGTGGCATTCCCATTGGAGGCGGTCAGGGCCGTCTTGACGGCCTGGGCGCCGCGGCATGATAGGCTGCTGGTCGTCAGCGGGCGGTGCAGCTGTCCTGCCTCCGTGGGATCCACACCCGCCCAACCAGCCAAGTCGGCCAAGGCTGCGGCCCCTGCGGGCGCATGCCACGTGCCTCCGCCTCCTCCTGCAGGGGGGCTCGCCCCCGCCGCTGCGGTGGGGATACCGTACGGTGGGGCACAGGGCGTGGCGGCAGGCTCGTCATCTCAGGCGGCGTCCTCGTGGCCCGAAGCCCGCATGGCCTCTCTCATGGCGGCCAGCTCAGCGCGTAGGGCCTCCATCTCCTGGGTCTGGAGGGGGTCGCCGACCGTTGTGGGCAACGTCCGCGCCACAGGCTGCCCAGGGCTAAGGATCCCGCCACCAGGCCGAGAGTCAGCCCAAGCAGGGCTGTGCGCCACGTCTCGGCAACGCGCACCATCTGGAAGCCCCCTGCACTGATGGCCCCGACCACACCCAAGGCCCGCCATCGCCAGGACTTTCGGGATGGGAGAAAGGACTCTGAGGGCGTATGGGGTCATTGCGGTGGAGTGCCGAGAACGGGTAAAACACACCGTAAATCCCTGCGTGCTTGTGCAAGCATGTACGACAACACACGCATATATTGCTCCCACCCTGCTGCCCCACCGTGCCCACCGCAAACTACCATTCACGAGCTCATTAAACCATCCAACACCACAGGATGGTTGGGAAGCAGTGATGTTTAGGGATATTCGACTCTGGCAATCATTTGTGTGGTAGGGATGGCGGGGGGATCCTGCATTGGTCCTGGTTGGCTGTCGGTCGCCTCGGGAATCAAGACATTTCTCGCAGACGCAAACTTGTTGGCTCACCCCACCCCCCGCCTTCCTAGCACATACGTCGTCCCCGGGACTCAGCATATTCAGCCATCGTCTTTGGATGGGTAGCTCCTTGAAACCAATTCAGATTCTAGGTGCGCGACGCTGGGGCGCGAGATACGCCACGCGACCCAGGGGCGTCACGCGTGCCAGGCGCATCCACGCGCATTGGGCGCGCCAGGCGCCCATAAGGCTCAAGCGTGCCAAGCACGCCTGGTGCGCCAGGTGTGCCACATACTCCGCGTGCTCCAAGAGTGGCGCTTGCTCCAGTAGCGTCAGATGCGCCACGTTCTGGGCACGCGCAAAGTCATGAAGTTTGGTGGGCCCGCCCTGTTTAAGACCAGTGCAAGGTGATCGCGGGGTGCCCGCATGTGACATTTTGCCGCGAAACGAAGCTTGCTTTGTTATTGAAAGGGATGGCGGCCCTGCTCACAGCACGCCACCTGCTGGCACGAGTACCCCGCCGCCCCTGTCAACAAACAGTACAGAATGTTCGCCGGTCCCCCGAATATGACCCCAACATGTTGCTGCAGAGTGCCTTCGGGATGTTTGTTTGACAGGGGTGGTGTGGGTCTCATTGTCCCTGATGTTGTTCGCCGGTCGGGTTGGGGAGGCGGTTTATTCATAGTGAGCATTGATCAACCTCTCCCCGAAAGGGAAGAAGGGAGGTTGGGAGAGGAAGCTCCCTAAACCACCTCCGCCCAGGTGGCTGGTGGGAGTTGTGAATTTCGAGCTTCACGAAAGCGCGGCGATCACCCACAAAGCGGCCGCAGACAAACGAATAAACGCTCAATGCGATTGCGGTTATCTTCGGCCTCGCCCCTTCCTCGATGGGCCCGTTTCTGTCCTGCCTGTTCTCTTCGCCTCGCCCCTCCCCTCTCCTGCCCCCCCCCCGGCCCCCGCAGCTGATCTTGCACTGCCTGCGAGGCTGCCAGGAGCCCCGCCGCCTGGGCCCCTGAGGCGGCGAAGAGGGAGGGGGAGCGGCAGGAGAGGTCGGCGGCGAAATCCGATCCCCACCTTCGCCGATCAAAGGTTCAGGCAATTCGATGGGCGGCGGGTGTGGAGCGAACAGAAACATTGGCTTGGCGAAGATTTCGACCATGTGCAGTTGTGAGTACCGCAGTTGTGGGTATCGTCTTCCGTGGAGCTCCCTAATTATGGGCCACGAAACGCTGTACTGGGTGGGGGGGGACGCATGCGAACTCTGCCACTGGGGCCTCTGGTGGAGCTCCCTATGGGGCCACGAAGCGCGATATTGGGCGGGGGAGGCGCATGCAAGCTTTGCCTCTGGGGCCTTCGGTGGGGCTCCCCGTGGGGCCACGACACGCTGTACTGGGTGGGGGGGGCGCATGCGGGCGGTAGCCCTGGGGCCTTCGGTGGAGCTCCGTATGGGGCCACGAAGCGCTGTACTGGCTGGGGGGGACTCTGAAGTGAGCTGGGCGTTGCATGTGAATGGGAACGAGCGTGCATCCGCGGCTGCTTGGCTCAAAGCGGCCGGCCGCTCAGACCTGACTTCACCTCAGCGCGAGGTGTACCATTTGCCATCGATACCAAGATTGTTTGAGATGGCTCGCCTCGTACTAATGGGACTATCGTTGCTACGGTACAACAGAGCTGGAGCTGGGCTTCGCCTAAGGCGAACCTGCTGGTTGGGCCTCCCAACCCCTTTCAAACTTGGTAGCGGGGCTGGCCTATGGTGGTCAGCTCTAGCTCTACTCCTCATTATGCACGGCACTATCCGGTGGACTACTGACGTGGCAGAAGATCAGGGTGCAGTGGGTTTGCGCGGAGGGGTGTATATAACTACGCAACGTACATAGCAAGGACACTTGAAGTGACACTTCTTTCTACGCGGAGGCCTCTTACTTGCGTCCTACATCCCTGCGCTACTGCACTCCTGAAGTCCACCCACCTACTCCAAGTGGGAACTTCTTCGGATACATAATGCATGGAACCATGCGATGCGACATTGTGCCGCCTCCACCCCCGCGCAGGCTTACGACCACATATCGAAAACCCAACCGACAGCATCCGACCACGACCTGCGAGGCCATTCGATTGGTATTACTCTCTTTGCGCTCGCATGGGTCGTTATCGGGTGTGCGGTAGGACATATGCGTGGCGGAGACGACACAAGAACGACCGTTCCCCATTGGGACCTGTCCGGTCAAGTACCTTTTCCGCGAATTCGTCCGCGAGGCACATGCCTGGATCAACGTGACCACAGGCAACATGACGCCCCCCCAACAAGCTGCAGCCTTGCAGCGAGGTTTGGGAGGCCTCGCACGGACCATAGCCATGAGAGTTCCCCCCGCAGTTATCAATTTTGGTGTTAAAATAGGTGGCCGACATACCGACGGCGCCACCGACATCATGTTCCTCTTAGGCACGAAGTTCGAAAATCTAGAAGAGGAGCGCCATCTCAACTCTGGTACAGCTCTCATCGACTTCCGAGTCCATGCGGGGGGGCGGATCGACCAGACTTTGGCGCGCTTCGAGATAGCCCGCTACGCAGCTGAAACGGCAGGCTTCAACATCCCCAACTTCCCAATTTAACGTTTATTTTATTCAGGGCCCTTGGAGTGGGGACATCGCGTGCGCAGCAACTCTTGCAGCCACTAAACCACCACATGCCGAGGGACCAGGAACAGTTTGACTCTCTACTTGAACGCATGAGGTCATATGCACACATTGCTGAGAGTAGGAGGAGTCGGCTTGCAGGGGGGGGCGGGCGCGGGGGGGGCGCCAACGACCGCGCCGATTCCATCGCGGCCCGCTGCCCCTCCCCGGGGCTCTCAGGAATCCCCCGGGCCCAGTCGGCCTCGCAGTCGGCGCCGGCGTCGCATCGCCCGCGAGCGCCGGCCGGCGGGCGGGCCGACCTTTTCTGCGCATGTCTGGCGCGAGAGACCCGCGCGGGCCTCGCGCTGTGCCCGCGCCCCAGGGCGACGGCCCAGGCCCTTGTAGCCTCCCGCGCTGACGCGATGGCCTCGCGCGCGGCGCAGGAGCGGGCGCCGCCGACCGTTCGGTTCGGTTCCGCGCACTTCTCATGCGAGAACGCAAAGCCCCCCATGCTGCTCGCGCGCTTTGCGCGCTGAGCAATGCGATGCAGTTGCGACGGCCGCGCGTTCAATTGGAAACCGCAGCGCAAGTTTCCATTCCCGCGCGCGGGGCGGGGCATGAACTTACAGATGCGCCGACGGTCGAGAACTCGCGCGCGCGCCCGCGCCTGCCATGTTGGGCGTGCGCACTGGGCCCGGAAATCTGCGGCTCGGCCGCCCGATGCGCCCCAAAAATCGCTCCGCCTCCCCCCCCGCCCCCCTCCCCCTCAAAACTCTTCCGCGCTCCTGGAAAAACCATGCCGCCGAGGCGGGGGCTCGGGCCGCGGCCTGATGGTCCCCGGGGCACAGGGGAATCAAAGGAATCAGTGCGGAATCAGTACAGAATCAAAACAGAATCGGCACAACTGCGACCCCTGATTCTAGCGGAATCAAAAGAATCAGTACGGAATCAATACGGAATCAAAGGAGGAATCGGCGATGGAACCAGAATCGGCCAGAACGGGGAAGTAGGCCAGAATCGGTGCCAGAACCCATGGAGAGAGGCCTTTTTCCCGCGAGTTCATTGCGGCGGGTCCGCGGCGCGGGCGCGCCGCGCGACTTCGCTGGTTCAGCGAGGCGCGCAGTCGGCGTTCAGAGTGAACAGGTTGTTTTCAGGGCGATATCCTGGCGGCGCGCTGGCGCATTGCGCATTTGCGTATTCCTGGCGGGCTGTTTGAGGGCGACCCGGCAGCGTCGGCCGAATGGCCCGCAAATACCGCGCGGCCGATCGCGCGCCCCACGCGGTCACGTCGACCGCCGTGTGCCGCGACGGCCGCGCGCCCCGGACCGCGCCATTGCCGCGTTGGATTGGACGGCGCAGCGCCCGCCCTCGAAAAGTCGTTACATGCATGTCGCGCGTGTCGAGCCAGCAGCAATCGCTCCCAGAAGCAGCCTTGACAGGCGCCCCATGCCCGTTGTCGCTTGGTTCCGATCCAAATCATAGTTTCTTAGGATGCGCTTGCGCGAATGTGAGCGCGCGGGCAAGTAACGCGCGCGCGCCAGGCGCAGCCTGGGAAATCCAACATGGAGCCCCCCGGGGGCGCGGGGCGCCGGCGACGCCTCCGCCCGCTTCCCGCGCGCCCGACCCCCCCCGCAAGCCGACTCCTCCTAGCTGAGAGAACCCCTAGCGATATTGGTGGCATTTTCAGTCACGGTCACCGAACCTAGATCTTTTGCGTTGAGGCAAACGCAGGGCAACCTGCTTATAACGTCTGGAATGACGATCCACAACCAACTGAGACCACTACACTACTGGCTCAGAACAGTGGACCGGCTTCGGGGTCGCAAGATCCGTGGGCCACGCCTCGGGGGCCGCCCGACGCGGCATCCCCTACGCAAGCCACAACCCTAATGGGTTCAGCGGGGCAACCTGCTGAGTCCGATTTCGACTGTATTGACGCCGACACGTCTTCGGACGACGAGGTTACAGCCCCTGACTATTCCGATATGCCCACGTACCTCACGGACGAGCAGCAGGCGCAGTGGTTATTTTTAGGATACCAGACATAAGCGCGGGTGGAGGCGATTTATGAAGAAACCAGCTCGCGAGGTGCGGCGTATCGCCCGACGGGAACTCAAGGGAAAAGGCAAGGGTCGAGGTATGGGTAAAGGTAAGCGTCGGCGATCGCATGGTAGAGGCACGCTAGCGTCCCTAGCATCCCTTACCAGGCCACAATACGAAGAGATATTCCTAGGTGCAGGCAGTAATCGTAGGCATGCATCAGGAAAAGGTAAGGGGCGTCGGGGAACCCCGAAGGATGCCAACAGTAACACTATGGAGTGCGACATATGCCAGAGCACACATCACTTTTGCCGCGCATGCCCTCAGGGCGATGGGAGAGGCAGAGGTCCGCCGATGCATCTGGCTCAAGCTGACTCGGACATGCAGCATGTTGATTGGGGGGTCACGTTTGGCCGACCCTGCCGATAGCTCAGTTGCAGTTGTTAACTTCATGTATGCCAGATTTTTGAGTGCCAGTCTGTCCCTCGAGAATTCTGCCGACGGGCTGTTCGAGGAGGTATTCATTGACCACAATGATATAGATATGGCAGACTGGCTGGGCACGCCCATCGCGGGGCAACCTGCAGAGATTGAATGCGTCGAGAACTTCCACATGCCCGCCGAAGGAGATGGCGAAATTGCGGGGGCGCCCGCGGATTCAGAAGCCACTATTCCTGCGACAGGGGAGGAAATACAGTTGATGCTTTATCCTCGGGTTATGGGCAATCCGACAAACATGGAATTGTGCGATGACGATCCTTCGCGGGGAAGCCCGCGAGATGTTAGCGACCTGTCTGAGCGCGTTCAGTGTGAGCTCGGCTACGATGAAATATTTCAATGCACATTTGCAGCTCCGGGCCGCTCCATGAGCCGCCAGGGGCGATCGGCGAGCCGCCGTTCCTGGAGACGCAAGTATCGCGCCGACGACGGTGACGAATAATGGGAAGATGGCGCTCGTCTGGCAAATTCAAGAGGCAAGGCCATTCGGTCAAAAAGAACAGGGGCTGTAAAATCACAGGAAGCCTTTATAAAGCGCGACCTCAAGAGGGCGATCGTCGAGGAACGACAACTTTGCAGAGGCGTTGCTTGCGCATGCCCCGAGCGTGCCGACCACGGGCTCGGCTGCCCCACGATGCGCCCATCAAGAAGCCCTAACACCCGCAAGACACTGTGGGTCTGGTATCATGGCAATGGTCGGGGTTGCTGCACCGATCCGAATGCAACGCCATGGAAGGAGCAGTTGACGGAAAGCTGTAAAGATATGGCAACACCTTCTCACCGTTTTATTCTTTCAAGATATTCAACCGCGATTGGAACGCGGGGAAACCTGCTTCGCCTAAATCAGAAGAAGACGACCAGCAAGGAGCTGACGAAGTTGAAGATATGGCTGAAGCGGTAGACCCCACGGCAGGAGCTCCTGCAGGGTGCGCCTCGGATTGCTCCGACACCCTCTCCACTGTCGCGGACGTCGTGTACGATGCGGACACCCCTATTGATCCAAGGTGCGTCGTTACTGGAGAAATGGATCTTTCTCCAGAAAGATGGGTCGTCTACCGCGCTGGAACTGTAGTTTGGGTAAAGACCAGATGTAAACAAAGGGCTTAGCTCTAACACATCTAACTTGACCGCGAAGGGGAATGCCACTATCGGAAATCTGGCATTCAGGAAGCCTGACGGTGTAGACCGTAACCCTGGCAGGGGGCCCGTGCGATATGTGCCATGGAGACTTGCAGAGGCAACGCCTAAAGCACCTCCTCCCAAGCCGAACACAGATCCGCTTATTGATATATCTCCCTCTCCGGATTCGCCGAGTCAGAGTCTAAGTCGTTCGGGCCTGATCAGCTCAGACCACCGCCCAAACAGGAAGAGGTGAAGCCCAGATGACGATAGCAAGCAACAGCGACCTGCGGGGCAACCTGCTGATCGACGTCGACCCAGAGGACCAGCAGTGGCCGCCGCAGCAGCTGCATTTCAAGGCGCCAGCACTCCTGCTCCGAAGGGCCCTGTACCACGTCGCGGCCCTACACCTGGCCGGACACATATGACTGGCTGGACGCCGACACTGGATGGGGTCATCAACGGATGCTTTTTTCATCACGGCGCGGTGCCGATAAGAACCTACTGGAAGCCACGTCTAAAGCATCAGGGGCAGCTCCCACAGACAAGAAGTACGAGCACTACAACATCAATGAGAAGAAACGCCAGAACTTCGACACCAGTACCCCGCCAAGGACCCCTCGGACGCACAGAGGATCTGCAGGCGCTGCCTCATCATCGGCGGGCGCCCGTGCACCCGCTGCATCGGCAGCAGCTCAGAGTTCTGCGGGACAACCAGCTCTTACTTTGGAAATGCCCGCTGAGTGCCGACAGTATTGGGGCTGTATACGCACTGCCAGGCGTACGAAGATCAACCCAGCATATCACCCCAATTGTGATGACGGGTCTGATCGATACATTGTGGTGGAATTCGACATTCAGGATGCCGCCGTCATTGCCGATAAGGACGCTCGCACGCGCAGACTCCCGGCGCTCACGTATCTGTCCGAGAAGACTGAATTGATGGGGATCCTCAAAGCAGACAGGTTGTTGGTCCAAACTTGACCCATGAGGAACAGCGCTGCTGCTCAGAATGGCTTACGACTGCTACCCGCCACACACCGTTTTACAACAGCCATCTCTCTGATAGGTTTCTGCAAGCAGTACGGTTTTTCGACGAACTCGATGGATGGGTGGAGCTCTCAGAGTTTCTGAACCAGTGGCCACCTGAGGGGTGTGATCATTACCACCACAAGCACCTGGAGACTATCCAGCGTTACCTCAGCAACCGCCATTGAGCATACCAATCATTGATTGTGCTAAACTTGATTGGCATAGTCGACGACACTGGGATGCAGAAAACAGGCTCCAGATCAAGAAGTGTAAGTTCGCTGCCGAGATGCGCGAGATATATTTCACACGCCCAAGTGATGGACACAGCAGTCTTGGGATACAATGCCCTGAATCATTGTACATGGGAAAACAGATTTGACTATTCCGGGTGCACCTTGCTGTTTTCTTCATGGTACCCAGTGGGAAAACATCCCGAATATACTTCGCATAGGCCTGCCATGACGTGCCGACGACACCATCCAGAGAAAAGGCCGACAGTTTGTTCACGCTTGCTTGTATTTACTGGGTGACAACAGAATCCAGTCCGGCCTGCGCGTCGACTCCCAAGTATTGATTATGGTTAGTCTGAAGCACTTGTTTCGTGATAGTATGGCTATTTGGCGCTCAGCAAATGATATTATAATGTCGGCAGGCCGGAACAGCAGAATTCCTCCGACTCACATCGTCCAGCTTGTAGGCATTCTGCCCAACGATAAGTGCAGGTACAAACGCGTGGGACATGTATGGATCAATCCTTTGTACTTGTGGGACAAAGAGCAGAAGTAGCCGAAGAAGGATCTTTCCATCGACGACATGTACGAATTTCAAAATGACGCTTCATCGTTAAAGATCAGTTTGTTCCAAAAGCCCCTTTACACTTTGAAGTGTCCCGCGCCGACGCCCATCCAGGAGGTCGAGTTCTCTACAATATTTGCGCTACAAGAAGTGTACCAAGCGGGGACACCTGCAGGGGGATCTGACGGATCATGGATTCAGGCCCAGAGTGCGGGCGTGACTGGTATGACATCGAGTGGAATTACTTCCACCGACATGCTGTACGCCATCGATCCGTGGCGTGCCCAGACGCAGCAGCTGCCAGCGCCTGCAGGGCAACCTGCGTCGTTTGCACCTATGAGCAGGGCCACAACTCCATGCGGGACTCCACAGAGTGCTGGGAGCACCAATAGCCTACAGGCAAGGCTCCAAAGCATTCGGATGGACCCGCAGCTCTACCAGGCTTTGCAGGCGACATCGCCGTTCGCATCGCCGCGTCCGCATGCGGGGCAACCTGCTTTTCCTGGCCACCGCGCTGCACAGAGGACCGAGAGTTTGATTAATCAGCATGAGTGGATGTACCGGCAAACGCGCAAAGCCGAACAGTGCATGCGTAGGGACGGCATCGACTTTCCCAACGCTAGCTGGACGCCGCCTTGGGAGTATGTCCCGGACCCAAGTCCATCACTGGGCAACCACAAAATATTTAAGGATACGTGCCAGCATGTTTCAGTCATCCGACATGCGATCCGACAGCTGCAGAGCGCCCTACAGCACCACCGATGGCCTTCCCATTGTATCCTGACTACCATGCTCAGGTGAGTAACCCTCGCGTGGGAATGCAGCCGGAGAGCCCGTATGCACGGGCGACAGCCGACGATTTCTACCAGAATCAGTCGACACGCGGCTCTGGTTACACGTCAGGGGTGCCGGGCCAGATTCCTCACTATGGATATTTGGCTATCCCTATGGACTCAGATGTGACGCAGCAGGCCTCCGGCCAGGTAGCACCATCATCCATGGGGGAGTTGCGCCCAGAGATTCTGGCAATTCACGAGGCGCAGCAGGCCAATCTCTCAATGCAGTTGGCTCGCCAGCGTCGCAACCATGAGCGTCAGGCAAACAGGGCGCTGGGTCGTGCGGGGCAAGCTGCTACTCCAACCACAGCAGGGACACCTGTATTCAACCCGGCAGCACTTGCAGCCATGCAGCCACCGTCGGCCCCACCGATTCAGTATGAGGTTGGTGAAACTACTTTGGAGCGCCAGACGCGTATCAGGCCATCGGCAACACTGCCAGTCATCAGCGACAGTGACTTTAATAAGTGTGCGGTATGCCTGGATCACTTTATGCATCATGACAAGGTCTGGAGGTTTCAGTGTGGTCACATATTCCATGCACAGTGCTGGGGCCGAGTTGCACGCGCTCATGTGGACAGACAGTTGGCTGGCACTATGGGAGGTGCTGCAACTGAGGCGCCCTGCGCTATTTGCAGGGGCGTTGGTCTAATCACAGCTGAGTTTGATTATGCCCTTGCTGGAGATCAGGATGCAGCGCATCGCCGTGGAGCAATACTCCGAGGGTTTAACGAACTCAGGGACCTCCGCAAATAACTTGCCCGCGTCACTGCGATGATGACGAATGGCACGGCAGTCCTTACAACGACACCTGCGGGGCAACCCGCTTCATCAGCCAATGCGGCGCAGGCGACGGAAGCTACCGCGCCTGCTCTGGATGCGCCTATGCCATTAATCGCGGAAACAGCCAACAATTCAGGGGCACCTGCTACGACTGCGCCCGCCGCGATGCCGGCCAACGACATGTGGCTGAGGCGTGCGGAGAGAGCCGCCGAGAGGAGCGCGCAGTGGCTCCAATCTCCACGTGCGCACATGCCATATGGGCGAGACCCCCGCCCGCGCAGCCAGCGCAGGACGGAGAGCCCGGTGAGCGCGCGCAGTGGCATCAGTGCGATATCCGAGCGCGACGTGCTTCACATTGTGTTGATGGTGAACACAGATGGTCAGATAGGCATGCGTGCCGACGAAGATACGTTCATGAACATGCCGCTCGCATCTGCGCCACGCCCGCACGTGCATGACGAGTATCCTACGGCCTGGATGTTCGAGACGAGCCCCACTACGGAGGAGGAGGCCCGCGGGTGCACGAACGTCGTCACGCCCCTGACGAGGAACGATTGGGTGTTGGAGCAGAGACGCAGCAAGGGTATGCTTGGTACAACACTGTCTGAGGTGCCAGGAATACTCGGATAACGCCATGAACTGGCCCTGGCCGCGAGCAGTGGGACCATGGTGGATGGAATGCTTACAATCTCTCTGTGCATCCTCAGCAACATCAACATCATTGGTCTAGAAAAGGCACAGACATTTGAACGGGCATCCCGTTCCCATGGACACCGCGTCAAGAAGCTGAACCTGACGAAGAGGCTCTACGTGTCGGGAGTGGGACATGGTACCGCTGTATGTGGAAAGTCCTTGCACTGCAAAATTGCGCGCAAGGAATAAGGCAATCTGGCGGGGGCACCTGCTGTGCCGAGACTTGATACCTACTCAGCAAAGTGGCTGCGGGTTCAGGGGGAAATATCATTGCTTCTTATTGGGTTGGAGGACTATGTCTAACATGGGGACTATCCTGTTCCTGGAGCAGGGACACGAGAAGATGATCATCCCTTGCTCTGATATGTGCAAGCTCCTACTTGAGAAGGGTGTCAGAGTAGTCGATTAAATGAAAAACGCCTTCTGGGCATCTGGCGCTCAAGGTCGACGAGTACGGGGCCGCAGCTGTGGATTAAAGGTCGACGTCGTTTACTATTACGATCAATCCTCAATGCGAGGATGTCCCGCTGCCAGTCAAAGAGTCAGCCGGCGCAGAGCCAGGCGCGGGGGCACCTGCCATGAGCGATGCCCATGCGTATATGATGTCACATGATACCGAGGGCATCAACTTCTCCATCAACGAGGAGACGCTCGCTTGTACGATCCAGTCTTTGGCGACTGCCACTTTGAAGACCTGGCGTCGCAGGAATGCGTCCTTCGGGACTATCCCCGCCTCGGCCGACCAGGACTTCGCCTTGCGCAACTTGCAGGCGAAGGTCTATCAGGCCATCTACGAGGAGGGTAATAGGTGGACGGCGCCCGGCGCGAAGGCAGGGGCACCTGCGGCAGGGGATGATGCCGCTGAGAAGTTTGATATCTTTACTTCGGGCAGCGGCTCTGCAGCGCAGCATGGCACGGGCATTTGGGCGCCCCACGGCTAGAAAATGAGTAGCGGGGGCAGGCGCGCGCCACGGCCACCCGCGCTTGCTCCGGCAGGCCGAACGCTCAGGTTCTGTCATCTAGCGCGGGGGAACCGGCTTTATTTTCTCAGGCGCCGGCTGCGCGCGCCAGGGGCAGCGGCAAGCCCGGCTGCGCGGCTGCCAAGGACAGCAGTGGACCCGGCTGTGTGGCCGCTGCAGCAAATGAACGCTCATCGCATCATTATCATTCTCGTGCACTTGTTTTCGAGGACATGCGGACAGTTTGCGTTGAACTCCGAGCTCGTGGTTACATGTTTGACCGCATTGCACATGCAGAGGTTAAGACCTCTACTGGTACACGGTATTTGGGTGCTCTACTCTCGGGGGATTATCACTTGTTGCGGGTGGCAACGCCCGCCGACGGGCACGCTAGGTTGCCTGGGGGGCGGGCAGGGCCGCAGTATCAACGCATCCAGAATTTGATGACAAAGGCTCGGGTTTTACGCGTGTCTATTGTACTTGTGGGACCGCCAGGTTATTTCTGGAAACGGGGCCCCATGCGAGATGCCATCGAAGATCTCGGCTTGCAGATCCTGCGTATGCGACGCTGCTATGTCGGTTTGAAATACGACCTTTTCAAGTAAGTTGCCTGGTGGGTCATATCTGCAAGCGGCAACTACCTACGCGCGCATCCCAACCAACTTGTGGAGATGTACGTGTCAAACTGCAGGGAAACCTGCCCAACTTGGCGAGCAAGACTTGGACTAGTCTGGCCAAGGCGCTCAGACGGAATAGTGGCGCAACAAAACGTTGGCTATCATGACCGCGAGATTGATTGATCAAATGGACTTACACTCAACAAAGCGGAACCACACGAGTGCTGTACGCCGTAGCATTCACGCACGAGTGGATAAAAAGGAGCTCGAAGTTACGTTCGGCATCCGAAGAATGGCCCTGAATGGGACCATGGCGTAAGACGGGTAACGATGAACCTGGACGACAGTCGGATTATACAAGACATCAGGATCCAGGGCCAGCCTGTCAGGTACAATTACAATGCAGCGTTGCCGAATGGTGTAGCAAACGTTCGTACTCGGTTATACTGGGAGCCGCCATAACCGGCTCTCATCGGACAGGGGGGCCCACGTCCACGCCCAAGGCGGGTTGCGTTCGTCGGTGACGATCGTCTCCCTCCCCCTTCGATTGAGTGTGGCTAGGGGAACTTGTCAGTTTTGAGTCCAGGGATTGTGGGTCGATTCTGAGCGGGTCTGCCTTCGTCCCCCCATGAGGCCCATGAGGGTGCTTGGACATCCGAGGTCACCGCGCGATCTCATTCATGGTTTTGGGACCCCCAAAGCGTGCTCGTGGCCGAGGCCTGCCGTGGCGGTCGTACGATGGCTGCGCGGGGTGCCCATCAGGGCGGGGAAGCAAGTGGCGCGCGGGTGCGCCTTGTCGCCGTCGCCTCGGTCGAGTGTCGCCCTCCGCCTCAGCAGAGCCCGCTTGCATTCGATCGGTCCGATTCGGTATCGACTCGGCTCCGCGGTGGCGTGGGCGACTAGGCAAGGCTGGCGCACCATCTCTGCGACAGGCAGATTCACGGACGCTTGCTGGACGTCGGCTGGAGTTGGATATTGGAGAGGCCTCACGGCCGGTGTTGTCGACCTTGAACGACGACGACGACGACGACGACGACGACGACGACGACGACGACGACGACGACGACGACGACGACGACGACGATGCCGACCACGATTCGGACGTCGGCGGCAGCGGCGGCGGCGGCGGCGACGACGACGACGAGCGCTCTCGGGGGCCTCTTGGGGGTATTTTGGGTCCTCTTGGGAGGCTTTTGGGGGCCTGGTGGGAGCCTCGTGGGGGTTTCTTGGGGGTTCCTCCGTGGCTTCTTGGGGGCATCTGGGTGCCTTCTGTGAGCCTTTCAGGCCGAGGGCTCGACATGTCCGTTCGGGTCCCCCGTCTGGGCTCCCTCTTGGAGCCGTCTTGGGGGCCTCTTGGGCTTCCTTGGAGGCTATTTTGGCGGTTTTGGGGCCCTCTCGGGTGGTTTTGGGGACCCATTGGAGGCCTCTTGGGCGATCTTTGGGGCCTCTTGGGCTGCCTTGGAGCGTCGGGGAGCCGACAAGGCGAGAACGCCAAAATCTATCAAACAGATAAGGATGAATATGTGATGTTTGCCCCTGGGGGCCCTCTTGGGAGTGCTCTTGGAGGCCTCTTGGCACGTTTTGAAAACCTCTTGAGCCGCCTGGAGACTACTTTGGCGTCTTCGACCGATAATTCGGCGATTCGGGGCCCTCGGGGACCCTCCTGGAGGCCTCTTGGGGCACTCTTGCCGCGTCTTGGGGCTTTTCTGGTCCCCGGAACAGCCCGAGGGGGGTTGCGCATCTGGGGGGCGACCCACCCCAGGACCCTCCCCCGGGCATCTGGCAACCCCGTTAGCGGGGGAAGGGGTCAAAGGGGAGGGGTTTCCCGGATTCCCTTCGACTCAGCTACGACGTTGCTCAATGTCGGCTTGGCTGGCGCGCTCAAGGAGGAGGGCCCAGGGAGATGAGACGGGGGACGACGGAGACGATGATTGACGGAGACGTCGAGGAGCGACGGAGGCGACGGAGACGGAGACGAGAACGGAGACGCCGAGGAGACGACGGAGACGGCACGGCGACGACGACGACGACAGCGACCAACGGAAGAGCGTCTTCCACACGCCGACAGGGTCGGCAGAGGATTTATTCGCTCTTGGTTCAGAGCTTTCTGGAAGGCCCGATCCGATTCGGTTCTGCACGATATGATACGTTTGCGGCCGATGCTCGCAAGGTGCCAGTGTGCATCCTGGCGCAGCCGTCCTGGTTCGGTTTCGGGTCCGTGTCGATGCAGCCCGATCCGACGCACGGTTCGATTCGATTCGATCAGATTTCTCCATTCTAGGCAAATTGATAGATTTTCCGATTCGGTGATGATTGATCCTGCTTGGGGGCTGATAAAATTAGCGTGGCGAAGGGCCCAACCACATGCAGTTGTGAGTACCGCAGCTGTGCATCTTTTCTTCGGTGGCGCTCCCAATGGGGCCACAAACCCTGTGAGCGGTGTGCCGAAATGGGTGAGGCGGACGCATGTGGACTGCGGCACGGGAGTCTTCGGTGGAGCGCCCTATGGGGCCACGAAACGTGTGAGGGAGGCGGTGGCATTGGGGCCTTTGGTGGAGCTCCCTATGGGGCCACGAAACGTGTGAGGGGGTTGCCGCCATGGGTGTGGGGGACGCATGTGGACGGTGGCACTAGGGCCTTCGGTGGAGCGCCCTATGGGGCCACGAAGCGTGTGAGGGGGGTGTCGAAATGGGTATGGGGGACGCATGTCGACGGTGGCACTGGGGCCTTCGGTGGAGCTCCCTATGGGGCCACGAAGGTGTGAGCGGTGTGCCGAAATTGGTGTCGATGATAGTGACGGTAACGGCGATGCTGATGATGTTGATGATGATGCTGATGATGAGAGGAGGAAGGATGGGAGGAGAAGAGGAGACGCGGGGTGCTGTCTCTTCAAAACGAGGGCCCATCACCACAGGATGGTTGGGAATAACTAGGGTGCCAAAGATAGTGCGTCCAGGGCTGTGCATCGCGGAGGGGGGCGGAGGAGGAGCAGGAGGAGTCGGTGTGGAGGAAAAGTGGTCCTGAGGGAAACGGGCCTTGGAGGTTTGCCACAGTTCCCTTGTTCCTGGGGCCCCCGCTGTGGGCCTGGGGCCGTCAAGGAGGCACTCGGGACGGAAAGATGGTCTTGAGGTCAGCCCCCGGAGTCCGGGGCCCGTTCCTTCCAGGACCCGTTCCCCTCCTCCCAGGAGGAAGAGGCCTGGGGGGAGGAGGAGGAGGAGGAGGAGGAGGAGGATGAG
>CAUYUJ010018814.1:170000-194716 GCA_963575745.1 Prorocentrum cordatum | reverse complement strand
GCACACGCACACGCACACGCACGCGCACACGCACACGCACACGCACACGCACACGCACACGCACACGCACACGCACACGCACACGCACACGCACACGCACACACACGCACACGCACACGCACACGCACACACGCACACACGCACACACGCACACACGCACACACACACACACACCCACACGCACACACACACACACCCACACGCACGCGCACACGCAAACGCCCACGCGCACGCCACACGCACCCGCACACACGCACAACACACAACATACACAACACACACAACACACAACACACAACACACAACACACAACACAACACACACACACACGCACACGCACGTACGCACACACAAACAACACACAACGCGCAACGCACACGCAACGCAACACACAACGCACAACACACAACACAAGAGAACACACACACACACGCACGCACGCACACACACGCACACACGCGCACACGCACACGCACAACACAGACACAACACAACACATCACAACACACAGACACAACACACAACACACAACACACAACACACACAACACACAACACAACACACACACACACACCCGTTGAGCCATAGTACACACTGTGGATCAACTCACACAGTCTGCTGTGGAAGCAACACGGAGTGTGCGTTTGTTTTTCCCCGTGTTTTTTTCCACACGTTCCGCTGTCCCATGGGCCCAAAGGCGCCGCCTTTCTGGACGGAGCGCAGCCGCTCGCTCGCTCGCCCACCGCTTGCCGAGGCCTCCGCAGATCGATCAGCCCGTCTAAGTCACCGCCTGGCAGGCCCGCCGTGGGCAGCCGCCCCTGGTACTCGTACTCTAGATGGTCCTCTTCTTCCTGTTCCTCTGCCTTTTTTCTCCATATGTTCTCCTTTTTTTCGCCTCCGCCCCCTCCTCCTCCTCCTCCTCCGACCTCCGCCTTCTCCGCCTCCTCCGCCTCCTCCTCCTCCTCATAATCCTCTGCCTCTTTTCTCCCTCTTCTCTCCCCCTTCTGTCCTCCGCCTCCGCCTCCTCCTCCTCCTCCGCCTCCTCCCCCTCCTCCACCTCCTCCTCCTTCTCATCCTCCAGCATCACGTACCTGAAGAACCCGAAAGACCTGAAGAACCCAGCAGCACAGCTGCCCAAGACACGCCAGTCCCAGAGGACTCTCCTCCGACCATGGAGGTTAATTTCGGGGCCGGTTGCAGGGGGGGAAGGGGGCCGAGCTGCTGGGCGCGGCCGCCGCGCACCCAGCCGGGGGCCTGTCCGATGCGGCCGTGCAGGCGCAGGCCAGCTTGGCCAAGCGCGCACCCCTCGCGTCCTCCAGGACGGCCAGGGGCCAGGGCGGGTCGAAAGGGTAACGCGTTGAGTGCATGCACGCTCAACAGTAGCAGTTTCACGGGAGTGCGCAAGACTCTTGGTTCAGAAGCTGCCAGAAGGGTCCGGGTGATCTGTTGCCAAGAAACCCGTACTCGACCTAGATATTTGGACAATGAAACCAAGGGCGTGCTAACGTGGGATGGTTCGCAGTTTTGCCGCCAGCGGTTATCACAGTACAAAAGGGCTTGCCTGCCATGGCATTGGGATTCTAGTACGTGCGGGCCTCGATTTCGGCATCTCTCCCCTGAACGTGCCCGTCGATTTCCCTAAGCCGCGTTCGACAGTCATGTCTCTTGAGGTCCCAGGACATCGCGCCTTCTGCTTAGGATCTATGTATCTCGCAGACAACGTCGGCTTGAATGGGGCCACCCTGACTATGCTTGCCAGCGCCGTCCAGATTGCGCCAACAGCCAGTTGCCAATCATTTGAATGATTCGCTCTCCCTACTAATCCATATCAGAGGAAATAATTGAAATACGAGGGAATAAATAGGCCTAGAAATACTAAGAAATAGGCGAAAATTACATAGCTGTTATTATACCACCAATGATGATATATGAGTAGAAAAGGAGCTCTGGGTAGGAGTGGGGGGAGCTTGAGCGTCGCGGGCAAAATTGTAGAGGGGGAAGGAGCTCGAGCGTCGCGGATGCACTGGGTGAGTGGGAGGAACATTGCAGGAAGTAGACGAGAAAGAGGCGGGTGAGGGGGTTGAACAATAAGGAAAAGGAGGGGGCGGAGGAGGGAGAGAAGGAGCAACAGCACTCAAGCCCACCAAGCCGCAGCCGAAAACACAGCAAAATCCGTCAAGGGGAACATTCGATACCAAATGACCGTTTTGTACATAATTTCCCCTCCCCACCCCCATCCCCTTTGGTTTTGGAAGCCCCGAAGCGGAGAGGGGGCGACGAGAAGAGGGGCGGAGAGGGAGAGAGGGAAAAGTTGCAGGGGGATGAGAGAAGGAGAGGGGGAGGAGAAAGAGGGAGAAGCAGCAGGAGGAGGAGGAGGAGGACGAAGGAGAGCGAGGAACGCCGCTCGCGGCCGCTTTGCTCGCGGCCACGCGGCGCCCGCCGCCGCCCGCTGCCGCGGCCAATGGCCGCGCAGTGGGTGCACGCGGGGTTCGCGGCGCTGGCCGGCGCGGCCGGCCCTCGCCCGCGCCCGCGCCCTCCCCCGCCGCCAGGCTGGGGGAAGTGGGCGGAGGAGAGGGAGAGGAGGGGAGCGGAGGGAGGAGGAAACAGGAGGAGGAGGAGGAGGGGGAGGAGGAGGAGGAGGAGGAGGAGGAGGAGGAGGAGGAGGAGGAGGGGGAGGAGGAGGAGGGAAGAGGGAGAAGGAAAGAGGAGAAGGAGGAGGAGGAGGAGGAGGGATAAGGGATGAGAGGAGGGAGGAGGGACGAAGAGGAGGGAATAGAGAGAGAGCAGGCCACAATGGGAAGGGAGGTCGTGGCCAGCAGCAGCTGGAGGCGAATTACAGTGGTTTGGCTGCTGCATGGTCTCGTGGAGTGGGTACGTTGAGGCACGGAGAACTGGCTCAGGAGCTACACTATGATCCTGCTGCGCCCAGATTGCATCCAAATCAGTATGTACCCGAGGGCGTCCTCAAGGATGCGTTTCGACAGTTGGCCGGCAGTGGGGGGGGGAAGCAGTCAGGGATCGGGTCCACCACTCATGGGCTGGGGACGTTGACGTGCGCTGCGTTTGCTGCTTCCCAAATGCAGGCGGCAAGATTATCTAGCACCTTGTCTGATGTCCACAATCACACAGAGGGTCTTCTAGTCTGCCAGCATCCAGACGCCACCCCGTTGGTTCTTCGATTTGGAAAAATGGCCCAGACCTTAGCCCCGCACGCACGTTATCTCGTGTGGGATGATACAGCGGGGCGGTGGAAGTGCGTGCCGCTGCAACAATATTTGCACAGGTATCCGAATGCCAAGCAGCATTTTGGAGTCCTGCAGGTGTTGGCCCAACATTGTGAGGTTCACTATGCGCGAAGGGCTCTGCCCGCAGCGCCCGGGGAGGGGGGGTCCACGAGCCATCGGCTGTACGCCAGTTTGGCCCAGATGAGCAGGACCCTTCAGACAGAAGCAGTGAAGCTGAATATCATATGTCCACCGTGCATTGTGGAGAGGGCGAACGCATCCTGCCTATTTACTGCTTGCGAGCGGGCCGTGCCCGCCTTGGACCACGCTCACCTGTTGGATCTGTCAGCGCGCCTCCGCTTCATCATATACCACGAAGTGCCGGAGGGGCAGGGGCAGTAGGAGAAGGATGGAAGATGATGGGGGGAGGGGCAGTAGGAGAAGGATGGAAGATGATGGGGGGAGGGGCAGTAGGAGAAGGATGGATGGATGGGGCCAAGGTCTATCCTGCCCCACCCCGCCCAACCCCTTTGTGAGGTGGAGGGAGGGTAGGGCGGCCGAAGGGCGCGGGGAGGCGCACTGCGACTGAGGTGCGAGGGGCAGGGGAGGACCGAGCTAAAGCGAACATCAGAAAGGCCGCAGAAACGAAAGAGAGGCTGCCGCGGAACATCCTGTTCAGCGACGGCTCTGGCGGTTGCGTTGCACATTCAGTGAACTCGTCTATTTCAAAAGCTACGTCTGAAGATGATCTCGCTGGCGACGTCCATGCTATAGGATTCACTTGTTCGCTGACGTCGCACCGTGACAAACTTGTAGCTGAATTGCACCGTCTCGTATTCAGCCCAGATTTCGTTATCCTTTACGGGGAACCCGACCCGCGCATGCAGCAACACGCTTCTGATATATTGAACTTGTGCTTGCTGCGGGACGAGGCTGCGGGAGCGCTGCTGCCGTGCTCGTTGTTTGCCCTCGTGCCCCTCTTGCCGTGTCCCTAGGGCCCCCCCCGCACTCCCCAGTCCGATCCATTCCATTCCTCATTCATTCTCATTCCTCATTCCTCATTCCGACTCATTCCTCATTCCGATTCCATTCCTCATTCCTCATTCCTCATTCCTCATTCCTCATATTCCTCATTCCTCATCTCAGCTCATTCCTCTCATTCCTCATTCTCATTCCCCATTTCGATTCCGAATTCCGATTCCGAATGCCGAATGGATTGTTATTCCGACTCATTCCTTCCCCCTTCCACATTATATTCATTCTTTTCCCCCGAGACCCAGGGGCTCGTTCTCGCGATCTGTTGTTCGATAGATTCCGAGCGCCAGCGATCAATGGGGCCGACGCTCTCGCCGGCGAGGCTTCTGTGCGCGGAGGCATCGGCACGGACGGCCCTGAGCTTTTCCAGCAGGGTGTGATGGGGCGCAAGTTACAGACCAAACGAAAAGTGCTGCTATTCATGAATGGGGACCTCCTGTCTCGAAGGCTCGTCCACCACGAGTGCGGATGTTGCGGCAGCGAGGAGATGGCTCGCCAGAATTTTTTCGCCGCGGCCGTCGAAGCAAATCTATTGCTTACCGAGGAGGGCAACGACTGTGCCAAGAGCAGGTCGAACTACAACACCCCCCCATCTGCATTTGAAGCCCGAGTGCCGCGGATTTCAAACCTGAATGCGGCATTCAGGTTCGAATTCCGCGGCATTCGGGTTTCAAACCTGTCCAACGCAGCCCCCCCCCCCAGGGGCTCTCTCGACGTGCCGTGCGAGGGCCTTCCCGACCCTCCGCGCCCCCCAACTCCGACTGGCCCCTCTGCCGCCCCCTTCGCCCCCTCCCCGCCTCTAGCCTTTCTTCGCCTTGGAGCCCGCCCGAGTCCTTCAACCCAAGCTTCCCTCCCTCGCCTCCCTCCGACCCTCCGCCCATCGCTGGCCGGCCGCCCTTGTGCCCGCCCATCCCGCGCTGCGCCGCGCAGGTGGGGCACCGTGTTCGGCGTGCTGGCGAAGGAGGTTGGTGGGTTCATGTTTCACGAGCTGCTCCCCCAATGTTGCGCGGGGATGCCGTCCTGGGATGATATCACGGAGGAGGGGGCTCAGAATTTGGATGAGTACCGGAAGATGGTGAGAAATAAAACGTATAGAACCAAATGCATTGTAGGCAACCTGCGGCTTAGACAAGACATGGCCCTCTCAGCGTGGGGGTCGCTCCCGCTATCGCACATGCTTCGGCGCGTGCAGTGGCTTGACGAGCGAGGGTCGTTGCTTGGCGATATGGTGCGACCGTCGTCCTCGCCTCTGGTCGCATGTCAATCGGAATTGCGCCACCTCCTTGTCACCCCCGTTCAGGAATCCAGTTTACGGCCAGTCTTCTTTCACTATGGCGTAGACGCGGAGACGTCGCGTAACCTCATTGATCGGTGTAGGCGCTTGCTCACGAGCCTGAGTAGTCAGCTGTGGTGGCGTCTCCGCGCCTACGATGGGTGGCCGCTGCGTTTGGCCGAGTCGGCGCACCCTGATAGCGATCAGAAGCATGCCCAAGGGAACCGCGATGTTTTCGATGAGTTGTACGCTGCGAGCGCATGTTGCCTAGACAGGGACTTCAGCCAGAAAGCCATTGCCTTGTTCGGTTCTGCAGTAGAGATGAGGAGGGACAGCCAGTTCAGAGCACTATTGAATTCCTGGGTCCGCCACGCTAAGCAAGCAAACATGCATGTGGAAAGGATGCTGGCGCTGATCAAGGCTAACAGTACGTTGTTCGCAAATAAGCGCCCATCTGTGGAGCGGCTCTGTTCAGCTGGATTTATGGCGAGCTGGAAGAAGGAGGGGATGGGTGTGGCAACGAGCCTGGGGGGCAGGTTGCAGGCCAGCTCGAGCCCCGCCCCCCACCTCCCCCGCCCCTTCGCATGTAAGAAGTGGCTGAGGTCAAACCGTTGAGTTCAGCTGATGATGGCAATGCCGATGGTGATTATGATGGGGGAACCTCAGTGGGCCCCCCTCGTGGCCCAGGCATGACAGTTTGAAAAAAAAGAAGAGAAATTTCAAGAATTCCATTGGTCCGTTGTTTTTCAAACGCACCCCCTGCTCACGTGCGGAGTGGGCCTTTGGCCATTTGAACAAGAAAGGAATTCGGAATCCGAATTCCAGTGTTTTTGGCACGCTCACACCCTTGCCCGCTCGAGCCCTGGCGCCGCGGCCTCGGGGGTGAGCGGGCGGTTGGGAGAGGATGGGTGGGGCGGGGGGGGGGGGGGGGAGATGCGTTTGCCTAGACCCACGGCTCGAAAGTCCAAGAGGGGGAGGGGCGACGGGCGAGCCCCTTGGGCGTTCTCTTTTCGGGCGGAGATGGGGTTCTCGAGTCGGCAGGGGTGCGTTCGAGTAGACAGGGGTGGATTCAAGTAGACAGGGGGGAGCTATGTGTTTGGAGGGGTCGGCGCCCTCGGGAGGCTCACTGCTGCGCTGGCGGCGAGTTCCACCCGCACCTGACTGTGAAGGAGGCGCTGGAGCTAGGCGCGCCCCTAAAAAGCAGGCGTCGGGAGAAGCAAGCTCCCCGCGGCGCCCCCGGCTTCATCTTGTTTCGCAGGAGAGAGAGTGCGAGGATGAGGGGAGGGGAAGGTGTCCACCTAACTCAGCATGAAGCGTCACTTGAACTGCAACAGATCCAGACGGCATGGGGGAATCTGAGCGCGGAGGAGCGACGAGGCTACAACGATGAGGCCGCAGTGGAGCAGCGTGGAAAAGTAATGGGCCGCATGGGCCCTGAGGAGCAGAGAGCGGCCGCGGAAGCTAACTACATGTCAAAAGAACCCTTGCACGGGATCAGCACCCAAAGTTGCTTGATCAGGACCGATCTCTTCGAGGCTTTCATCGAGGAGAGGTGCGGTCTGCAGCCCCGTCACTCGGTCCCAGGCTTCTCGCGGTATGAATCAATGTTCCGGGACGGCTTCGTGAGTGGCCTTTTCGTCCCAGACGAGGATGCCATGCCATCTGATAAGTCGTTTGTGGTTAGGCGCACCTGCAACTTCGCTCACCCGGGCTGCTGCGTGCACGTGGACGGAGCGCATTGGATGCAGGCTTGCGGCTTCCAATCTCCTGGCTTTCGCTCTCGCCGCTGTTCTCCTTCCTCATCGTCGCCGTCTGTCTGCCTAGCTATCTCTTGCCCCCTTCCCTCCTCCGCCCTCCGCCCCTCGTGCATTCCCTTAGCGCTCCCTCGCTCCTCTCCGCCAGCCCGCCTTCTTCCTGCCGCGCCCCCTCCTAGTCGACCCGCTGTGGGATTGTCTTCGGGAGGCTGCCATTCCAGCGAAGAACCTCCTGGACCACTTGCATGCCGAAGTCCCCGAGGGGTCATTCATTGAGATCTCTGTGGTTGGAGCCGATGGAGACTTGGTGTCGCTTTGCTATTTAATCGCTTCGCTCATTCCGCCGGCCCGTATTGTGCCATTGCAGGCGTTTACTTGCGCGTTCGTGGCCTCTTGGATCCTCGGTGGGGCCGTTTGGGGCCTCTTGGCGTCTCTTTTTAGGCCTCTTGGAGAACTCGGGAGGCCTCCAGGGGGCCTCCTGAGCTCTCGTGACGGTCTCTTGGGGGGCTTTCGGCGGGCTCTTGGCGGTATTTGTTGGTCCTCTTGGGGCCTGGGGCCTGACGTTGTTGGTCCTCTTGGGGCCTCACGGGAGCTTATTGGGGCGTCTTGGGGGTGTCTTGGAGAGTCTCTTGGGGCCTCTTTCGGGGTCCTGGGCGCCTTCTGGGGCGGAGGGCTCGATTTTTCAGTTCTCGGTTCCCTTCTTGAGCCCCTCTTGGGCCCGTCTTGGGGCCTCTTGGTCCGCCTTGGGCAGCACTTGGGCCGTCTGGGGGGCGCTCTTGGGCCGCTCCGGGGCCGTCTTGGGAGCCTCGTGGGCCGTCTTGGAGCAGTCTTGAAGGCCTCTTGGGCCCTCTTGGAGCGTCCGGAAGCGAAAAGGCCAGAACGCAAAAAAACATAGAAAAAAACAATGAAAATCAACGATTTTGGCAACTTGGGGCCCTCTTCGGAGGCCTCTTGGAAGGCCCTTGGAGCGTCTTGGAGGCCTCTTGGGCTGTCTTGGGGCCATCTGGGGCGTCTTCGGGCGATCTTTGGCCGTCTCGGGCCTCTCTTGGACCGTCTAGAAAGCTTCTCGGGGCCCTCTTGGACCGATCTGGAGCCCTCTTGGACTCCGAAACAGAACTCCGGCATCTCTGACCCGACCTTGCCGGGGACTTGCCGGGGACTTGCCGGGACCTTGCCGGGGTACTTTTGGCCCGGGGACCCCCAGGGGCCGCCCCGCGCGCGCGAACTAGAAATACTGTTAACCAGGTACCGGAGATCTTAGCACGCCCTGGCCCGTTGGGCCGGCGAATTATTATACATGTTATTACCGTGGCAGCGATCCTAAGCTGGTAGTCCTGACTCCTTGCACTCTGGATGCTGGGGAGGATCATGATTTCCTTGAGCTGCAGACGATTGCAACGCGTCTTGTGTTTCAGACATGCATGAGGGCCATCCTGAACATATATCAAGCTGGTGGCGATGTTGCCCGTCTAGAGATTCGCGGGGCTGCTCATTGTGCCTTGCCCGACCTGCTCTTCAGGGTTAGGGTGCCGCGAGTCGGCGTAGACGGCAGGCGCGGGATCGGGGCCCCCGTGCAGCTCGCCTCGCAAGGGGGCCCTCCGAAGATAAAGAAACCGCCCAAGACGCAGCAGGCCATCAACATTGCAGCGGGTTTTGGGGCTCTCGGGGGCCCAAGCGCTAAGAAGCCTCGGAAGCCGACCACTGGCAAGGTCACGAGCAAGGCCCCCCCCGTTCCAGGCGATGGCCCGAAGCACATGCCACCCGCCCCCGATCCAGAGCTGATGGCCGCGCTAGATGAGTTGATGGATCAGATGCCGGAGGACACAGACGACGACGGGGGTGGCCATCATTCGGCGGCGGAAGGGGACGGGGTCGTCGATGATTGCCTCTTCGAGTCGACCGACGAGGAGGGGGGGGTCGCGGGGCCACCCCCAAAGAAATCCAAGAAGGCCAAGGATGAGGGAAGCCCAAAGCCAAAGGCGGCCATCAAGCCAGACCCAGTTGCCAAGCCGCCCGTCGTCGAGCCCCCCATTGCCGTGCCGCCCGTCGTCGAGCCCCCCACTGCCATTGCCGTGCCGCCCGACGTCGAGCCGCCCGCTGTCGGGCCACCTGTTGTCGAGCCGCCCATTGTCAAACCACCGGCAGCAGTGCCCCCCCCGCCAGATCCTGGGGACCCGTTGAGGTGGGCGGTGTGCCGAAAGCGCAGGAAGTCAAAGTGTGCGGGGTGCGAAGTTGAGTTGCCAGGTTGGGTATTCAAGGTGAAGTATGCCCCATTGGCGAAAGATGTCAAGGACGTCTCTGACTGGTCTACTACGTTTTACCGATATTACCACTTTGATACGGCTTGCCTACCTAAGCTTGCTATCCCACCTCGGCACCTCGGCGATATCAGCGTTGAGATTGATTTCAAGAAGGATGACGGTGATAGAGCTGCTTTCGAGGATATCGCCAACGCCCGGAAGCTAACGTTGATCGCCCTGTTTGATGGGGCTTCGGGCTCTGGAGCAGGGGGTGCAGGAGGCGCCGCGGCCAGCGGAGCCCCCGGGGCCGCGCCGTCTGCGAGCTCTGGCGTCGCTGGAGCGCACGCTGGAGCAGCAGCCCCGTAGGCGGGCTGGGAGGCGTCGGGCAATCGGGCCTCGAGAGGGCCCACTGGGCACACCAAGAGAGCGCTGATGCATCCGTGCAACATTGCCCGAAGGTTGGGGCCATATGGGGCCCTCGTGGGCCCGTCTTGGAGCCCGTCTTGGGGGCAGTTTTGGCCGTCTCGGGGGATTCGTGGACCGTCTCTGGCCGGGGCCATCTCGGGCCGCTCGCGGAGCCATCTTGGAGCCTGCCCGAGGCCATCCAGAGGCCTTCTTGAAGCCAGCGAGCATCCAGAGGAATCCCAAGAGGGCATTCCATAACAGGCTCCAGGAGGGCTCCGCTACGGGTTCCGCATTTGCACACCGCAGTATCATGCCGCATCATGCCAAAGTCTCTCGGCGCCACGTTGGCCCCAGAGGGGGGGCCATGGCGGCCCCAGAGAGCACCGACCGAGATAGGGCCCGCGGGGGAGAAAGATAAGGCACCAAACGAGTGTCCAGAGGAGCTCGCGCCGAGGACGGTCTGAGGCAGGGGGGGCCATCTTGGGCCCCCTTCTCGGGCCCTCGCAGGGCCTGGCCGAAGTCCCGAGAGGGCTCCGAGAGTGGCCCCGACGAGGCGGCTCCAAGTAAGATTTATCCACAGGTCCATCGACCTGGCTGGATCGAGTTGACTCGGGGCCATCTTGGAACCCTCTTCGCTATCCTGCTCTCGTGTGATCCATTCCGCTGCTCTCGCCCCCTCTCCCCCTGCTCGCTTTGCGCCGGAGGCGCCGCCCTGCCGCTGGACCTGGAGGCGCTGGCTGGCGCGAGCCGCGGGCTTCTCGCGACGCTGGAGGCGCTGGCTGGCGCGGGCAGCTGCGGCCTCGCGACGCGTTGCATCGCGCCGCCGCGCGCCCTCGCGGCGAGGTATAAGAGATGCAGGGGTTAGCGCGGGGGAGGGGAGATGGGGGAGGGGGGGGCCAAGGCGGGATAGGGGAGACTAGCGCAGCAACGGCACGCGAGACCCGATGTTGCCCAGCCAGCCCAACCTCGAAACCTAATCGTCTGAGTGTTGACCAATAGCCTATAGCCTATAGCCTATAGCCTATAGCCTATAGCCTATAGCTTATAGCCTATAGCCTATAGCCTATAGCCTAGCCTATAGCCATAGCCTGACCATAGCCCCCTGGGAACCTTCACCGTGGCACTGGCCCTACCTAGCGAGCCCGACACCGCCGTTGACTCCACCTCCTTCACGGTCTTATCCAACCCTACGACATCCGAAGTCTGGCACCCAGAGCACCTGTCCAGACGAAGAGGTGGAACCGTTTCGGATCCAGACGCGATGGCGCGATGGCCAACTCATCACTCCCGCCACCTCCCTCCTCTCGCTTCGACTTCGAGGAGCACGTGAGAGGCCTCAGAACAATGCCCGTTGCAAAACCTGTCCTTGTGGCCCTTGCGCCATCGCGCGCCGTCGCCGGCCTCTTGCCTTGCCCTGCCTCTCTGTTGGTCAGCCCCCTCTCGCCCCTTCCTTTGCGACCGCAGCCGCGTTCCCGAGTTTCGCCTGGCGAGCTGCGCCATTCCGACCCAGCCAGGGGCGGGCCCGATGGCCAAGCTCAAGTTCGAGCTGCCTGCCTTCCAGGATCGGCGGGGGCATTCGCGGCGACCCTTTCCCCTCCCATTCGCAGTGCCAACGCCCCGTGGAGTCAGCCGGCGGCCTCGAGCCCGCCTGGTGAGATTTCGGGGCCGCGTTATTTTTTGTTTATTTTCGGTGCCATTTAAAGGAAGGCCGCCGGGGAAACGCCGGGGAAACGCCAGGATGCGTTTTTCCTATATATATATATATATATACGTTTTGACAGGGCCCCCAGGGGGGCGCCGGGGAAACGCCGGGGAAACCATTTAATGGGCAAATAATTCCGTTTAAACGAGTTCAGCGGGGCCTCAAATTATTAGACGGTTGCGTTTCTATCTTCGCCCTTCTATCCCCCTGTGCCTCCCTTTCTCCTCCTTTCGCTCTCTGGCTCCTCCTGCCCCCTCGTTCTCCTCCTGCCCCTCGTTCCCTCCCTGCCTCTTCCCTCTGCTTGCTCCTCATCTCCTTCGCCGTTCTTCGGCGGCCCGCAGGGCCCTCGCGGAGGTGGCGGCGATGGCCCGGCCGATGGCGCAGACGCCCCCGCGGCCGATCGGTCGCGCTCCCCGCGCAGGGTGGACGAGGGCTGCTCTTACAACTCGATCATGGCCGCCATGGAGCTGAGCCACTTCAAGATGCCCGCGCCTCTGGAGCAAACGTACGTCAGGGGGCTCAAGTCTTTCAAGGAACACTTCGCGGACGAGAACGGCGAGTACACGTTGGGTGCACTTTGTGGCGGGAGCGACATCATGAGAATTGCCGTCAGTGAGCTCGAGCTTCTCTGGAAACGGAAGTACGACATCGACGTGTCTTTCCCGTTGGTCTTCACGGCCGAGGTTGACCCCAAGAAGCAGTCCTTCCTCAAGGTCGAGTCTTCGGCCACGCATATCTTCGGAGACGTCGCCGACTTGCTCTCTGTGAGGGCGCCATGCGCCAGGACAGGCAATCAGGAAGTGGTGCCGTTCGCTGGTGGCATGTTCGCAGGCTTCCCCTGCCAGGACCGCTCTGCCCAGAACCCGAATGCAGCTAACATGGTTGGGTGCGTGCAGAAAGAGGAAGGGAGGACGGGCGGAGTGTTGAGCACGATTGCCGCGATCTGCAAGCAAAACGCCCCCACGTTCATCATCCTGGAAAACGTCACTCAGCTCTTGCAGAAGACCGAATCTGGCATATCCGACGTGGCCTACATCGCCAAGAAATTCGCCACGATATACGATGACTGTCAAGAGCCGGGATACTACTCCATCGATCGCACGATCGACGCGATGGATTACGGCAGCCGCAATGCAAGGGAGCGGCTATACATGGCGAAAATCAGGTTCTGCGCAGGTGCTGACGAGAAGGAGATGCAGTCCATTTTCGATCAGTTATTGTCCACGTGGAGGATGGGCGGAGACGCGATGCCGTGGAGCGCCTTCTTGGCGGGCGAATGCGAGGCGAAGGAGCTCTACGGCAAGTTGGGGTTGCAGCCGCCGGCGCCACAGAACGACAGAGGCAAGGCAGGGAAGGACAATCCAGACTGAGTATTTCCATGAGTGCATCTACGAGGATGCGGGCTTGCCATATCCGCCCGCGGCTATCCAATTCGGCGATGAAGCAGTGTACGGCAACCTGAGTGTGCGCGCCAAGCAGCTGTTGTACTTCGCCGACAAGATGTTCAGTGCGCCAATCGACGTGCACGAGTTCATCGACGTCAACGAGAGCCTTCAGCGCCTGCTCAAAGTGGAGGACAAGTTCAAGAAGGACATGCCAAGGCCCTACGCGATCAAGAACCCATGGAAGACCGGCGTCCTCCCCTGCCAGACTGGGCACTCTTTGTGGATCTACCGGACGGTCGACGCCGACGGCAGGAAGGTCATTCGCCTCCTGCACCCCTTCGAGCTCTTCGCCATGATGGGTTGGTCGGCGACTCACTGGGCCGACAAGCCGAAGGATGCGCGGAAGGAGTTCACATTCGATTTGATGAGGAAGCTGATGGGGAACGCGTTCAACATCTTTTCTTTCTGGCCCATGTTCGCGGCCACGATCTGCACGATGGGCCTGTCAGCCGAGAAGAACACCGCCGAGTACCCGCAGGACTCGATCGACGAGGACAAGTCCATCGCGTCGCCGTTCCCCGACTCGCAGATGGACTCAGACTGAGTTGTTGCGCCCAGTCGTGGCCCCAGAGGCCCCCGAGAGGGGCCTGTCGCGAGGCTTCCTGGGGCTCTCTTGGGGGCGCTTGAGTGCCCGAGACGGCTTCGAAAGGCTGGCCAAAAGTTGGGACTTCAGGGCTGGGTCGATGGCCCAAACTTGGTTTCCATTTTGGGCCGAGAAACCTTCTCGGGCCTGTCTGTGTGTCTCTCGGGACTTCTCGGGGGCCCTCAGCGCGAGCGGGCCGCCTCTCGCGTCGCGGCGATGGCGCGCTTGGCTCGACGTGGCTAGGGGTCGAAGACCTTGCTCCAGGGGATTTGTGAGCGCATGGAAGCAGTGGCTGATCTCAAACCGTTGAGTTCAGCTGATGATGGTCCTGCTTGTGATGATGCTGATGATGGGGGAACCTCAGTCGGTCCCTCTAGTGGCCAAGGCATGGCACTTTGAATAAAAGGGAATTTCAAGAGTTCCTTTTTTTGCAACCTACCCTCTGCTCATCTTTGCACAGCAGACCGTGATGAAGGCTCCCGTCGCCGCCGGAGCCAATCCCGAGAAACTTTCGAGGGTTCCAAATCATCGAACACCTCAGGGACATTGACATTGACACTTGGTAGGTTAGGGCATGTGGAGAGTGCTAAAGGTGTTGGGGGCTTACGGTGGAGGGCCCCCCCCCTGTCACCTCCGCCCGGTGCCCTTTTGCAGTCGACTTGGAGGTCAAAAAGGGCACCGGGCACCCGTTAGACGATCGGGGCCCTGGTGCCCTTTTGCAGTCGACTTAGAAGTCAAAAAGGGCACCGGGCACCCGTCAGACGACTGGGGGCCTGGCGCCCTTTTGCAGTCGACTTGGAAGTCAAAAAGGGCACCAGGCACCCGTTAGACGATAGGGGTCCTGGTGCCCTTTTGCAGTCGACTTGGAAGTCAAAAAGGGCACTGGGCACCCGTCAGACGACTGGGGGCCTGGTGCCCTTTTGCTGTCGACTTGGAGGTCAAAAAGGGCACTGGGCACCCGTCAGACGATCGGTGGCCTGGTGCCCTTTTGCAGTCGACTTGGAAGTCAAAAAGGGCACCGGGCACCCGTCAGACGATCGGGGGCAGCAGCAGCAGCAGCAGCACCATCATCATCATCATCATCATCATCATCATTATCATCATCATCATCATCATCATCATCATCATAATATATCATAATCATCATTGAATCATCATCATTGATCATCATATCATCATCGTCGTCATCATCATCATCAGCATCATCATCATCATCATCATTCATCATCATTGAATCATCATCATCATGAATCATCATTCATCATCATCATCATCATCATGATCATGATCATCATCATCATCATCATCATCCTCCTCCTCCTCCTCATCATCATCATCATCATCATCATCATCATTCTCATCATCATCATCGGGGCGCCGAGGCCCGCGAGATAAGACAACTTCTCTCGCAGGCGTCCCGCGCCCCGGGCACGCGCCCAAGCCCCCCCCAGCCAGGGCCGTCGGGGCGGGCCGCGCAACCCATTTTCGACGGCGAAGCCCCAGGGCCATGCCAGAGGGGGCCCCGCCCCTCTGGACGTTGGGCCCGGCCGCGCGCTCGCGCCATCCCTCATTCGACCCCCCTGGGAATCCAAGCATCTGGGCCATCCTTTTGCCGTTCTGTCGGCAGCATGTTGACGGCAGCGAAGGCTCAGCAGAGCCTTGGCCGCTCTGTCCGCAGCGGGCGCGGGGGGGGGGGGGGCGCGGGGGGGGGGTCGGAAGAGAATTCCCCGCTTATCATCCTTGCCTGGACGCTCGGACTTATTTTTTGTTCAGCTTCGACCTCCTTATCCGCGCATCCTTTTGCCCTGCGATGGGCCCGGGGAGTGCCCTGAAGACCCCCCCCCCGTCCCCCCGAGTAGAGCTGTCCCGCGGCGGGCTGCGCCATGTCGGTGAAGGCCCAGCCTCTGCTGTTGGCGGCAGCGTCGTCGGGCGACGCTGGATCCTCGGGGGCATCTGGGCCATCTGGGCGGCAGGCGATTGCAAAAGCAGCAGGGGGGAGGGAGCGCGGCAGGGACGTCCAGTTGACATTTGTCGGTAAGAGGTGCGAGGTCTGCGATGGCCCCGAGGAAGGGCCCGACCCCGTCCACTTAGCGTTGTTCAAGGATGAGGTTCCGTTGGATTGGGGCTACCCTCCCACGATGAAGTCCGATGGGAAGTGGTACAATCAGGGCAGCGGCTGCGGACTGTGCACGAGGCGCGAGCTTGGAACTTCTGGCGAGACCCGCCCCATCCTCTCGACGGAGGTCGCGCGCGCTCGCGAATCCACGTTGGTTTCGGGAGCGCGCGATGCGAAAACATTCGCATCGCGAGGCTGGTCGCGCGGACTGGGGGGCCGCGCTCGCGCGCGCGATTCGGCGCGCGCGCCCTCCGTCGAGGGGGGATGGGGGGGGGGCGGGCGGAGGACGATGGGAGGGAACCGCGCTCGCGCCCCAGGGTCTGGGAGAGCTTGTACAAGAAGAGGCCGATGAATTGGAAGCAGCTCATCGCTCATCTCGGCAAGGCCAAGGCCAATCACGACGAGTTCTTGGAGCTGAAGGAGCTCGCCAAAAAGAAGATTATCTTAGGCGACGGCAATGCCAAGATCGATTGGAAAGAAATGAAGAAGACCTTGACCACTAAGGACCGCACTGAGGATGCGATGGAGGAGGCGGACGACGAGTACTGGGACTACGACTACTACCTCTCGGTCCACGGGGACCCGTCGGCAAACGGCTTGGGCCACTGGGTCGTCACGAAGAACGCTAAAGGCGAGAAGGAAGTGATTGTCCCGGGCCCTCCGATCAGGAAGCGGAAGAGGAGGAGGGTCATGATCACCGACATCACCGAGGAAGTGGACAATTCCGAGACCAAGCTCCAGATCAAGGACGACCAGATGGAGAGCGTGAAGGCGATCATCGACGCGCAGAACACCCCCTTGAAAGCCACTGGGAAATACGTCGCAGCTCACTCTCCTGCAGCCTCTGGCAGCGCGTGCCGGGCCGTGGCCAGTCCATGCGGCAATGTCCAGGCTTCGCCCTTGCAGCTTGCTGCGTCTCCAGAGGCGCGCCCGGCGGGCCTCTTCGGCGTGTCCCTCATTTGCGCCGAGCCCGCGCTGGAGGGGAGGAGGAGGGCGAGGGCATGGATACTTTGCCGCGCGGCCGCAGAGCAACGAGCAAGGCCAAGGCGAAGGGCGCGGCCGCTGCTAAGGGCAAGTCGGCAAAGGCGAAGACGACCGCGGCCCAGGGCGGCGTCGACGGCGCGGGCGATGACGGAGACGGCGGTGCCCCCATCAGCAAGCCAAGCGGCGGTGGCCGCGGTCGGAAGCCGTTGGACTTGACTCGAGAGGTTCAGAAGATCTCTGACAAGTTCGCGAACACCGAGAAGGATGACCCCGAGCTCTACGGCGCTGGCGAGGAGAACAAAAACTTCAAGAAGGCGATCAAGAAGAGGAAGGACGACTTGAAAAAGGCCATCGAGAATGTGGAGAACGTCGAGAGTTTGAACGCGACGCTCAAGTTGCAGAAGACGTTGGATGGCACCGCGGATCTGATGAATGCCGTGAAGGAGCACGGAGAGGAAAGCGCGGCCTTCTACGAGATTTACCAGAAAACGCTGACCCATAACAGGATGGAGCCAGAGATCGTCATTCCTCTGCCTGACTTCGTCAACATGGGCATCTACAAGCATGAGTGCCTGGCGTGTCCGCCCGCGCAGTTCATGCAGGTGGCCCGCGCCGAGAGGTGCAAGGCCGCATTCGGCTTGGCTGCGTGGGAGAAAGCTCAGGCCAACATCTACTCGGATCGCGTCGTCCAGTGTTTGAAGCAGCCCAAGACTGACGAGCTTCTCAAACGGGTCTTCCCACATCCTTTGCCAGAGAACCTCGATGCGTTGGTGTCCGCCGGCCTCCAGACGCAGATTCGCCACATCACCACGATCATGTTCAACGGTGGCAGCGAGCCCAGGGAGGTGTTGTCGGCTGCGGACGCCACCAAGGACAAGAACTTCGTCCTCTCTTCAAGCTTGCAGATGTTTCCAGTGGGGCGGAACTTGGTGAAGTCAGCCCGCGCGGGGGCCGAGGCGCGCGAGGCGGAGCTGGACTGCGAGACAGCGTGCATGCCTGACGTGGAGGCCCTCCGGAAGTCCTTGGGCGCCGAGCCCTCGGAGGGCAGCTTTGCGGACATCCAGGCGGGCCTCCAGGACGCGGCCGGGGCCTCTTCAAGCATCCTAGCCACAGAGCCATTCGCCTTGGGCATTCTGAGGGGGGGAAGACTCGCGAGACTGACATGTGACATGTCACATGTCAGTCTCGCGAGGAGGCCCTCGACGGCCCTCGGTTGTCGGTGCGACCTGGGGCCCAGGTTCGCCCCTTCGGGCCCCCCCGCGATCTGTGTGTTCCTGATCCTGGATTCGATTCGGGATTCGGGATTCGGACTCGGGAGTTCGGATTGGGCCGTGGTGCGATGCTTGGGCGGGTCGCGCGGACGCCTCCCAGAATCTCTCGGACAAGTTGATGGGCCACCGCGTGCCGCAGAGCTTGAAGGCCCCCGCGTCGCAGGTCATCGTTGAGGCCACCAAGGTTGCCGCCGCGATGTGGGAGGCCTTGATCATCGACGTCTTGAATGGCACCGAGACGTTTGACGTGAAGTTCGGCTCTGGCGTGGGCATGTCGGCGCTTGCCATTCTCACGAGCATCGGTGACCTGCGAGGGCCCCTCAGAAGGTTGTTGGAGATCGCCGCCTGCCCCGAGTCGGATATTCCTTCTCACATCTTGAGCGCATGCAATCTCATCGAGGAGTTCAGCTCCGCCCAGAATTTCGACAAGAGCAAGTACCCCCGCGAGCGCGTCATGTCCTTGAAGAGTGCAATCGCGACCATGTCCGCGAGCGATCGCTTTTCAGCCGAAGTGAGAGATGGTGTCAAAGAGTGGCTGGAGCAGAACGGCCCTGAGGATAACAAGCTGATGAAGTTCGTCACGGAGGAGATGGGCAAGGTCACGGAGGGCAAATTCCAACCTCTCATCGACTACGTCAAGACGATTCTCGCCACTCCGGGCGGGGAGCAGAAGAATGTGCAAGCTGAAGTTCTTGAGGGTGCCATGGACATCGTCAAAATTGCGATCGACAGCGGCGACGTGATGCTGAAGCGAGAGGTGTTTTTCATGACGGCCTTGGCGAAGGCGCACGTTCCCCTGAAGGCCTTGAAGAGCTCGGTGGCGTCCGCGACCGAGGGGGGCAAGCGCGTCCAGATCGAGGCCGGCTTCTGCAAGACGCTGGAAAGCGCCCTCAACTGCTTCAAGGACTTCAACGACCGAGCCGCCGCAGACTCCGATCAGCTGGGCGAGTTCTTCAAACTACGAGGCGATGGGCATCATCCGTGCCCCAGCTTGGTGGACATATGCGACGCAAGGTCTGTGACCGATGACTTGAGGAAGATTGGCGAAGAGTCGATCAATATCGTGAGCGAGTCCTGGACCAAGAGTTTGACCGAGGACCGCGATGCGCTCCTCAACGGCACGCCGCAGGAGTACCAGATGAAGAAGAACGAGGTCATGAGCGACGCCGAGCTGTTGAAGAAGATGGTCTCCAATGATGAGTTCCAGAATGTTGCCAAGCTCAGCTCCAAGGCGCAGGTCGAATTGAACCTCATCAAGAATGTCCAGGCCGGCCCCATCAAGCTTGTCGGCCCCGAGCTGTTCAAGTCTGCCGGCGACGCCTGCGCCGTGAGCGCTGGGTACGTGACCACGACCTACGCCGTGTTCCGCATGTCATCAGAGCTGGCCCCGATGGCGAATAGCAAGGGTCGCAGGGTGGCGGCGCAGCGTCTGAAAGACGAGCTCTCCAAGAAGAAGCAGTGGGTCAACCTCAGCGCCGACGTTGCGGCGGCCTTGGACAGGATGATCACGGGGACGATGGAGGACGCCGAGGCCGACTCCATCAAGGCCATCGTCCCCGAGGAGGGCGACGCAGAGGAGGGCGACGCCGACGGCGCCGCAGATGCTGCTGCGTGAGCTGGGCTGCTAGCCTGCTCAGCTGAGCGGGCGTGAGGGGTTCAATCCGCGGTCTGAGCGATCAAGCCGACGATCGTTGATGGGCCCATTGATGGGCCATGGGAGGCAAGGGGGGCCATTTCGAGGAGATTGCGTGACCTCGGACCTCGGATTGATCCCCTTCATTGTTGGCCCGACCGCAGACGGTCTCCAGGGCGTGGGGCTGTCCAGCCCAAGCCCTGGTGACCCCGACCCCCCCTGGCTCTGCCAGCCCCGAAGCGGCGGCGAGCAGATGGGGGAGGGGGCGGAGGAGGAGGAGGAGGACTAAGAGGAGGAGGACGAGGATGATGAGGAGGAGGAGGAGATAGGGGAAGTGGCGGAGCGAGAATCGAAGGATAGGGAAGGGGCAAGCGACTTAGGAGCGATGGGGGACTTGGAAGGAGGAGGAGGAAAAGTAGGAGGAGGAGGAAGAGGAGGAGGAGGAGGAGGAGGAGGAGGAGGAGGAGGAGGAGGAACCAACGCAACTGTGCTGCGGCTGGCTGCAGAGAACGGCGGCGGGCGAGCCCGCGGAGCGAGCCTGGGGAGGGCGCGCCACAGAGTTGAGGAAAACAAATACAACAAGACAAAATGGCCCCAAGAGGGGTCGGAGGATGGTCGCAAAGGAAACTGGAGGCGGGTGGTGGTGGATTGGGGGAGAGCGGGGGTGGAAGCGTGCGCGGAGGCAAAGTGAGGGAGATGAGCAAAAACGTTCCCTATAACACATAAAACCGAAAGCTGTGATCGTTTATTTTGTGCGAGAACTATATTAGAATTAAAAGAATGTATGGGCTAATTAAAGAACATGTATATACATATTATGGAACTTCGCCTTTTTGTAGGGTGTCCGCAACGGTGCCAATCATCATGGCTGGCGATTTCAACGTGGGGCCGTCTATGGTGATCGAAAATGAGTTCCTCTCCAGAGCCAGGGTCCAGACCACCGTTCCAGATAAGCCCACCTTGTACGCCCAGACGAGCCAATCTACCATTGATTTCTTTTTGGTGTCGTGCTTTGTTCGAGCATTTCCTGCAGCAGTCCATTACCTTAGTGGACCACCCGGGTAGCCCTCAAAGGCCAGTCGTGATGGACATGGTGGTTAGGGCCCCGTATCTCATCTCGGTCCTGGAACCGCCTGAACATCTACCCGTTGTGGCACCGTATGGGCCCAGCAGCCGTCTTCCAGTCTGGGGCAGGTGGAAGATCTTCTGGACCAACATGAGCACCACCTACAGCAAGGTGGCTCATGAGCCGATTGTCCGATTGTGAATGCAGGCTTCGTCAGCGCAGTGGACCAAGCATATGGATATCTTGTGGACGACATGTCCACCTCGCCCAGTAATTTAACCGGCGCGCCGCTGCGCAGTCGGCGCCACCGCGCATAGGTACCTTCTGTCCGCTGGGTACCAGCATCCGCTCTCGAGGCCAAGGTTAGGAGGAGTTGGAGGAATGCGGCAGCAGCGCTCACATGGTTGAGGAAGATTGCTCGTGATATCAGGAGGGGAGCTGAGGAGAAGTCTTTGGGCGAATTGTGCCAGGCCCAGCAGGACCTAGCGCAGCCGCCAGCTTCGCTCGAGCAGGTCGCTGAGTTCTCAGTCCTCCTCAACAGTGCGCAAGCGCGTGCGAACTGCCATCCTGGGCGCCTCCAGGAGCCAGCCCGACTGTAAGCTGATCAGCGCCGTGTTCGACGTTTTAGACAATGAAATTGCGGTGGCTCTGGGCCGTGAGACCCCCCGGGGCCGCCTGGATGACAAACCTGCCTGGGAATCTGGGGTCAAAGAAGTTATTGGCAAAGGGGTTGGGTGGGCCCACAGGCGGCCCAATCGACTTGCCACGTGGCAGCCTCACCGAGTTTTTGGGCACAAGTTTTCCAGGTGGTCTGGTCGGCCAGTGGGTCTGTTAGAAGCCGAATAGCGACGCCTCTCGAACCTGTGGCAGGCAGCACCACAGGGGCATGATTTTCTTAAAGCCGATGCGAGGAGCCTCGACCTCCAACCGATATCAGCAGAGCAGCTTCGCCAATCCAGTCGCCGTTTCAGCGCGACCGCAGCTTGGACTTGGGACGGGACCCACCCCGGGCATGTCAGCCTCTTGGAGGACTGTCAGTTTGATGCCGTTTGCAGGCTCGTCAGGGCAATCGAGAGGATCGGCTGGTTCCCGACCCCGCTCAGAGCCATCGTGACCGTCCTCATTGAAAAGCACAAAACTGGTCCCACCCCTGGTCCAAGGTATCGTGGTATAGGTATGATGCCTGGGCTCTGGAGAGTCTGGGGCAAGCGTCGTCGCGTTGAGTTTCGAGCTTGGGAGCGCAATCGCCACAGAAAGTATCTTGCACGCCAGTCAGACAAAGGAGTTCTTGAGGTGGTTTCCGAGCAGGCCATGTATGCCGACGGGGATCTTCCTGGAGCACAAGAAGGTTTTCTCTGGGGCAGTTCTTTGGGACCTTTCTAATGATTGCGAATGCGTGGATAGGGGTCCTTGGAAAGCCAGAGCCAAGGGAACGATTTTCTCGGACCCTCCAGTAGGCATTATCAGTAATCAGCACCGAGCTCCCCGCCTCGTGGCCAGTCGTGCCCTCAGCGAGGTATCGCCGCAGGTCGTTGGGCAGCTACGCGCGTTGTGCAGCGGCGTTGTCTCCCGCCAGTCGACATTTGACTTGTCGGCGGCCCCGGCGTGCAGCCGATGACTTTCATGGATGATTTCCTGTTCAGCCACAACAGCCAGGAGTGCCTTATCAGAGAGTCTATGCCTCAGCTAGCGTGCATCGAGCGGTCGCTCGCGATCTGAAGTGTGCAACCGCCACAAGGTTGCTGTTGTGGCCTCATTGCCTGCCACGCAGGCTGATTGAGTCTGGCGCCTTTGGCAGTGGGCTGGACCAGCAGCTGCCGACGGTAGCCGCGAACCCTTTGCAGCCAACCAAGGTGTAGACTTCGCTGCATGAGCCAGATTGAGGGGCAGGGCCAGGAGGGCATTCGAAGGGCGAGCCATCAAGCATAAGTCTCGGCCCCGCAGGCTTCGCGCCGTTCGCGTGGCAGGTGCTGATGCTAGGAAGCCTTGGAACGCAGGACTTCAACAAGCTGGGTATTTTGGTCGGAGGTCTTGGGGTCAGCTGAAATGGAGCTCCAGGATGCCCGCGATCTGCTCCTGAAGATTGCTGGGCCAAAGTGTGCTACCCGTTCGCGCGGCACTTCATTGGCTCTCTTGGAAGAACCCGCGTCGTTGTGGCTCTTTCTGTGGAGACGAACAGGGGCGCGCGCCGAACTCCCGGCAGCCGTTGCTGCCGACAGTTGGCAAAAACAACGCCGCCGACAGGGCCGCCGAGAGAGCCGTCGAACGGGCCGCCGGAATTGCCGCCGAAGGGGCCGCCGAAAAAGCAGTCGAAGGGGCCGCCTGAATTGCCGCCGGGATTGCCGCCGAATTTGCCGCCGAAATCGCCGCCGAAATTGCGGCCAAAATCGCAGCCGAAATTGCGGCCGAAATTTTCGCAGAAATCCCAGATTGCCGCCGAAAAAGGCCGAACTTGACCTTGGCTGTGACTCTATGCTTGCGTCCGCGGCGTCATCGCGCCTAATGGAACAGTGATGTCGCTTGCGACGGGGCGCTGAAAATTTCGGCGGCCGAATTTCGGCGGCGATTTCGGCGGCTGAATTTCGGCGGCTATGTCGGCGCAGTCTGCAATTATTTAGGTCATTTCGGCGGCAATTTAGGCGGCGAGTTCGGCGGCAAGTTCGGCGGCTAGTTCGTCGGCAATTTCGGCGGCGATTTCGGCGGCAATTTCGGCGGCAATTTTGGCGGCGATGTCGGCGACGATTTCGACGGCCCTTGCGGCGCCCCTCCTGGCGGCCCTTCCAACGACCATTTCGGCGGCGATTTCGGCGGCTGAATTTCGGCGGCTATGTTGACGGAGTCCGCAATTATTTAAGTAATTTCGGCGGCAATTTCGGCGGCGAGTTCGGCGGCAAGTTCGGCGGCTAGTTCGTCGGCAATTTCGGCGGCGAGTTCGGCGGCAATTTCGGCGGCGATGTCGGCGACGATTTCGACGGCTTTTTGCGGCGCCCTCCTGGCGGCCCTTTCAACGACCATGTCGGCGGTTTTGCTCCTGACAGCTGTCGACGGATGCTGCTGGGAGGTCGCAGCACTCGGCCGTGGCATGGAGTCGATGTGCGGCGACGCAGGCTGACCTGCCCTCAGCCCGACGAGAATTGTAACAGTTCTCTTGTGGTTTTGGCGGTGATGATGGCGACGGCCGCGGTGATCTCTGGTTCCAAATGGATGCTCGCCAGGGGGCGTTGCAGGCTGGCCTGCGAGCCCACCGCCGCATGCTGTCAACGAGTTTTAATTAGCTGCGCAACCCCATCGGAACTCGTCGGCTATTTTGGGGGCCACGGTGGCTCCACAGGGTGGTCCTCGGCGACCCCGGCAGTGTTATCGGGCCCCCGCCTGTTGGGGGGGGAAGGGTGGGAGGCCCTTGGAGCTACTTGCCTCGGCTTGCAGAGAATCGGATGGACCTGGCCCCACCCTCTCGCCTGCGCCAGCCACGCGGGGGAACGGTTTCCGCTGCCAAGCGCTTCGCCAGCCGTTTAGGAGAGTTCCTGGCTGCAGCTCGGCAGGAGGACCTCGCAGGTGTGGCAGCGCGCAGGATGACGCCCCACGCCCAGCAGGCAGTCGGCAGGAGGGGCCTGCCCAGCAGCGAGCGCAGCATCCCCTTCGCCTCCTTCGCCCAGTACATCTGGGCCTTCAGCCGCTTCGGCGAGGCGGGCTACGAGACCCCCGCCCAGCGCGTCCGCGGCGCCCCGAGAGATGAACTCAGGCACGGGCTTCTGGGATGTAGCGCGACAGCCCCGCTTCGAGACGAGTGCTTGGATCCCGCGGACCTGGGCGCTCTGAGACGCCCTGGGACCATTGCAGAATGCGCGGCTTTTCCAGAGCCTCCCCCTATCGAGGTCCCTGGGCCCCCTGGCCTCGGTCTCGATTCCTCTGTGTCTGGCCCGCAGAGGGCCTTTCGCTTGTAGAAGCCGTCTATGGGGGGGGGGTGTATGTTGACGGCAGCGTA
>CAUYUJ010018814.1:125000-165000 GCA_963575745.1 Prorocentrum cordatum | reverse complement strand
ATGTTCTTCTGGATCACAAGCGTGGAGGGTGACGGTTGGGGGGCGTGCTTAATCCCGCTCATACTTCAGAATTGGTACCTTTGGGTATCTAGTGGCCTTCGACCCATCCCGCCGAAGAGCCTGTGTCGTGGAGAAGAGTCGTCTTCGATGCCCATTGGGGCCCCTTGGCGGCCTACTTGGGGCCGCGTAGGGCATTCCTGTGGGCTTACGAGTGGGCCACTGGGAGCCTATTGGAGGCCTCTTGGGTGCCTGCTGGCTGTCCAGAGGCCGTCTTGGGGTGGATGGCTCACGCTGGCGGTTCGAGTTCCCTCCAGTTGGGCCCCCTTGTTGGGGCCTCTTGAGAGTCTTCTGGGCTGGATTTGGTGGGCCCACAAAACCTCATCTCATGGGCGGGCTTGGGCGCCTCGCGGGCCCTCTTTCGTTGGCTTCGGCGGCCTCCTCGCGCTGCCTCGGACGCTCCGGATACCGACACGCCAAGCATGCGGACATAGACCGTCCTCATGTGCTTCATTTGAATAGGTACTCCTTCGACTCTTGTGTACCTGGGCTCGTGTTCTGGCTCGTGTGCATAGGCGTTGTCTTCGACTAGGTCTTCAGGCAGGGCCTCGTGCGCCCGACATTCTCCAGCCCCGCTGCCCAGTCCTCTCGAGAGCCTGGTCGGTGGTGCAGCGGAAGCGAGGGAAGGCTTCTTGGGCCGACCTTCAGGGCTTTGAAGCCCGCCCGCCATCGAGGACGTTTGAGCCTCTCTGTAAATCTCTTGGCGGGCTCTTGTGGGGAGTTGGAGTCCGTTTCGTGCGGGCCTGGCCTCCCGAAGGCCCGCGCGGCATGTGCCAGAGACGCCCCGCCCCGCACAGGAATCGGAGCAGTCCCTTCAAGACGTCCGACGCCGTATTTTTACACTATGTGGCTCCCCAGAGTTCTGGAACCCTTCCTGGGAGCCAGCTTTCCATCCCAAGTCGTTTTGTGACGGTCCCAGGGCCCAGTAAGGACCTGGGAGAGCGAGCATTTCCAAACCTTGTCGATCGTGATTTTTTCACGGCGCGAGGATGTCAGGGAACGCTCGCATCTGTATGAGCCTTGGGGGCACTCCACTGCGTGCTGAAGGCACGGTGGCGGGTTCTTTGCTGGCGTGTCCATGACCCTGCAGCTTGCCATTCTGAACGTCGTGCTCTCGGTCATCGTCGCCGACTCCCAGAGCGCCCTCGAGGACGACAAGGAACACAGGGCGAAGCAGGTTGAGGATAAGAAGAGGTCGTCCCTGAAGAGCCTGAAGGCGCTGCTCAAAAAGATGGACAAGAACCATGACAAACAGATAGCGTGGAACGAGTTCGTTGAGGCTTGGCGGACCCAGCCTCATTTCAGGAGTCTGATGACAATCTTGGACGTCGGCGAGGAGCGGCTCAAGGAAGTCTTCGATATGATGGACCTGGACCGCAGCGAGACCATAAACAGGGAGGAGTTTCTCCGCTTCATTCAGGAGACGCATTTCTGCGACATGCGGATGCAGATCACCACCATGAAGATGGACCTCGACCACAAGTGGAATTTGCTGCTTGATCTACACGACTCCGTCGCCGTGCTCGCCGCGGAGCAACGCCACACCAGAGCAAGCATTTGCTCGTCCCAGGGGATGGCCGAGGAGCTTCCCGTGGTGAAGGCCGAGCCGCTTGCTGGGGTTTGCTCTGGGGCCGAGCTGCGCTCCGTCCTCAGCACGGCGCTCGGCGCTGCCTTTGGTGGGCTGGAGGCGAGGCTGGCCGACCGGCTGGAGCAGCTCGAGGCAGCGCTGGCGCCGCCCGCTGCGGCCCCGCAGGCCGATCCCTCGGAGGGCGGCAGTGGCGGCTGCGCAGCGCTCGGCGCTGCCTTGGCTGGGCTGGAGGCGAGGCTGGCCGACCGGCTGGAGCAGCTGGAGGCGGCGCTCGCGCGGCCCGCCGCGCCCCCGCTGGCTGATGCCCTGGAGGGCGGCGCCGCGGGCGGCGGGCTCGTCGCGGAGGCGCCCGAGAAGCCGCGCGGCGGGCCACTCGATGCGGGCCCGCCGGCGGCCGTGCAGGTCTGCCCGCTGCAGCTGCCGGCGCTCCCAGCAGCGGGGGCGGGCCAGGGCGACCAAGCGTCGCAGACCCCCGACGTCGTGTCTTTTTCATGTCGTGTGCCCCCAGCGGCCCTGAACCCTTGCCCGGGTTACTCGGCTCTGTCTGGGTCGCTCTTGGGGCGGCCCCATCATGGCCAGCGAGGCACCCCAGAGGCCGAGCACGGCGGAAGCCCTCCCGCCTTTTGACCGGCCTGAAGCATTCCCTATCCCTATGCCTGGCAGCGCCTTCATCTCGATGCCGATCTGAGGGGTGCCCTCAGTCACTGAGGGCGCATCCCTAAGATCGTCATCGCCTTTCTGCCCTGCCAATTTTTGGGGTACGCATATGCTCGAGGCTGGTTAGCGTCATGATTCTTTCATGACCCGAGGGGGTCTGTGGGTCTGCGCTGGCGCCTGCTGCCCGCGCCGCGGACCGTCCCGCCGCCCGCGGTGCAGCCGTGGGAGCCCGGCGGCGAAAACAAGGGGGTGGCGCGAGGCGGGAGACTTTCTACGCCAGCGGGGAAGCTTCTGAGAAGGCATGGACCCTTTCAGAAGCCCTCGCAGCTTTGAAGAGGCAGAAGCCTCCAGGTCCTTTCGTCGTGATCGTAGTAATCGTCGTCGTCGTAATCGTCGTCGTCGTCGTAATCGTCGTCGTCGTCGTCGTCGTCTTCGTTGTCGTCGTCGTCGTCGTCGTTGTCGTCGTCGTCGTTGTGCGCGCTTCCCGAGACCCATCGTCGTCGGCGTCGTCGCGGTTGTGGTGACCGTCGTGAATGTTTGTATCGTCGTGCTCGTCGGAGTAGTCATCGTCGTCGTCGTCGTAGTCGTCGTCGACGTCATGCGCGCCACCCAAGGCCCTTCGTCGTCGTTGTCGTAATCGTCGTAATGTCGTAATACTTGTCGTCGTCGTCGTCGTCGTCGTCGTCGTCGTCGTCGTCGTCGTCGTCGTCGTCGTCGTCGTCGTCGTGCGCGCCATCCGCGGCCATGCGTGGTCATCGTCGTCGTGATCGTCGCAATCGTCGTAACAGTCTTCGTGGCCGTCGTAATAGCTCCTCGTGATAGTCGTCGTCGTCGTTCGTCGTCACAGTCGTCGTAATATTCGTCGTCGACGTGGACGTCGTTCGTCGTAATAGTCGTCGTCGTCGTCTCAACAGTTCGTCGTAATAGTTCCTCGAAGAAGTCGTCGTTCGTCGTAACAGTCGTCGTTCGTCGTCATATTGGTCGTCGTAGTCGCCGTACTAGTAGTGGTTGACGTCGTTCTTTGTAATAGCCGTCGTTGTCGTTGTTCGTCGAACTAGGTCGTCGTAATAGTCGTCGTTCGTCGTGATACTCGTCGTTCGTCGTAATTGTCGTCGTAATCGCCGTGATAGTCGTCGTCGTCGTCGTCGTTCATCGTAAAAACTGCCGTTCGTCGTGATAGTCGTCGTCGTCGTCGTCGTCATCATACTCGTCGTCGTCGTCGTAATAGTTCCGCGTAGTCGTCGTCGTCGTCGTTTGTCGCGATAGTCGACGTAATAGTCGTCGAAGTCGACGTCGACGTCGTTCGTCGCACAGTCGTCGTAATAGTCGTCGTCGTTGTTGGTCGTAATAGTTCGTCTGATATTGTCGCCATTCGTCGTAATAGTCGTCGTCGTCGTCGTAATACTCGTCGTCGTAGTCGCCGTAATCGTAGTCGTCGACGCCATTCGTCGTGATAGTAGTCGTCGTCGTCGTCGTTTCTTGTATTAGTTCTTCGTAATAGTCGTCGTTCGTCGTAACAGTCGTCGTTCGTTGTAATCGTCGTCGTCGTCGTAGCCGCCGTCATAGTAGTCGTCGACGTCGTCGTCGTAGTTGTCGTCGTCGTTGTCGTTATAGTTCGTCGTAACAGTTCGTCGTCGTAGTCGTCGTTCGTCGTCGTCGTCGTCGTTCGTCGTAATCGTCGTCGTCGTGATAGCCCTGATGCATTCGACGTCGTCGTCGTTGTCGATGTAGCCGTTCGTAGCAACAGTTCCTCGTAATAGTCGTCGTTCGTCGTAATGGTCGTCGTTCGTCGTAGTCGTCGTCGTCGCCACCGCCGTAATCGTAGGCAGCGTCGTCGTCGCCGCCGTCGTTCGTCGTAATAGTTCGTCGTGCTAGCTGTAGTTCGTCGTAATCGTCGTCGTCGTCGTGATTGCCGTAAAAAGGTCGTCGTCGTCGTTCTTTCTAATGATTTCTCGTAACAGTCGTCGTTTGTCGTAACAGCTCGGTCTTTGTAGCAGTCGTCGTTCGTCGAATGGTCGCCGTCGTAATCGCCGAGATAGTAGTCGTCGTCGTCGTCGTCGTTGTCGTTGTCGTTCGTCGTAATTGTTCGTCGTAATAGTAGTCGTCGTTCGTCTTAATGGTCGTCGTAATAACCGTAATAACTGTCGTTGCCGTCGTCGTCGTCGTAGCCGTTCGTCGTAATAGTTCGTCGTCGTAGCTGTCGTTCGTCGTACTGGTCGCCGTTCACCGAAATTGTGGTCGTCGTAATCGCCGTAATAGCAGTCGTCGTCGCCGTTTTCGTCACAAGGGATCGTCGTAATAGTCGCAGTTGGTCGTAATAGTCGACGTTAGTCGTGATCGTCGTCGTCGTAATCGCCGTAATAGTAGCCGTCGTCGCCGTTCGTCGTAATACTTCGCTGGGATCGTCGCCGTTCGACGTGATAGTTCGTCGTTGGTCGTAGTCGTCGTCGTCGTAAACGCATTAATTGTTGTCGTCGTTCGTCGTCGTCGTCGCCGTTCGTCGTAATAGTTTGTCGTAACATTCGTCGTTCGTCGGAAGTACTCGTCATCATCGTAATCGCCGTCACAGTAGTCGTCGTCGTCGTCGTCGTCAACGTCATTTTCGTCGTCGTTCGTCGTACTCCGTTCGTCGTAATAGTCGCCGAGCGTCGTAATTGCCACCGTTCGTCGTAATCGTCGTCGTCGTACTCGCCGTAATACTATTTGTTGTCGTCGTCGTTGCCGTTGGTCGTCGTACTAGTTCATCGTAAAAGTCGTCGTTCGTCGTAATGGTCGTCGTTAGTCGTATCTCGTCGTTGCTGTAATTGGTTTAATAGTAGTCGTCGTCGTCGTCGTCATCTTCGCCGTTGTTCGTCGTAATGGTTGTCGTTCGTCGTATTAGGCGTCGTTCGTCGTAACAGTCGTCGTAGTCGCAGTAACAGTAGTCGGTGTCGTCGTCGTCGTAATAGTTCGTGGGGATGGTTGCCGTTCGTCGTAGTAGTCGCCGTTCGTCGTAATAGTTGTCAAATTCGTCGTGATGGTAGTCGTCGTCGTCGTCGTCGTTGTCGCCGTTGCTGGTCGTCGTGGTAGGTTGTCGTCATAGTCGCCGTTTGTTGTAATCGTTGTCGGTCGTCGTAATCGTCATCGCCGTAAGCGCCGTACTAGTAGTCGTCGTCATCGTGAGTGTCGTCGTCGTTCGTCGTTCGCCGTTTGTCTTAATAGTTCGTCGTAAGAGCTTCCGTTCGTCCTCATAGTCGTCATTCGTCGTAATCGACGTCGTCGTAATCGCCGAAAGAGTAGTTGTTGTCGTCGTCGTCGTTCGTCGTAGTAGTTCGTCGTAATAGTCGCCCTTCGTCGTGATAGCCGTCGTTCGTCGTAACCGTCGTCTTCGCAATCGCCAAGATAGTAGTCGTCATCGTCTTTGTCGACGTCGTCGTTCGTCGTAATGATCGCCGTTCGTCGTCGTCGTTCGTTGTCGTCGTCGTAATTGTCGTCGTTCGTCGTAATAGAAGTCGTCGTCGTCGTCCTCGCCGCCGTCGTCGTCGTCGTCCTCGTCTTCGCCATGGTCGCTGTAATGGTCGTCGCCGTCGGCGTAATAGTCGTCGTTCGTCGTAATAGTACTCGTCGTCGTTACCGTCGTAGTAGTAGTACTCGTCGTAGTAGGCGTCGTCGTCGTCGTTGTCGTCGCCGGCGCCGTCGTCGTCGTGTTCGTCCTAGTCGCTGGAATTGTCGTCTACGTCGTAATCGCCGTCGTTCGTCGTAATAGTCGGCGTCGTCGCCGCCGCCGCCGTCGTCGTCGTCGTCGTCGTCGTCGTCGTCGTCGTCGTCGTCTTCGCCGTAGTCGCCGTAATAGTCGTCGTCGTCGTCGTCGTCGTCATCGGAATTGTCGTCTTTCGTCGTAACAGTAGTCGTCGTCGCCGTCGTCGTCGGCGACGTCGTCGTCGTCTTCGACATGGTCGCTGTAACCGTCGTCGTCGTCGTAATAGTCTTCGTTCGTCGTAATAGTAGTCGTCGTCGTTGTCGTCGTTGCCGCCGCCGTTGTCGTCGTTTTCGTCATAGTCGCCGTAATAGTCGTCGTCGTCGTAATCGTCGTCGCTCGTCGTAATAGTCGTCGTCGTTGTCGTCGTCGCCGTCGTCGTCGCCGTCATATTCGTTATAGTCGCCGTAATAGTCGTCGTCGTCGTTCGTCGTAATAGACGTCGTCGTCGTTGTCGCCGACGCCGTCGTCGTATTCGTCATAGTCGCCGTAATAGTCGTCGTCGTCGTCGTCGTCGTAATAGTCGTCGTTCAGCGCCTCAGTAGTCGTCGTCGTTGTTGCCGCCGCCGCCGCTGTCGTCGTCGTTTTCGTCATAGTCGCCGTAATAGACGTCGTCGTCGTCGTAATAGTTTTCGTGCGTCGAAATAGTAGTCGTCGTTTGTCGAAATAGTAGTCGTCGTCGTCGTCGTCGTCCCTGCCTCCGTCGTCGTCGTCTTCGTCACCATAGTCGTCGTCGTCGTCGTCGTAAAGGTCGCCGTTTTTCGTAATAGTCGTGGTCGTCGTCGCCGCCGCCGCTGTCGTCGTCGTATTCGTGAAAGTCGCCGTAATAGTCGCCGTCGTCGTCGTCGTAAATGTCGTCGTCGTACTATCCGCCGTTCGTCGTAATAGTAGTCGTCGTCGGCGTCGTCGTCGTCGTCGTCGTCCTTGCCGCCGCCGCCGTCGTCGGCTTTGTCATAGTCGCCGTAATAGTCGTCGTCGTAATAGTCGTCGTTATCCGTAATAGTCGCCGTCGTCGTCGTCGTCGTCTTCGCCGCCGTCGTTGTCGTCGTCGCTTTTATCATAGTCGCCGAAATGGTTGTCGTCGTCGTCGTTATAGTAGTCGTTCGTCGTAATAGTCGTCGTCGTCGTCGCCGCCGGCGTCGTCGTCGTTTTCTTCGTCATAGGCGCTGTAATGGTCGTCGTCGTCGTAATAGTCGTCGTTCGCCGTAACATTCGTCGTCGCCGTCGTCGTCGCCGCCGCCGCTGTCGTCGTCGTTGTTTTCGTCATAGTCGTCGTAATAGTCGTCGTCGTCGTCGTAATAGTCCTCGTTCGTCGTATCAGTAGTCGTCGTCGTCGTCGTCGTCGTTGCCGCCGCCGCCGTTGTCGTCTTCGTCATAGTTGCCGTAATAGTCGTCGTCGTCGCCGTCGTCGTCGTCGTCGTAATAGTCGTCGTCGTCGCCGCCGGCGTCGTCGTCGTTTTCTTCGTCATAGGCGCTGTAATGGTCGTCGTCGTCGTAATAGTCGTCGTTCGCCGTAAAATTCGTCGTCGTTGTCGTCGTCGCCGCCGCCGCTGTCGTCGTCGTCTTCGTCGTAATCGTCGTAATAGTCGTCGTTCGTCGTATCAGTAATCGTCGTCGTCGTCGTTGCCGCCACCGCCGTCGTCGTCTTCGTCATAGTCGCCGTAATAGTCGTCGTCGTCGCCGTCGTCGTCGTCGTCGTCGTCGTCGTCGTCGTCGTAATAGCCGTTGATCGTCGTAATAGACGTCGTCGTCGTTGTCGTTGCCGCCGTTGTCATCGTCGTCTTCGTCATAGACGCTGTAATGGTCGTCGTCGCCGTGAAGGTCGTCGTTCGTCGTAATAGTAGTCGTCGTCGTCGTCGCCGCCGCCGCCGTCGTTGTCGTCTTCGTCACCGTCGTCGTAATACTCGTTGTTCGTCGTAATTGTCGCCGTTCGTCGTAATAGTACTCGTCGTCGTCGTTCGTCGTCGTTGCCGGCGTCGTCGCCGTCTTCGTCATAGTTGCTATCATGGTCGCCGTCGTCGTAGTAGTCGTAGTTCGTCGTCATAGTAGTCGTCGTCGTCGTCATCGTCGCCGCCGTCGTCGTTGTCGTTTTCGTCATAGTCGCCGTAATAGTCAACGTCATCGTCGTCGTAATAGCCGCCGTTCGTCGTAATAGTAGTCGTCGTCGTCGCCGCCGCCGCTGTCGTCGTCGTCTTCGTCATAGTCGCCGTAAATGTCGTTGCCGTCGTCGTGATAGTCGTCGTTCGTCGTAATAGTCGTCGTCGTTGTCGTCCTCGCCGCCGTCGGCATCGTTTTCGTTATAGTCGCCGTAATAGTCGTCGTCGTCGTAATAGTCGTCGTTCGTCGTAATAGACGTCGTCGTCGTTGTCAGTGCCGCCGCCGCTGTCGTCGTCGTCGTCGTCGTCATAGACGCCGTGAAAGTCGCCGTCGCCGTAAGAGTCTCCGTTTGTCGTAATAGTAGTCGTCGTCATCATTGTCGCCGTCGTCGCCGTCGTCGTCGTCTTCGTCATAGTCGCTCTAATGGTCGTCGTGGTCGCAAAAGTCGTCGTCGTCGTAATAGTAGTCGTCGTCGTCGTCGTCGTTTTCGCCGCCGCCGTCGTCGTCGTCTTCGCCATAGCCGCCGTAATAGCCGCCGTCGTCGTCATAGTCGTCGTTCGTCGCAATAGACGTCGTCGTCGCCGCCGTCGTCGTCGTCGTCGTCTTCGCCATAGTCGCCGTAATGGTCGTCGCCGTCGTCGCAATTGTCGTCGTTCGTCGTAGTAGTAGTAGTCGTCGTCGTAATAGTCGTCGTTGCCGCCGCCGTCGTCGTCGCCGCCGCCGTCGTCGTCTTCTTTTTCATAGTCGCCGTAATAGTCCTCGTCGTCGTAACAGTCGTCGTCGTCGCTGCTGCCGTCGTCGTTGTCTTCGTTATAGTTGCTGTAAAGGGCGTCGTCGTCGTAATAGTCGTCGTTCGTCGTAATCGTCGCCGTGATAGTCGTCGACGTCGTCGTCGCCGCCGCCGCCGTCGTCGTTTTCGTCATGGTCGCCGTCGTCGTCGTGGTACTCGTCTTTCGTCGTAATAGTAAGCGTCGTCGTCATCGTCGCCGCTGCCGTCGTCGTTGTCTTTGTCATAGTCGCTGTAATGGTCGTCGTCGTCGACATAGTCTCTGTTCGTCGTAATAGTAGTCGTCGTCGTCGTCGCTGCCGCGGTCGTCATCGTCGCCGCCATCGTCGCCGTAAAAGCCACCGTCGTCGTAATAGCAGCCGTTTGTCGTAATAGTAGTCGTCGTCGGCATCGTCGTCGCCGCCGCCGTCGCCGTCGTCTTCGTCATAGTCGCTGTAATGGTCGTCGTCGTCGTAATAATTGTCGCTCGTCGTAGTTTTTGTCGTCGTCGTCGCTGCCGCCGTCGTTTTCGTTTTCGTCATAGTTGCTGTAGTGGGCGTCGTCGTCGTCGTCATAGTCGTCGTTCGTCGTCATAGTAGTCGTCGTCGTTGTCGCAGCCGTCGTCGTCGTCGTCTTCGTCATCGTCGCCGTAATAGTCGTCGTCGTCGTCGTCGTCGTCGTAATGGTCACCGTTCGTCGTATTAGTGGTCGTCGTAATCGTCGTCGTCGCCCGCGTCGTCGTTGCCGCCGCCGCCGTCGTCGTCTTCGTCATAGTTTTCGTAATGGTCGTCGTCGTCGTAACAGTCGCAATCGTCGTAATAGTAGTCGTCTTCGTCATAGGCGCTGGAATGGTCGTCGTCGTCGTCAAAATTGGCGTTCGTCGTCGTCGTCGCCGTCGTCGTCGTCTTCGTCGTAGTCGCCGTAAATGTCGCCGTCGTCGTAATAGTCGCCGTTCGTCGTAATAGTAGTCGTCGTCGTCGCCGTCGGCGTCGCCGCCGTCGCCGTCGTCGTCGTCTCCGGCATGGTCTCCGTGATAGTCGTCGTCGCCGTGGTAGTCGCCGTTTGTCGTAATTGCAGTCGGCGTCGTCGTCGTCGCTGTCGCCGTCGTCTTCGCCAAGGTTGCTGTAATGGTCGTCGTAATAGTCGTTGTTCGCCGTAATAGTAGTCGTTGTCGTCGTCGAAGCCGCCGTCGTCGTCGCCTTCGCCATAGTCGCCGTAATAGCCGCCGTCGACGTGGTAGTCGTCGTTCGTCGTAAGAGTAGTCGTCGTCGACGTCCTCGTCGCCGCCGCCGTCGTCGTCGTCTTCGTCATGGTCGCGGTAATAGTCATCGTCGTCGTAAGTCTCGTCATTCGTCGTAATAGTGGTCGTCGTCGTCGCCGCCGCCGTCGTCGCCGTCGTCGTCACAGTCACCGTAAAAGCCACCGTTCGGCGTAATGGTCATCGTTCGTCGTAGTAGTAGTCGTCGCCGTCGTCGCTCGTTCGTCGTCGTCGTCGTCGCTGCCGCCGTCGTCGTCGTCGTCTTCGTCATAGTCGTTGTAATTGCCGTCGTCGTCGTCGTAATAGTCGTAATAGTCGTCGTTCGTCGTAATAGTAGTCGTCGTCGCCGCCGCCGTCGTCGCCGTCTTCGTCATGGTCGCCGTAAAAGTTGCCGTCGGCGTAATTGTCACCGTTCGTCGTAAGTAGTCGTCGTCGTCGTCGTCGGCGTCGTCGTCGCCGCCGCCGTCGCCGCCGTCGTCTTCGTCATAGTTGTCGTAATAGCCGTCGTCGTCGTCGTCGTGGTAGTCGTCGTTCGTCGTAATTGTCGTCGTCGTCCTCAGCGTCGCTGTCGCCGCCGCCTTCGTCTTCGTCATAGTCGTTGTAAGGGTCATCGTCCTCGTACTAGATCGCCGTTCGTCGTACTAGTTGTCGTCGTCGTCGTCGCCGCCACCGTCCTCGTCTTCGACGTAGTCGCCGTAATAGTTGTCGTCGTCGTAATAGTCGTCGTTCGTCGTAATTGTAGTCGTCGTCGTCGTCGCCGCCGTCGTCGTCGTCGTCGCCGTCGTCGTAATAGTCGACCTCGTACTTATAGTCGTGGGTCGTCGTAAGAGTAGTCGACGTCCTCGTCGTCGCTGCTGCCGTCGTCGTCGTCGTCTTCGTCATAGTCGCTGTAATGGTCGTCGTCGTAATAGTCGTCGTTCGTCGTAATAGTGGTCGTCGTCGTCGCCGCCGTCGTTGTCGTCGTCGTCATAGTCGCCTTAAAGATCGCCTGGGTCGTAATAGTCGTCGTGCGTCGTGATAGTAGTCTTCCTCGTTGTCGACGTCGTCGTCGCCGCCGTCGTCGTCGTCGCCGTCGTCGTCGTCATAGTCGCCGTCGTCGTCGTCGTCGTCGTCGTTCGTCGTTATAGTAGTCGTCGTCGCCGCCGTCGTCGTCGTCGTCGTCGTCGGCATGGTCGTTGTCGTCGTAATAGTCGTCGTTCGTCGTAATAGTAGTCGCCGTCGTCGTCGCCGTAATAGTCGTCGTCGTCGTCGTAATACTCGTTGTTCGTTGTTATAGATAGTCGTCGTCGCCGTCGTCGTCGTCGCCGTCGTCGTCGTAGTCGTCGTCGTTGTAATAGTCCTCGTTCCTCGTAATAGTAGTCGTCGCTCGTCCTAATAGTGGTCGTCGTCGTTGTCGTCGCCGCCGCCGTCGTCGTCGTCGTCGTCGTCGTAATAGTCGCCGTAAGAGCCGCCGTCGTCGTAATAGTCGTCGTCGTCGTAATAGTAGTCGACGTCGTCGTCGACGTCGTAGTCGCCGCAGCCGCCGTCGCCGTCTTCGTCATAGTCGCCGTAATAGTCGTCGTTGTCGTCGAAATAGTCGTTCTTCGTCGTAATAGTAGTCGTCGTCGCCGTCGTCGTCGCCGTCGTCGTCGTCGTAATAGTCGTCGTCGTCGTCGTAATAGTCGTCGTTCGTCGTAGTCGTCGTCGTAATAGTCGTCGTCGTTGTCGTAATAGTTCTCGTCGTAATAGTCGTAGTAGTCGTCGTCGTTGTCGCTGCTGCCGTCTCTGTCGTCGTCGTCACAGTCGCTGTAGTGGTCGTCGTCGTCGTAATGGCTGCCGTTCGTCGTAATAGTGGTCGTCGTCGTCGTCGTCGCCACCGTCGTCGTCGCCGTCTTCGTCGTCGTCGCCGTAAGAGCCGCCGTCGTTGCAATAGTCGTTGTTCGTCGTAACAGTATTCGTCGTTGTCGCCATCGACGTCGTCGTTGTCGCCGCCGTCGTCGGCGTTGTCATAGCCGCCGTAATAGTAGTCGTCGTTATAGTCGTCGTCGTAATAGTCGTCGTCGTCGCCGTCGACGTTGTCGTAATAGCCGTCGTCGTTGTCGCCGTCGCCGTCGTCGTCGTAATTGTAGTCGTCGTCGTCGTCGTCGTAATAGTCGTCGGTCGTCGTAATAGTAGTAGTCGTCGTCGTCGCTGCCGCCGTCGTCGTCGTCGGCGTCGTCGTCAGAGTCGTTGTAATGGCCTTCGTCGTCGTAGTAATCGTCGTTCGTCGAGGTAGAGATCGTCGTCGTCGCCACCGCCGTCGTCGTCGTCGTCGTCGTCATAGTTGTTGTAATGGCTTTCGTCCTCGTAATGGTCGTCGTTCGTCGAAGTAGAGGTCGTCGTCGTCGCCACCGCCGCCGTCGTCGTCTTCGTCATAGTCGCCGTGAAAGTTGCCGTCGTCGTAATAGTCGCCGTTCGTCGTAATAGTAGTCGTCGTCGTCGCCGTCGTCGTCGTGGTCGTCGTCGTCGTCGTCATCGTCGTCATAGTCGTAATAGTGGTCGTTCGTCGTAATAGTCGTCGTCGCCGTCGTCGTCGCCGTCGTCGTCCTCGTAATAGTCGTCGTAATAGTCGTCGTAATAGTCCTCGTTCGTCGTATTTGTACTCGTCGTCGTCGTCGTCGTCATAGTCGCTGCAATGGCCTCCGTCGTCGTCATAGTCGTTGTTCGTCGTAATAGTGGTCGTCGTCGTCGCCGCCACCGTCGTCGTCTTCTTCGTCATAGTCGCCGGAAAAGTGGCCGTCGTCGTAATAGTCGTCGTTCGTCGTAGTAGTAGTCGTCGTCGTCGTCGACGTCATTGCCGCTGCCGCCGCCGTCGTCATCGTCATAGTCGCTGTAATTGCCGTCGTCGTCATGATAGTCGTCGTTCGTCGTAAGAGTAGTCGTCGTTGTCGTCGTTTCCGTCGTCGTCGCCGTCGTCGTCGTCGTTGTCGTAATAGCCGTCGTCGTCGTAATAGTCGTCGTTCGTCGTAATAGTAGTCGTCGTCGTCGTCGCTGTAGCCGTCGTCGTCGTAGTCGTCGTCGTAGTAGTCGTCGTCGTCGTCGTCGTCGTCGCCGTCGTCGTCGCCGTCGTCGTCGCCGTCGTGCGCGCCCCCCGAGGAGCGGGGCCGGTCCCGGCCGCAGAGGCCCAGCTGCCCGAGGCCTCCCCCGCGGCGGGCCCGCGGCGCGCCGCGGCGGGGGCGCCGCCGGCGCCGCCGCCCCCGCCGCGGGAGCCCGCGAGGCCGCGGGCGCCCGCTGGCAGGGCGCGGTTCGATGCCTATGCGATTCGGTGCGATTGCGCTTCGGTGCGATTCGATGCGATTCGATGCGATTCCTATGCGATTCGATGCGATTCGATGCGATTCCGATGCCATTCGATGCGATTCGATGCGATTCCTTCGCTCTGGAGGGATGCCGATGGCGGTTCGGTTCGGCCTCGGATGCCGACGTTCCGTTTCGTTGGTCCGGTCCCCATCCCCAGCCTCATCCCCTTCGAGACCGCCACAAAATTGCCACCCCAGCTGGGGAGACACCCCTCGAAACCCGAAGGGGACGGCCCATATCCCCAGCTAGGGGTGTGAATCGGCCGGTGGGGCCCAGGCCACGCCGCTGGGGATTGGGATCGGACAAACGATACTCAGATGTGGGCTCAGGTTTCCCGATGGAGGCCTACTGGCCTGCCGATGTCCGCCGGTGCAACTTCCCGGCTCGGCTGCCGATTTCCGCCGATCCGATTCAGGTCGATCGCCGATCCGACTTGTCGATTCGATTATGGGCTCTCGTGCCTCTGCCAGACAGCCGGCGGTCTTGCAGTCAATCTGCATTTTGGCGAAAGTGTCGCGCCAGACCTTGCGTCTTCAGTCTTATATATAATTATGTATCTGTAAGTATTCATATATGTATATATATATATATAAGAGGGAGATGGCCGAACGGTCATTCATTGTTCCAGTGTGCGTGGCTTGAGTGGGATTCCGCGGCCTGGATTATGCTTGTTTGTTGATCTTGTTCGTTGTCGTTCTTTGTTGTTGTTGTCGTCGTCGTCGTCGTCGTCGTCGTCGTCGTCGTCGTCGTCGCCGCTCGCGACCCACCCCGCGACCCATCCCGCGACCCACCGCGCGACCCACCCGTGATCCACCCGCGCCCGCCCCCGCAGTCTGATCCGCAACTGCGGGGTGCTACGTATTTGATTTTTTCATTGCGCAGCGCCAGGGAGGTCTCGAGCCCTTCCCTGGGGCATTTTCTTTCGCCCCGAGTCCATTTCTGATGGTCCCCTGGCCCGAGGACTGATTTTTCAATGCGATGTCCAGGGAGGCCCCGAGTCTTTCCCCGGGGCAGTTTTTTCTTCGCGCCGAGTCCATTTCTGATGGCCCCTGAGCCCGGGAACGGCTCCCATGAGCGCGGACTGAATAAACATCACTTCGTATCGGAGATCTGGGCGCAGGGTCGGGGGCAACGTTAGGGAGGGATAGGCTCAGGGGGGATGCATCGACCCCCGTCCGCCCGTTGATCGCCGACGCCGACATGGGCCCGATAGACCGTGCGTTTTCGCTATCGAGGGCCTATCGCTGATCTATTGGCGATGAATCGCCGATTCCAGGTCGATGTTTCCTCTCCAGGGCTGGCCCCCCCGTGACACAGACCCCCGACGTCGTGTTTATGTTTCGTGACGTGGGCCCCCTTTCTAGGCACGGCCCCGAGGTATGGTTCGGGCCCCCAGAGGCCGCAAATGATGAAAATCCTCCCGTGGTGTTCTTTTTACGACGCGAGGGGGTCGGGGTAGCCTCAGCCCACCAGTGCGTCCCGACGTGACCACCCCCGCGCCCTTTCCCGGTCGGCGCCTCCGCGGGCACTGCGGCGGTGGCCGTCGCGTCCGCCGCCACGCGCGCCTCCTCGAGCTCGTCTAGCTTGCGGGTCTCCCAGGGAGGAAGCGAAGGAGGAGGGGCAGGAGGAGAAAGGGAGGAGGACCAGGGGAAGGAGGAGGATCAGGAGGAGGAGGAGGAGGAGGAGGCGAACTAGAACTAGAACTAGAACGAAAACAATAACGAGAACGAGAACAGTATGTTCCATGTACACCATCAGACATCCTAAGAACAAACATCATCTTTCATGGACTCCAGATTTCGCTTCAGAAAATAATCTGCACTTGACCCTGCGCGTTTCCTTGGAGCTTCTTTTTTCGTAGAACCTCCGTATCTCTGAAACTGGACTGCTCTTTAGGCAAACGCTTCGAGTGGTGTCCGTTCTCTTGACGTAAGATGGTCTTAACTCTAGGCAGGGGGCAGTCCCGGACCCCCGACACCCGGATTCTTTCACAACCTCGACCCCCAGAGGTCTCAATCCCTTCCCCGGGACTGGTCTTTCATCCTGAGCCGTTTCCTGACGGTCCCGAGGCCCGGCAGGGCCCCCCCAGAGGCCGAAGCTAGCCACAAATAGCTCTCGCCGTGATGCTTCTCGACGCGAGGGGTCTTGGGCCTCGGGGGTGCAGTGGGCAGGGGCTCCTCCTCCTCCTCTTCCTCCTCCTCCGTCCTCCCTTCCTCCTCCTCCTCCTCCGTCCTCCGTAGTTGGCCCGAGCCATTGAGAGAAACGACCCCACCCCTGCAGGTTGAGGATTGCACACTCTCCAGGGCCCTCTCGCCCCAGGCGGCCATGGCGGTCGCGCGCCCGCATGAGCTGGCATGATGATGGCAGGTCTTCTCAGATTGGTGGGGTTCAACCTCTATGCGGCGTCGCTATCACGGTTGGCAGACATATGAGGGGAATACTATGATGATGTCATCCATGGGGGCACGCAACAACGCAGCAGATGTGAACACATAGAAGATCTGCTCCGTGTCGATCGTTATCGATGTATACGTGCAGGACATCGCAGAGGCCCCCTCGCGACAACCTCGTGCGAGATGACTAGCAGGCTCAAGAGCATCAGATTTCTCCGTCGCAGCATCAAGAGGGTCAACTCAGTTTCAAAGCAACTATGGGGACGAGCTCTTGGACTCCCTGTCCAACAACAAAGTTTCGGGCTCGCTTGCCAATTTCCACCACATGTATTGGCTCGACGTGACTGGCTGCAATCTACTCTGGAATTTTCTCATGAAAGGCGCGCAGTGTCCATGATCTACGCAGATGTCATCGGCGACTTTCCAAGTGACATGGATGATGCAGTCGCAGGTGAGTTCTCGGAAGGGCGTAGCACCCCAGAGTCGGCAGCACTGAGGGGTGTACTGTAAGCTTGGGATCTCGTGGCAGTGAACATCGTCACCATCGTCATCGGGGAAACGGGGGCCAGCCACATCGACCACATCTTTGCTCTGAAGGACGCGCTGCCTGCGATCGCTTTTCGTTGTGTGCACACGCGTTCAGGTCGCAGGCTGCAGTTATATATAACGGTGGCCGCCAGAGATCAGTCTGCTCAGGCCACGGCGGCACCACTGCCTGAGAGAGGCAAGCGTCCCATTCGAGAAGCCCTATATGATTGTGCACAAGTTAATCGCAGAGCACAAGAGGTGGAGGAGGACTACGACCAGATGTCGGAGGAGGGAACGGTGGACGAGACGAGTTGCAAGATCATGCGCGTAGTCAACGAGGCAGCCAGCGAAGTTTTCTGCCCGTACAACAGAGGTCGCTTCGAGAGCCACGCACTCGAAACATATGTCAGGAAATGTCACGCAGAGGAGTTCGACATCGCAGCTGAGTTGTCCAAGCATGTATGTACTCATCTGGCGCCGAACTTTCATGCCAAGGTCGTTGGACGACACGTCAGGCGTGGCGAGGCCTCGCAGCAAGAGCTTCGTGATCGCATCCAGTCAGAGAAAAAAAAACGAAGAAGAGGGAGGACGGGATGAAGGTCGCGGCGGACGAAGAGAAGGAGAACGGTGCCAGGCGGTTGGTTCGAGACATGCTGATCACCCAGCACAAACTCGTGTGAGGACCCCAGAGCAGGCAAGTTCCACGAGTCTCATGGTGGAGCGCAAGCACCCTCTGGTAGTGGCCGTGCCCAACAGCTTCCAGGACTTTCTGAAGGCGAGAAAAGGAGCACCCAGACAAGGACGTAGCCGCCCCCGCGTGCCAAGTCGCCGTTATCGAGAGCACGGTGCCCGCTGACACCTTTCGTCGGATCCAGGCAGGAATGAAGGCGTGCGGCATAATGCAAAAGCTCACGAGGTGGACAAAGAGATGACAACCTCCCCCACCCACGATCGCCCTAGCCAGAAGCAGTTCAACCGCATTACATTGTCGCTCAGAGGATGCTCCCAAAGTACCAGCCGTGGTGGAAGCTCCTCTCAATCAAGCAGATCGAGGAGGCAAAGGGCGGGGGGGACGAGGTAGATGACGCCGCTCAGTGAGAAGCATGGTTGGAATGTGAGTGGGCGTAGAGCAGGTAGTTTGTGAGCAGATGCGCAGTATAGGTGCTAGTGTGAGATGCAGTCGCAAGCAATTTGGCAATTTGGCCAGACAGCTCGGCGGCGGCACGCAATCTTCTAAAGGCCGCGTCGAGGCCACTCCTCGGCCGAGCGCCCGTGCTGGGCCCTACTGCTGGCTTTTCAGCCTGCTGCGCATGTGCGTGAATGTTCTGCCTTCTCTCTGCCTGTATTGCCTTGTTGTGTTCAGGAATAAGATTTCTGTCTTTTGTCCTTGTTTTGCGTGTAATTGTCTCTCAGTGTAGCAGATCATATGTTTCAGCACGTGCGCACTGTGTAGCAGCATGGTTGCCTGTATGGCGAAACGTCGACAGGGGGGAAACAAGGTTTTAACGGCCCCAGCCAGAGCCGCGATTCTTCGAGTGGAACGTTAGACGGCTTGAGTGGCTTGAGTGCTGCTGCTGCTCCGTCCTCCTCCTCCTCCTCCTCCTCCTCCTCCTCTTCCTCCTCCTCCTCCGTCCTCATCCGTCCTCCGTCCTCCTCCGTCCTCCGTCCTCCTCCGTCCTCCTCCTCCTCCGTCCTCCGTCCTCCTCCTCCTCCTCCCCCTCCCCCTCCTCCTCCTCCTCCTCCTCCTCCTCCTCCTCCCCTCCTCCTCCTCCTCCTCCTCCTCCTCCTCCTCCTCCTCCTCCTCCTCCTCCTCCTCCTCCTCCTCCTCCTCCTCCTCCTCCTCCTCCTCCTCCTCCTCCTCCCCCTCCTCCTCTTCCTCCTCCTCCTCCGTCCTGCTCCTCCTCCTCCTCCTCCTCCGTCCTCCGTCCTCCTCCTCCTCCTCCTCCTCCTCCTCCTCCTCCTCCTCCTCCTCCTCCTCCTCCTCCTCCTCCTCCTCCTCCTCCTCCTCCTCCTCCTCCTCCTCCTCCTCCTCCTCCTCCTCCTCCTCCTCCTCCTCCTCCTCCTCCTCCTCCTCCTCCTCCTCCTCCTCCTCCTCCTCCTCCTCCTCCTCCTCCTCCTCCTCCTCCTCCTCCTCCTCCTCCTCCTCCTCCTCCTCCTCCTCCTCCTCCTTCTCCTCCCTCCTTCTCCCTCCTCCTCCTTCTCCTCCTCCCTCCTCCTCCTCCTCCCCCTCCTCCTCCTCCTCCCCCTCCTCCCCCCGCTCGCAGGGGCGGGTTCCCCGGCGACCCGCCGGCGCACGGCGGGCGGGAGCCCGGGGCCGCGCGGCCCGCGGGCCGCGCGGGGAGCCGGGAGCCGCCGCGGCGCGCGCCGCCGGGAGCCGCCGCCGAGGCCGCCCGGCCGAGGTCGGCGTCGCCGCGGCCGGGGCAGGCGTGGGCGGCCGGCAGCTTCACGTCGGGCCTGTCCCCTTACAGGGGGATTTTGGAGATAAAATACAAAATGCCATAAAAATCCACCAAACATACCCCAAAGACGCCCCCCCAAAACACAAAACCTACCCCAAACATGCCCCAAAAAGGCGCGGGCGGGCAGCAGCGGTCGGCCACGCGCAGGGGCAGGCCAGCCACAACTGGGGGAGCTGTGGTCCTTACCCCCCTGGGGGGCCCATCGATTTCGACGCCCCTCTCGAGAGATCGTCGACGCGAGGGGTTCCCCCGGGGGGGTAGGCACCACAGCTCCCCCAGTTGTGGCTGGTCGGAGCACCCCCGGAGAGGTCCGGGGGGTAGCGGTATCAGTGCGTTCTGCTCTCCCCAGAGGGGGGGGGCTGGGGGGGGAAGGCTTTTTAGACCCCGAGATCCTGGCGTTGCTATTTTTCACAGCGGGCGTTCTCGTTCGGCTTCACGGGTCGATCCGGCTCGAAAAATGAAGGTGGGGTCTTGGGCTCTGGTGGAGATTTTCTGCAATGTTGCAAGGTTGTCGCAACGTCTGATCTCAGGGCAGGCCTGATCTATGAAACAGCGCGCTTGTGGCGCACTTCTCACTACAAGGGGGGCCTCAGCTTCAAGCTACCCCCCCTTGGAACAGGGGGGGAGCTTCCGAAGCTATCCCCCCCCCCTCTCTCCCTTTGGTGGGCATTTTTTTTGTTGGGCGGCCTTAGCTCAAGGGGGGGGCTGCTTGGACCTCCTCCCGCCCTTTCCTGGACCAAAGCTTAGCCTGGGCTTCCCTTTCAAAGGGGGGGAGGGCTTCGGAAGCTAACCCCCCTCTGTTGTTCGCAGCTGAGACCGGTTTGCCAAGGGGGGGGGCTTCAAAGCTACACCCCCCCCCCCTTCCTTTTCCAGAGCCCAAGGCCAGCCAGGGCTTACAGTGGAGACCCATGCCAAGAAACGCCCTGCTTGCCTCCAGGTCGCCCTGGGTTTCTTGGGTTTTGATGGATTCGCTATGGGAAGCGTGACGCTCCCACACCAAAAATCAATGGACGTCCTGGGGTCTCAGGGTTCGGTTTCTTGTGAAAAGTTTCTTGTGGACTGGCCTCAACTGTACCTTTCAAAGGGAGGGGGGGGGCTTGGGAAGCTACCTCCTTCCTTTCGCAGCTGAGATTGCCTTGTCAAGGGGGGGGCTTCGAAGCTACCCCCCTCTCCCTCCTTTTGCTGAGCCCAAGGTTAGCCCGGGCTTCCGTTTCAAAGGATGGGGTGTTTCGGACGCCTCCCCCCCTCTTTGTCGCAGTTGAGATCGGCGATCCGTTGGTTTTGGGTGCCTCTTTGGTTTTCGGCGCGTTCTAGTTTTTGGCGCTGTTTTGGTTTTCGGCGCCGTCTTGGTGTTCGACGATCGTTTGGTTTTCGTATCTTTGGGTTTTCGGCGCTTCTTCGTCGGTTTTCGGCGCCCTTTTTGCTGTTCGTCGGGTCTTTGGTTTTCGGCGTTCGGTTGGTTTTCGGCGCCGGTTGGGTTTCGTTGATCTTTTGCTTTGGGCGCTCCTTTGGTGTTCGGCGTCAGGTTGGTTTTCGGCGCCCTTTTGGTTGTAGTCACCCTTTTCGGTTTTGGTGGTTCTTTGGGTTTCGGCGTCCCTTCGGTTTTCGGTTTCCTTTGATTTTCGGAGCTCTTTCGGTTTTCGGCGCTCTGTTCGTATTTGGCGCATGTTCGAATTTTGGCGCTTCCTTGGTGGTCGAGTGTTTTTCCGCTGCTGTGCGCTCTTTTAGATTTCGGCGCATCTTTGGTTTTCGTCGCCCCTTGGTCGTCGGCGGTCTTTTTGTGTTCGGAGCCTTCCTTTAGCCACAGGGGGGGAGGGCTTTCCAAGCCATTCTCCTTTTGTAACCCAAGAGGGAGGGAGGCGGAGGGGGCTTCCAGCGGTGATCGTCTACGGGAAAGGGGCGTCCATGTGGTTTTCGGGGCCGCTCCAGTATTCGGCGCATCTTGATTTTCGGCGTCGCTTTGGTTTTCGGCAATATGTGGGTTCATGGGGCATCGTTGGTTTGCGGGGTCCTCTCGGTTTCGGTGCTTGTTGTTTTTGGTGCCTTGTTTGTTTTCGGCGGTCCTTTAGGTGTTGGCCCCTTTTGATTCTCGGCATCCTAAGGTTTTGTTGGCGCTCTGTCGGTTTTCGGCGAATCGAAGGTTTTCGGCGTCTGATCGGTTTTCAGCGCTCTATTGGGTTTCGGCGCTCCTTTGGTTTTCGGCACCTTTGTAGTGATCCGCGCCGTCTTGGTCTGTTCGGGTCTTTGATTTTCGGCAGCTGTTGTCGTTTTCGGCGCTCTTTGTGTTTGCGGCGCTCCTTTGGTTTTCGACGCCCTGTTGGTTGTCGGAGAATATTTTGTTTTCGGCGTCTCTTTGGTTTGCGGCGCCGCTGTGGTTGTCGGGGCTCTTTTGGGTTTTGGCGCGTTGTTGGTTCTTTGGTTTTCGGCGTTTTTTTTGGTTTCGACGCCTTTTTGGTTTTCGGCGCTCCTTTGGCTTTCGATGTTTGTGGGTTCCTGGCGCCATTTGGGTTCTCGGTGTGCTCTCGGTTTACGGCGCTTTTTTGGTTTTCTGCGCGCCACTGTTTTTTTCTGCGCATAGTTTGAGTGTGGCGACCTGTTGGTTGGCGGCGCCCTTTTGGTTTCCGGTGCGACTTTGGTCTTCGGCGCTTTCTTGGTTTACGGCGCCCTTCTGGCTTCTGGTTTTCGTTTCGTTTTTGGTGTTCTGTTCGGTGGCGCTCCTTTCGTTTTTCGTGCTCCTTTCCGTGCTCTTTCGTATCTCCGTGTTCTTTGATCTGTCACGCTTTTTCGGTTTTCGGGGCAGCGTCGAGTTTCGCAGTCTTTTTAGTATTCAGTGCCAGGGGGACTTCGCTTCCGAGGAGCAGAAAAACAGGAGTGGGTGTGAAGGACTTCCGGCAGGGGAGGTTCAAGGGGGGGGGTAGGGGGGTAGCTAAGCCCCACCCCCCATTGGGAAAGGAAGAGAGGGGAGGGGGGGGGGGGGGGAGCTTCCGGAGCGAGACGGGGTGGCGTGGGGTAGCTTCCGAGGGGCGAGAAGACAAAAGGCGGGGGGGGGGGCCTTCTGGCAGGGGAGGTTGAAAGGGGGAGGGGGGGCAGCTAAGCCCCCCCCAATTGGGAAAGGGAGTGGGGGGGAGCGCGAAAGGGAGGGGGTGGGTAGCTTCCGAGGGGCGAGACAAGAGGAGGGGGCGGGGGGGGGGTTCTGGCAGGGCAGGGGCCCCCCCCCTTTTGGGAGTGCGCCACGGGCGCGCTCCGCTCCCTCTCTTCTCTGTGGATGTGTAGGGCGTGGCCCGGCGGCCACGTTCCGAGGAGGCAGAGGCGCCCATGCTGGTACTCTTGCCTCGTTCCTGCTTTTTTTGGTCGGGGGTGGACAGAACCCCCAACAGTGACACGTCGATTGGTGAATTGTCCGTTTCCGGTTCTCGGGAGGGCGCCGTGGCCGCTATTTTCCGGGTTTGCGCCCGCCAGGTTTGGGCCTCAGGTCGTTTTCACTAAACCACGTTTTACTAAAGGGGGGTCTGTCCATCCCCGATTTGGGCCTCCTGGGAGGCCCTCGTCGCCACTGCTAGGTTCGCCTCGAGTGTATGGTCAGAGCGTGCCTGGGGAGAGGGCTGGGGAGTAGAGGTATTGGTACCTTCTGGTTTCCCCACACGGGCGGACCGCAAGGGTCAGCCATGCGCAGAGGGGGTACGGAGGAGAAGGGAACGCTTCTTAGAAGCACCCCTGCTTCTTAGAAGGCGCGGGCCTTGTCGGTAGATGTAGGGCCGGCGCCTTCTCAGAAGCGAAGCGGCCTCCTAAGAAGCCTTCCCCCTCGTGCTACGACTCCCTTGAGAGCGTGCAGCCAGGCGGCAACGGGTGGACAGCGAACGTACTCGGAGCCCCGAGTCTTCGGGGCTTCGCGCGGATTTCGGAGCTCGCTCAGATTTCTTGGATCTGTGCTGCGCCGCGCCTGGCGCGCCCCTCGCGCTGAAGAGGGGGGGGCCGCAGATCCAAGAAATCCGCGCGGTCCATCGAACATCTGGAGGCGGAGCAGGGGAGATGGTCAGAGCCCCGAACCATTGGGGCGGGGGGTGGTCAGGGGCATCTCCTGATGCCTGCCTTCGGGGCCCACGCCAGAGCTGCCCCTGGCCCCTGACTGGAGCTACCCTGGATAATTCAGGCGTCGAACCCCTCTCGAGACTCTCGGGAGCGGTCGGGGGCAACTCCTGGTTCGCGCGTCGGGGCCCCAGGCTGGAGTTGCCCCAGACGGTAGTTTCATCCCTGACAAGGAGCCCAGACCCCTTCGCGTCGGGAAAGATCAGGACGGGAGTTGTTTCTCCGTTTTCGGTCTCTGGGGGCCCTTTCCATGCCCTGGGACCGTCGAGCAACGACACAGGATGAAAACGTGTCCTGGGATATGAGCCGAGATCTCTGGGGGTCGACGCTGGGAAATAATCTTGACGTCGGGGATCTGAGAACGTACCCACAGATCCTGGCGTTGCAACTTTCTCGCGCCAGGCATTTTCGCCCAGTTTGGGGCCCAGGGCCCTCGCAGATCGATCTGGCTAGAAGAACGGCACAGAAAGATATGGTCTGGGGCTCTAGTTGTGTTTTTGCGACGTTGCATTCTTCTTGCAACGTCGGATCTTAGGGCAGGGGGGTCGAGGATTGCAGGGAAGTGACCATAATAGAGCCTTAAGGGCACATCAACTGTCAGCGCGGACCAAGAGGTGCACAACAGGTGGACTTTTCTTCACCCCATGCTTGCTGCCCCCGTTGACGAACATCCTCAGGCGTGGGCCGGCGCCGCGGGGATAGGTGCCCCGCACGAGACGGGCGGCCAGGACTATGATAATGATAACATGTATAATAATCGCATTAGGTGTGAGAACATGAATAGTACGAAGAACACTGCACCGTCGAAACTAATACCAATGATACAACTGATGAGAACACAACGGAAACGCAAATTAATGCGAATACTGCGAACCCTTTAAATAAAGCTAATCGCACTATCAAGGAAGGGAGCACTCATAATATCCAGAAGCCCTATCGTTTGCCAGTGGCGCTGGCGTTCACCCTCTTTTGATATATATATATATATATAGACATATACATGTGTGTATCCCTTTCTTTCTCGCTCTCCTTCTCTCCTCCGCCTGTCCCCCTCGGAGGGCCCGTTGACAACGGCTTGAAACGTTTTTTTGTTTGAATCGTTCTAGAACGCATCTTCCATATGTTTTCATATTGAAGATGGGAGATCTCAGAGGGCTTATGCCCAGCATTCCTCAAACATGCGGTTGACAGCAACCTTCGTGTGGAGATCGGATATTGGAGATCTCAGCGGACTTATGCCCAGCATTCTTGAAACAGCTTGTTTACAGTCCGTTTGAAGAATAGCTAGCATAAGTTCCATGCAGTCGTCAGTCGTCCATTTTCCAAGGGAGGTGTATTTTTCAAAGAGGCAGTCACCATGTAGTTATATAGTGTTTAAAGACACTTCTCCTCTTCCTCCTCCTCCTCCTCCTCCTCCTCCTCCTCTTCCTCTTTACTCGCCTTCATCCCCTCTGATCCTTCCGACTGCCATCCGCGCTGGAGGAGGCTGATGAGAAAGACCAGACAGGTCACGAGGAGGAGGAGGAGCAGGAGGTGCAAGGCGGATGATGATGATGATGATGATGATGATGATGATGATGATGATGATGATGATGATGATGATGATGATGATGATGATGATGATGATGATGCTGATGCTGATGCTGATGCTGATGCTGATGCTGATGCTGATGCTGATGAGATGATGATGACGATGGTGATGATGGTGAGGCAAAGGAGGATGAGGAGGAGGAGGAGGAGACGCAGCAGCAACGGAGATGATGAGGAGGAACATACCGTCAAGCGCCTGTTAGAAGAATGCTGGGCATATCCCTGCTGATATGTTCAAGCTTTAATATTGAAATAGAGATGTCTTCCTCAAACGGTCAAGCGCCTGCTTGAAGAATGCTGGGCACAGAGGTCCGACGAGATCTTCAATTTTCAATCGTCAAACATATGATGTGTGTCTATTCCTCCCCATCAGCGTTTCAGAACCTTGTAAACCACCCCTTTCTTATTTCACTGTCGTTTATCCTCTCTCATCCTCCTGGATGTCCTCCGGAGCAGGGTGGAAGAGATGCAGGATGGACGAGGAGGAGGCGGAACCGCAATGACAGGAAGGATATGGTCTCCCTGGCAGCGCCGTCGAGCGCATGTTTGAATACTTTCGGGCGGAAGTGCGCTCACGTGTCCAATCTTCAAACGGATGCGAGTTCTTGAGAGAAACTGCCAACAGACAGTTGCTTTCCGTAAGCATATTGGCTCAAGAACTAAACTTGTACGCCAGTCGCTAGGTCCGAGCCGGTGTATGCAATTCGTCAAGGATGGGGGGCTCAGGTCGTCGGCGGACGCGCGAGGCTGGAGTTCTCGAGGACGCGGGCGTCCTTCGACAAGTCGATGATGAACTCGGGTTTGTCTGCTGGTCCTGCAACAATCCGATGGCGGATTCGGGGGGCGGCTTCCGCTGCATGCGTAATGCCTGCAAGGGCACGCCTCGCGTGAACAGTCCAAAAGTTGCGTTTACGCCGCTCGCTGTCCACGCGACTTCTGGCTGGGGCATCGACTGCGTCATGTGTTTGCGCACGGCATACGCGGCTGGTTGACCCCCGGCGACTCCTGCGTTCATTGCGTCCGGCGCGAGGGCGACAGCGTCAGGACTGTGGAAAACAAGGTGCCCCAGTTCTCCAGAAAGCACAGTGTTGCGATGGCGCACTCAGAAGTGCAAGGCCGAGTCCACGACGTTCGATGATGACGTGGTCGAGCCAGACACGTGCCGCGCTGGTTTGCGCAAGAGAGGGGCCTCGGCTTGCACGAGGGCGCACCTGCGGAACACTCTTGTTCTGAAGGGGCGCCGCAAGAAGCAGCGTGCCGCGCGCGCTTCAGGACAGGGAGACAAAGAAGGGCAGAGGCGGATGTGGCCAAAGACCACATCCGAAGTGGAGGGCCATTTGAAGAAGGCGCTGTGGAAAGGGCACCGTGGTCGCGCCCGACGGCAGTCGGGTCTTTCACGGCGCGGCTCAACCCGCTGGGCGCCCAATCCTCCAGGGCGTGAACCACTTGAACAAGATCTTCACGCCCGCCTGCAGGTTGCTCAAGTCCAGGCTGGACGTCGAGACCACCCGCATGCTGAGGGCGCGCACGAAGGGCAAGCGCCCCTTCGTCAGGGAGACGGCGCTCTGCTTCACTCTGCCAGCAGGTGGCGACGCGGCTGAAAGCTTCACGGGCCACCTGAAGAACGCAATGCGAAGGCTGGCCAGCGTCGGCCGCAACATTTCGCCAACCACCTGCAGGAAAAACGTTCAAGCTTTGGCGTCGGCGGTTCTGCTGTGCGCTAAGCAGACTTGGACTCTGTTTAAGGCGCTCTGAAGTTGTGCAGGATTGCTCCGTCCCGTGGCGTCATCGATCTGTCGCCCAAGGGCGCCTTCAATTCCTCGAGCTGCAGCTCGAGGGTGTGCAATTCGCCCTAATTCAGCTGCTCTCGTAGATAATAGACACGCCCAGCTTTGCAACTGCGCCGGGGAAGCGAGGCAACCGTAGGAGTAAGACAACGTCATCACGCATCATCGTCGCCACCCATCATCCGTCATCCTTGCATTGTTTGTATGTGTCTTCAATTTACAATCGGTCGCGCGTGGCCGCTGGCAGACTATAGGGCTTGGCCCGAATAGTATTAGTACGACTAATTACCACAATAATGTTGCGACTTGTGTGTGCTTGCAATCATGCTAATTAACGTTAATAATAGGAAGAAGACGCATCATAGTACGAAGGAGAATGTGAATCTTAGGGCAAGAAGGAGATACCGATGCCGGTGTTCGCGATGGAGAGCCCTCGCCGCCGCGGCAGGATTCCCGCAGGACGTTTGGTCAGAACGCGCCCGCGGAGAGGCCCCGGGAGTAGCAGTATCCTCCGCGTCTGTTGCGCGGTCTTTTGGGGACCTCCTGGGGGCCCAATTGGTTCCACAAAGGTTTCCACGAGGCCCTGTTCGCCCACCCCAGCGAGGCACGTTCGGTAGTCGAATAGTATGAACTCCGTGGCGGGCCTTTGTTGGCCATGCCGTTCGGGGTGCGTTGCGCTGCGATATCTTATCTGGTATGTTCGGGCCGCGCGTGCATCACCAACGTGCGGTTTATTCTTTTGTTGCACCCTCCGGGCGCCATTTCCAGGCCAGGACCGTCAACGACGGATCTGGTGTAAAAAACTACCCTGCGTGGACTCCAGGAAGATTTTGGGAGCCGATTTTGAGCAGAGTTGTTTTCTTAATTTCTTCTACTGGGGCCCCGAGCTCAGACACCCCGACCGCCTCCAAGCCAGTACGTTTTTATGCGTCCCATCGAGGACACCCCCAACGCTTGGCACCCGCAAGCGCGGTCGCCCAGCAGCCCCGCGGCGTTTGATGCCAGCTTCGCCTGGTCGCCCGTTCCCGGCGGGCTGAACGCCAGCGGGCCCTGGCAACGCGTCTCCGCGTCGATGCAGGCTGCCACCCTTCCCGCTCCGCCCCAAATCCCCGACGATTCAAGACGCATTTTTTGTGTTCGAGGCCTCCCAGATGAACGACGCAAGAACACGGATACGTTTGGCGCGTCAGTTGCCAGCGCGAAATCGCGCATAGGCGCCCTCGTGTGCACTGTGGCGTGCCGCGCGCTGGGCCCGCGCAAGCTGCGGCTTAAGCTCGCTATGTCATCCCGCGCAGGACCCTTTTTCTTTTTGTTACGCAGGTGGTGTCCGAGTGGATGGGGCCGGAGGGTCGCACCGAATGGCCGATGCTTTTCTGTTGTTCCTCCTCTGTTTTTGGAAAAGAAACCATGCATAAGGCTTACGCCATTCTTCTGGCATTCCATAGCCGCGGATTCGTTGAGAGTCGTGCCGTTGTGTCTGGCCTGTGGGTCAGGAGCCTTGGGGATGCACACGAGAGCCTCCCAGAATGCTTCTCTGGCGCCGGGTAGAAAGCCTTTGGAGGCATCTGACTGGCTTTGGGGGGCTTCTCGGGGGCCTCTTTGGGGCCTCTTGGGGGCCTCGTGGATGCCTCTTGGAAGCCTCTTGGGGTTTCTCGGGGGCACCTCGGGGGTCGCTGGGGGTCTCTTGGGGCCATCACGTTGGGGGGGGCGTGGCAAGGCCCGAGCGGAAGTTCAGACTTCACGCAAGTCGGGGCTCGGTTTCACGCCTTTTCGGCCCAGCGCTGCTTGCAATGGCGGCGGGTGGGGAAGGGGAAATGCCGTCCAGGTAAAATTAGCAGAATTTGAAGTATCACACGCTGTAACCGCCTTGATGCGTCGTGTTGGAACGTCCAGGTTTAATGTGCTGCGTTTTAATTCAACACGTTCTGGCATACGCTGTGCCGATGGTGTCGTCCTAGACTCATTAGGTTTTCAATGTAAGCGTTGAGCTCCATGTCGACGCGCTGCAGGTTGTGTGTTGCGTATCCTGGCAGCTTCGCCGACGATGTGTTTCTTTCAATCTGGGCGCTTCCCTTGATTTCGGCCTCTGGGGTCCGTTATCGTGACCCGGACCATTAACAATGATTTCATGAACGAAGAAGTACCTTGCAGAAGCGATCCGTACCTCTGGGTTCGTGCATTGAAGCAATCGCTTTGTCGAATGGTTGGTTCCGTGTTCTCTCCGCGGCTGCTGGAGACAGCTGTTTCTTCCCTGGCAGTGACGGGCGTGACCGTGGGGGGGGAAGAGGGGGGGCGGCCAGTCACGTCACGATTCGCGCCAGCGCCCAGCGCCGTCTGGGAGTGCTTGGGGATGGCTCATTCCCACGCCGTGTTGGCGCGAATCGTGACGTGACCAGGAGGGAGGGGGGCAGCAGGGCTGGCCACGGGCGTGCTCGCGAACCATAGACAAAAAGGGCCCCCAGATCTGACGATGCAAAAATGCGACATCGCAAGCATCACCTTGGCATCGCTCGGACGTGTGCCTTTTTCCTTCGGCGGGGACCATCGAGGAGCATCCTTGATCATTTGGCGAAAAAAACACGCACGAAACCGAAAACAAAACACAGGGAATCGACGTCCGAGCGATGGCGAGTGCAAACATGCGACATCGCAAGCATCACCACTGGTGCCCTGGACCCCATCGTGCTGCGCCATCTTCCGAGCCGGATCCATCCGCGCGGGCCGCGGGGCCCGACACTGGGCGACATTGCCCTCTGAGCGTCGTTGCTCGAGGCGGACCGATCTGTGAGGGTCAGTGCTGGGGTCCGAAGGCCCGGGCGAGAGCGCCTTTCGTGGAAGGATGGCAGCGCCAGGATCGCAGGGACGGGCGTGCCCAGACATCCGGCCGCTCCAATTTTTTTCGACGCGTGGGTCCCGGAGGTCCGGACCACTTCCCCTGGGCCAGATTCTCGTCCTGAGTCGTTGTTTGACGGCCCCGAGGCCCAGCGAGGGCCCCTGGAGGCCGAAAATTGCCTATTTCCCGCCGCTCCAATGTTTTTGGAGCGTCGGATCTCTGGGTGATGATCGCTGATGGGCCTGTTTTCCACCACCACCACCAATAAGTTGGAGGGGGAGGGGGTCCTCCTCCTCCTCCTCCTCCTCCTCCTCCTCCTCCTCTTCGTCCTCCTCCTTGTCCTCCACCTCCTTCCCCCCTCCAACGAATGGTGGTTGTGGTGGAAAACAGGCCCAGCAGTCGCGCAGAATATACAAAGCAAAAGCGGGCCCCAGCGCGTAAAAAGGCAGCGGCCGTGGACGGAGCGCAGCCCTCGGCGTGCGGCCTCCCGGGGGCCCCGGGGGCGGACCAGCGGACCGGCCAGAACCATCTCCCTGCCCTTGAGCTTGGCATTACCTCCAGGGAGGATGGACCCCTGAGACACATAGTGATCCCTGTCCCATCCCCATCCACATCCACATCCACATCCACATCCCCATCCCCATCCCCATCCCTATCCCGATCTCCATCCCCATCCCCCTCATCTCCCTGAGACACTTCCCTGTCCCTGTCCCTATCCCCATGACTAACTCCGACAGTTGGCGTTTACTACACGGCCCGGGGCGTTTACTAAACAGCTCCGCCTTGGTCGATCCCTTCTCTGGGTGCGTTTGCTAAACGGCTTCGCTTGTCGGGGTGCTTATTATTGGGGTGGAGGTTCTGGCCTCGATTACCTTATCTTGCTGCCGATCTCAAGGGCTTCATCTGTTTCTGAGGGTGCATCTCCCCGAGAGTGTCATCGCCTTTTTTGGGCTTGATCTGTTAGGGACATCGGCGGGCCCTCTCAGAAGGCGGCGGGACTTTTCAGAATGCCCGCTGGTCCTCTCAGAAGCCGTCTCTCTCTCTTCGGGGACGGCTTAGATCGACTGCACGTAAGAGTGACCCTTCGCCTGAGTGACCTTTGGTGCTGGCCCAACGGGATCCCCCGATCGCCGAAAGCGATGTGACAGTAGCATCTTGCGCGCTTGTGTGTTGGCCCCTCCCGCGCCCCCCCAAAAATGCCACGCGCCGAAGGTCACTCTTGCCCAGGTGTTGTTGATGGGCCTGTTTTCCACCTTTCCACCACCACCACCATAAGTTGGAGGGAGAGGGGATCCTCCTCCTCCTCCTCCTCCTCTTCGTCCTCCTCCTCCACCTCCTTCCCCCCCAACTTATGGTGGTGGTGGTGGAACACAGGCCCAGCAGTTTTTCTTGCGTGTAGCCGAGACTCGACGACTCCTCAGAAGGCCGGAGAACCTCCGAGGCTTCCGAGGAGGCCCGCCCTTTGGCTCCCGGGCTCGCATCCGAGGACGGGGATCGGGGAGAGGCTGCTTGCGAGCCCGAGCGCGCGGGCCGCAAGCTCGTCGCCTCGCGTGCGGCCACGGGCGGGCCGTGACACCCCTTACGGCTACTTCTGCCCAGGGGCACTCCACGACGACGACGACGACGACGACGACGACGGCGACGGCGACGGCGACGGCAACGCCGACGACGACGACGACGACGACGGCGTCGACGACGACGACGACGACGACGACGGCGACGACGGCGGCGGCGGCAACGACGACGACGCCGACGAGGACGGACGACGACGACGATGCTACCTTTGGCCAGGTGCACTCCCTTGAGATCCAATGTCGCGAAAGTGTTGAGTTATTCTGAAAGTCACGCGGCCGCGACCCAAGGGGGAGGTACCCCCAGATCCGGGCATTGCAATTTTTCACCCGGTGTTTTTGCTCGGTTTCGGGCCTCTGGACCCTCACAGGTTGATCCGGCTCGAAAAATGAAGGTGGGGTCCAGGCTTCCATGGGTTATTTTTTGCGATGGTGGATCTTTGCTGGCAACGTCAGATCTGAGGGTAGTGAAACTTGAGTGGGGAGGCATTCCAAGAGGCGGCGGGGCATCTCAGAAGCCCTCTGGCCTTCTCAGAAGCCGTCTGTGTCTTCGGTAAAGGCTCAGAAGCCGTCTGTGTCTTCGGGGAAGGCTTAGAAGACTTTTTAGAAGGCCCGAGGCCTTCCGAGTCTTCTGAGAAGGCCCGTCCCCTATGATTTCCCCCTGGGCTCGACGCCGAATCATGACAGGAGCCCCCGACCACAACCGTCTGCGGCATCTCTCGAGCCAAATCAATATATGAACGTCCCGGGTCCCGACAGCAGGCGAACCAATGCCCACTGGTCACCTTCACTGGACCCCGCCTCGCCACCAGGAGGCTGCGCGGAGCTCACTGCCGACCTCTCGATCGAGGATGTACGGCAGCTGGTGGCCCTCGCCAAGAAGTCCAAGTCCAGCGGGTTGGCCTCATACTACGAGCAACTGCTGGTGCCCAAGCAGAAGCAGCCCTCGGCGCAGCAGAGGGCAGACCGCTGCTGGAAGGCCATCAAGTCGCTGGAGGTGGGGATCAAGGAGCAGAGCGGCGTCATCATGGGCTTGCAGAAGCAGATCGAGGACCACAAGACAGAACTACGCGCTTCCCGGAATCCCTGGACCAGATGGGGGTGCAGGAGAACCAGTACAGGGACGCAATCACGGAGCTCCATGCCGCTCCGGTGCCGCGGGCTCCAGCAAAACCCACTTTCCACCTCCAGGACCTGCTGGCAGGTGATGCGACGGGGTGGGAACCCACCTGCGGAGAAGACCTGTTTGGCTTGGCAGAGTTCCAGGATGTCTCGGATGCGGGTCGTGCCGAGGCGAAAACCAGAGAGGAGGAACTCAAGCAGCGGTTCCAGGAGACGGCGCAGCAGCTCTTCGGCGAGCCGAGAAAGCAACGCAAGAGCAGGACGTGCTGCGCGCGCGCCTGCAGCAGACCAAGAGGCGCCGAGGACCCGACGAGCCCAGCGCCGCCGCCGCCTCATACGCCCCGCCGACGGCAGCAGCCGCGTCAGGCGACGGGCAGTCAGAGGCGGCCCAGGACGTGCCAGCACCTGAGGAGGAGGACGTCGCCCCGGCGTCAGAGGACTGCAAAGCCAAGGCGTTGCGCATCTTCAACCGCGCCATCGCCGCTGAGGGCAAAGGCAAAGGGCCTGGAGCGGGCAAAGGATGCGAGCCCAGTGCAGGACGGCAGCAGTCCTAGCACGGCGCACAGCCGCGAGGCGTCGGGGGGTGCAGTCGCTACGTCGACGACTGCTTCGGGGGCAACTTCGCGCGGCGCGGCCCTGGCCGAGCCCAGCGAAGGCCGAGACCCAACCCTTGTGGAGTTCAGGGGGCGGGAATCGCTGGAGGGTTCGGCTGAGTACTCCACCGCCGTCGGTTACGAGCTCCACATGGGTTGGGCATCAGGACCAAGCGACCATCCCGCAAGACTCGGTCGATTGTCACGGCTAATACCTCAAGTTGGGCGGGGGCCGCGGCACTTTTGACGGATGAGGTATATCAGCATGACCAGGTCGTGCGCCTCCAAGAGTGCAGGGTGTTGAAGCCCCAGATTGCGCAGAAAGAGAGTGGGATGAACTCCGATGGCTGGAAGTCGAGATTGACGGGCGCAATCAAGACTGTTCAGGGTGGAGTGTCTTCGGGGGTTGGCATGGGTGTTCGACAGCACGTCGGTGTCGGGCAGGTGCAGGGAGCTCACGATCATCTCATGCATGCCAGGTGCTCCGTCGTCTGGGTCAACGGGTGCGTGAAAAGGGGGCTTCTACGTGGCCTCAGTGTACTTGCCAGACGGCGAAGGCGTCTTAGGAGCCAAAGGGAAGCAACTTTTGAACAGTTGGGTGAATTCCTGTTTGCTGCCCAGAAGCCTTTCGTCATCGCAAGGGGTTTTAACAGCCTACCTTCAGAGGTTCAGCAGGTCCCAGGTGTGTCCAAGACGAGAGGCATCGTCGTCAACTGTGATAAACCGACTTCTCGTGTGGGGGAGTCCAGGAGGGAATTGGACTTCTTCGTGGCTTCCCAGGACCTGGCGGGGGTCGTTGTGTCCTGCGATCGCCTGGATGACTCGGCCAACAAGACGCGCTACCCAGTTCGATTGGTCTTGAGCACCGTCGCGCACGCTAAGATGCAGCGCTGTTTGAAGTTGCCCAAGCCGCCCCCGCTTGGCAAGCTGATAGGAACGATCCCTGCTCGAAGCAATTGGACTTATCTAGATGGGCCCCCTCAGGTTTCAATGCAGATGAGTCGGAGGACACTCTGTTCACTATCTACGGCCTCCTGTGCGCGCACATGGAGAATGAGTTGTGCGATGTCCTGGGCGCTGTGGGTCCAGAGAAAAACGATTACACAGGAAGGGGCCATGGGTATCGTATTGTCGACGAGCCGATCCTGGGGCATGTCCGGGGGCCGCGTCCAACATGTTCGAAACCAGCTCGGGCGGTTCGAAAGCGTAAGGTATGGTTAGAGGAACTTCGTTATCTCAGGAAAGGTGGGCACTCCATGGATTATGATAGAATTCGCGATCCCATTCGTGAGCTTTGACGGGCTCACCTGAACGTAAAGGGCGTCGCAGGATGGGGCGACTTGCGTAGCCTGCTCTGCGCCCGCCTGTTGTGGAGCGCGGACGAGGCCCAGCTCGAGGAGCTGCAGGCGACCGTTCGGGCCCTCGCTGACCAGGGGGATGCGGGCGCCAAACTTAGGAGAACTAAAGAGTGGAGGTCTTGGTTTTCACCGCCTCAGGATTCTGGAGGAGGAGCCGTGCATCGGTGGACAAAGGGGCCGCAATGATGGGGCCCCGACCCTGAAGGACCTCAGCGTGGGCCCTGTGGACCCACGGACACGGTCGATCAACTGCTTCAGGAATGGAAGGACACCTGGCATTTTGGGAGCCCCAAAGGCTTCAAACATCTGACCTCCGAGTCCCTCTGCCTGAGCCCCCAGCGGCTCTAGCGGCAGACCAGCTCCGCCAAGTCCTTAAGAAGTTCAAGAAACATATTGCAGTAGGAACCGACGGGTGGAACCTGAAGGCGCTGCTGTATCCGAGCGGCAGCGCCTTGGCAGTTTTTGGTCAGTTCCGCTCGACCATAGAAACCCAGCCTCTGACCCCAGAGCAGCGCGACTTGTCGCTGATAAAATTCCTCAAGAAGCCAGATGGCGGGCGCCGCCCGATCGGAGTGCCGGCGAGGTTTTTTCCGTACATTGGGAAGGTTGAGGAGGGGGGGGGGCGTCGCAGTGGGAAAGGGGGCATGCTATGGATTGTACATGAGGGGCGAAAGGGTGGAGATGCGAGAGGGCGGCGTGGCAGCAGGGAGTGGGCGTTGAGGCTGCCCAGGCGATTGAGGCTAGCACTGGGCCAGGGCTAATCGACTTGGAAAATGCTATGAGAAGATCCCACATGACATCGTCTGGGCAGCTTGTGCCCAGCATCGATGCACATGCGCCGTGCCCGTTTGCTCCTACAAGTCTATGGAGGCTCTCGGAGGCTGCAGGTGCGCGAGCTTGTTTCGCCTGCGCTGGCCATCGCGCGCTCGATTATTGCAGGGTGCTCCTTCGCCGCGACCGCGTTGCGTCTGGTGATCCATGATGCGCTCATGCGCGTGAAGGAGAGATGGACCCCCCCCCCCCCTCCCCCTGTATGTGATGGTGGATGATACTGCGTTTTCTTTGGTGGGTTCGACACATAGAGTTTGGGATGTCTTGGGCAAAGCCATTCCAGATCTGCGCAGACAATTGGAAAATATGGAGATGGTAGTTTCCACGGAGAAGTGCCGGACTGTGGCGCCCAGCCCGCAGATTGCAGAGCAATTGGGCAAGGCGCTCAAAGGACATCGGTTTAATGTCTGCGTTGCGGTGAAGAACCTTGTGCATGATTTCAGTCAGCAGCACAGGAGAGGGAAAAATGATTCTCGAGCAGCGGATTGCGAAGCTTCGCCGCAGGGCGCGCAGGTTTCGCGCTTTGAAGCATCACGGGCGCGGTCTGGCACGGGCATGCAGAGGAGGAGGGATTGCTGCAGCCGCGTATGGAGTAAGGGTCATGGGGATGTCGGATAAGGATTTGAAGAATCCCCGCGCCGCGTCTGCCTTTGCTCTGTTCGGGAAGGCCAAGGGAAGGTCGAGAGCTGTGCAATGCCTCTTGGCGGATCCGCCAGACCTCGATCCTGCTTTTTTGGTCAGCGCGTTGCCGTTGACCACCTGGCTCCTAGCACTGCGAGAACACTGGGCGCCGGAGAATGTCATGCGCTGAATTTTCGAAGCGGCCCTTGAACGAGATGTCCGAGATTGGGCGGCGGTCCAACGGCCTGTTGGTTCTGTCGTTCAGACCTTGGGGCGTCTTGGGTGGAAGGCGCGGTCCTGCAGCCGCTGGATTGACCCCCGGGGGCTCGACGTTGACCTCGAGAGCACCAGCGCCCCCGGTCTTAAGGCGGTCATTCGCAGAGGAGCTAGGAGGCAACAGGGGGGGGCGGCGGCGGCGCATCTTGGGTGGAAAGGGTAGCTATATGTTGATCCTACAAAAACTGAGCTTGGGCAATTCAGGGGGCAGGGCGAACAGATGAAGGCCGGCCTGATTGCAGCGCATATGTCTGGGGGTGCGTGGGCTCAACAGAAGGCGTATGATGAAAGGTATTCTGTGAATAGCATGTGCAGTTGGTGTAAGGCAATGCCAGGAGCGATTTTGCATGGGCTCTTATCCTGCGATGGACTTGCCAGCTGGAGGCGAGAGTAAGGTTTCCAGGAGTTCGTGGGCATGGGCCTCGGATTTTCGGACACGCAGCTTCTCGACTATGGCTCGCCCCGGCCCTGTTCATCGATGGATCTGGTCCGAACCCCGATGTTGAATGGATGGCGCGTGCGGGCTGGTCTCGTGTGTCTCTGAAGCCTGGGGGGCATGGGCTCTGTGCAGCAGCTTGCGGCCCTGTACCGGGCATTGCAATCGTCAGGACACGCCGAGCACTGCGCTGCCTTGCAGGCGCTGTACCTGACAACCTCCTCCGCCGTGACGACCGTCACGGACCATCAACACATCATTAAGGGCCTCGCGAAGGGCCTTGACATCATGCGTGACCCAAAGCAGTCCTTCTCATAATTGCGCCGCCTCATCTTCTGGAAGTTGGGGGATATAGGGACGACAACGTGGAGATCTTGTGGATGCCTTCGCATCGATCCAAAACGTGGCTTCGGAATCATGGATATCCCGATGAATGGCATGTAGGAAGTAGTGAGGCTGATACAAATGCTCGGAAAAGGAGCTATGGGACATCGGGTTGCTCAGCGCGTACAGGCGGCTGAGCACGTAGGCAGGCCAGTGCTTCGGCTTCTTGGAGGTACCCTCAACGGCCTCGGTAGTCTTGGATTTCCTGATGTAGAGCCTCTGCAAAAGGCCCAGATTAAGTTGGCCGCCTCAAAGGATGTCGAGCCTGTGATGCAGTTGCGGCTAGACCGTAGCGATTGTGGGCACCTCCTGCATGTCCCAGCAGGCGTGTGGGGGTGCCAGATGTGTGGCAAGCATGGCAAGAAGAGATCAGCTGTAATCGAGCTTCCATGCCCTGGTCTGCCAAAGGTCTTGGCCAGGGCGCACGAGACCCATTGGATCTGGAGGTTTGGATACGACTTATACTTTTGTGCGAGGTGCGGCCGCCACGCGAGGAAGCAGGTCAAGGACCTCGCCTCGCGATGAGGCCCCCCAACAGTGTCAGGAGAGCGGCCCTCCGCATGCTGAGGCCGGGCAGAGATCCGTCCAGCGGTGCGGAGGTGGGTCTCCCGTTCCCTGTGCATGGACTATTCCATTGCAGGCCATCTTGCTGCGCGGGACGGACTTTTCTCAGGCCCCAGAGGCCCCAAAGGAAGAGGAGGAGGAGGAGGAGGCGGAGGAGGAGGAAAATGAGGAGGAGGAGGAGGAAGAGGGAGGAGGAGGAGGTGGAGGAGGAGGAGGAGGAGGAGGAGGAGGGACGGGGGGAGGAGCGAAAAAGGAGGATGAGCAGGGGACGAACAAGGAAAAGGAGGGGAGGAGGAGGAGGAGGAGGAGGAGGAGGGGAGGAGGAGGAGAGGAGGGGCGCGAAGAGGAGGAGGAGAGGTAGGAGGAGGAGGAGGAGGAGGAGGAGGAGGCGGAGGAGGAGGAGGAGGAGGAGGAGGAGGAGGAGGAGGAGGAGGAGGAGGATGGAGGAGGAGGAGGAGGAGGAGGAGGAGGAGGCGGAGGAGGAGGAGGAGAGGAGGAGGCGGGAGAGGAGAGAGGAGGAGGAGGAGGAGGAGGAGGAGGAGGAGGAGGAGGAGGAGGAGAAGGAGGAAGAGGAGAGGACGGGAGGAGGAGGAGGAGGAGGAGGAGGAGGAGGAGGAGGAGGAGGAGGAGGAGGTAGTAGGAGGAGGGAGGAGGAGGAGGAGGGGGAAGAGGAGGCAGGAGGAAGAGGAGAGGAGGAGGGAGGAGGAGAGGAGGAGGAGGAGGAGGAGGAGGAGAGCGGAGGCGGGAGGAGAGGAGGAGGAGGAGGATGGAGGGCGAGGAGGAGGAGGAGGAAGAGGAGGAGGAGGAAGGAGGAGGAGGAGGAGGATGAGGAGGAGGAGGAGGAGGGTTGGGAGGAGGATGCGGAACCCGGAGGAGGAGGAAGAGGCGGAGGAGGAGGAGGAGGCGGAAGAGGAGAGGAGAAAGAGGAGGAATGGAGAAGGGGAGGAGGAGGAGGAACGGGAGGGAGGAGGAGGAGGAGGATGAGGATCTTTTCGAGAGGAGGTATGAGAGGGGATAATACACTGCAGGGTAGAAACGTCGCGCAGTGCACAGACGAGGAGTGAGGAGGAGGAGGAGGAGGAGGAGGAGGGGGGGGAGGAGGAAGAGGAGGAGGAGGAGGAGGAAGGGGAGGAGTGGGAGGGGGAGGAGGAGGAGAGGAGGTAGGGGAGGAGGAGGAGGAGGAGGAAGAGGAGCAGGAGGAGGAGGAGTAGGATGAGGAGGAGGAGGAGGGGGAAGAGGAGGAAAAGGAGGAGGAGGAGGAGGAAGAGGAAGGAGAAGAGGAGGACGAGAAATAATATGATTACTAAGGATATTAAGAAGACGAATAATAATAATAATAATAATAATAATAATAATAATAATAATAATAATAATAGTAATAATAATAATCATCATAATCATAATAATAATACTAATAATAATATTAATAATAATAATAATAATAATAAAACGAAGAAGCAAACGAATCATACTAAGCATACTAATAATAAGGAGGGTGAGTTGGCGGAGTAGTAAGAAGGCGGTCAATGCTATGAAGACGAACCAGAAGCATACTAAGCATAAGACACAACCTATTCAGACGAAGCAGAAGAAGCATATTAATAATGAAAATACTGCGAAGAAACATCATGACAATAATACCGATATGATCCATAAGACAACAGGTTACGAACATAAGAACCATACTAATCCCAAGACGGATGGTAATAATAACAATACTAATCATGACAATACTAACAATACTAACACGAAGGTAAGCAATAATAATACTAGTAATCATAATCAGAAGAAGGAGACGAATAAGAAGGATAACAATAAGAAGGATAATAAGAAGAAGGCGGAGGAGGGAGGACGAGGAGGAGGAGGCCTCTCGTGCCCCGCCTCCGCCCAGGCCAGCCTCCTCGCAGCGGCCCGGCAGCACGCGCCCGTGCGCGCGCCCCTGCTGCGGGGGCCCCAGCTCCCCGGGGCCGGGCGGCCCGCGCCCCTGCCGTTTTTGTTTTTTGTTGTTCTCGGTGTTGTTATTGTTGTTGGTGGTGTTGTTGTTGGTGTTGGTGGTGTTGCTGTTATTGATGTGGTTGTTGTTGTTGGTGTTGCTATTGCGGCTGGTGTTGATGCTGTTGCTGTCGTTGTTATTGTTGTTGCTGTTGTTGCTGTTGTTGCTATTGTTGGCATTCGTATTATTATCCTTCTTATCGCCATTGTTTTTGTTGTTATTGCTGTGTTCTTATTGATGTGTTTTGTTTGTTATTGCGTTTGTTGTTATCGTTGTGTTGTTGTGCTTGTTTTTGTTGTTGTTGTTGGTGTTGTTGTTGTTGTTGTTGTTGTTGTTGTTGTTGTTGTTATCATTGATGTGGTTGTTTTTGTTGCTGTTGGTGTTGAATTCTCATTTCTGAAGAATAATTATTGTTGATCCCCCCCACCGGTGCATACTGTTTTTTCTTAATCGAAGTGTGCCCCTCGACGCTCGCACCTTGTTTTTTGACAGGGAAAGTCTTCCTGCTCAAACTGGGCCCCTGGCCCCCGGGTTACAACAGCAACGGCTCCCGCTTGAGACTTCCTTGCAATTTAGCCAGGACCCCCGCTCCTGCCCGAGACTTCCTCGCATTTTATTCAGGAATCGCGCTCTCGCTTGGGACTTCCTTACAATTTATTCAGGAATCGCTCTCCTGGCGTTTTGGAGTCGCGCTCTCGCTGGATACTTGCTTGCAACTTACTGAAGAATGGCCTTGCGTTGGAATTTCTTGCAATTTGCCCAAGCGCCGCGCTCCCGACACCCAAGCACCCAGGAGTCGCGCCCGTTGTGGCCCCATGTGCATGCCCTTCGTGGCCCCGCTGTCGCCATTTGTGTCCCCCTCATTGTCCTACGTGGCCCAGTTGCTACCCTTAGTGGCCCCATAGTTGCCGTCTGTGGCCCCGCAGCATCTGCACTTCGTGGCCCCCGCTCGTTCGCGCTCTTCGTTGCCCCATACGCAGTCCCTTCGTGTCCCCGCTGTCGCCCTTCGTGCCCTACTTCGTGCCCTTCGTGGCCCTGCTGTCGTTCTCTCTCGCTCTCGCTTTCGCTCGTCGTCGCCGTCGTCGTCGTCGTCGCCGT
>CAUYUJ010018814.1:55000-120000 GCA_963575745.1 Prorocentrum cordatum | reverse complement strand
CCATGCCTCAACGCGCCAGGGGGCAAGGTGTCGGATCAATACACGCGAAACAACCTCCAGGCAAAGGGGTAGTTTTTTTTTGTTTTTTTTTTTGGGGGGGGGGGGGCGCGCATTGAAAAAAACATCAGTTCGTCGGATGTCTGGGTCCTCTGTCCCTGGTTCCGTGTATCAGAAGTACGGTGGCTGAAACGGGCATCGTTGTGTTTTGCGGCAGGGGGCGAAGGAGATATCCATGGAGTCGCGCCTTGGTATACTGACCGCGAGGGCATCGGTATGTGTATGTTCGCCGCTGGGGGGGAGTCTAGCGACTGCATCTTCGCAACCGCTCGTGGGCGGGAAGCACATCAATCTCCACGGCCTCGCGGGCCGTTCCCTCTCCCGCGACCGCATGGATACGGGGCGTTTTGCGCGGACGCACCGAGCGGAGCGTGTCCACAGGATTTCGTATCCATGGGTTCGCGCCCCAGTATCCAGTATCCAGTTTGCGAGGGTCGGTGGAACGCGCCGCATCGACGATGCTTCGGCGATGCGGCGCGATCCTCCGCCCCCAACCATTCGGACTCCGTCTGGGAAGCCTCCAGTACCCATCGGTCGTTGAAAGTAGGTGTTCTCGAAGTCGCAGGTGATTCCGATTTACTTTAAGCGCCTCCCTACTTAAATGATTGAGTTGTTTCACCTTTTTTCCTGTCCTCTGTAGGGTGCGGGCGGACACCCAATCTACTTTCAACGCCTTCCGACTTCATGTTTCTACCTACGTCTTCCGACCGATGGGTACGTATGTCGCTCCTGGAACTCCCGCGGCTGCACTTTCGCAGCCGTGGCCGCGGCGCGATGGCGATGGCGCTGCAGCTCGCCGCGGCGATCCTCGCCGCCGCTGCCGCCGCCACTGCGGCCCCCCCGCTGTCGTCGTCGTTGTCGTCGTCGTCCTTGTCGTCGTCGTCGCCGTCGTCGTCGCCGTCGCCGTCGTCGTCGTCGCCGTCGTCGTCGCCGTCGTCGCCGTCGTTGTCGTCGTCGCCTTCCGCGCCGAGGCCTCCGCTGTCGCTCGGGCCCGCGAGCGCGTCGCGCGTCGGCGTGGCGCTGCAGATCGCCGCCGGCGCCAGCGCGGGCGAGAGCCTCCCTTTGCAGGAAGTGGTCCTCCCGGGCGGGGCGTCGGCGTCGGCCTCGGCGGCGGCGGCGGCGGCGCCGCCGTCGTCGTCGCTGGCGCCACCGTCGCCGACGTCGTCGTCACCGCCGCCGTAGCTGCCGCCGCCACCGCCTTCGTCGTCGTGGTCGTGGTCATGGTCGTCGTCGTCGTCGTCGTCGTCGTCGTCGTCGTCGTCGTCGTCGTCGTCGTCGTCGTCGTCGTCGTCGTCGTCGTCGTCGTCGTCGTCTTTGTTCGCCATGAAGCAAGCGGGTCCTCACTGGCACGGGCCCCAGAGGTTTTCCGCTGCTTTTCCAGGCGCAACGGGCACTCCGCAGGCCTTTGTACCGTGGATCGGCGGCGAGCGAGGGGGGAAGTGAGAAGCGGGGCTGGACCTCAGCAGTGTTTTTCGTTTTCGTTTTGTGTTCGTTTCCCCTCGTTTTGTCTTGAATTCGCCTTCGCTGCAAAACGACATCGAAACGAAAACGGCCCACGAAATCGCCAAAACACCGTTCAGGTCCACCCCTGGTGAGAAGGAAAAGGCCCTCCTAGAATGCGGCGGGACTTCTCAGAGGCCATTGCGCCTCCTGAGAGGTTTTCTGGCGTCTTCGGAGAAGGCTCAGAAAGCTTCTCAGAAGGCAAGGGGGACTTGGGACCTCCGAGAGCCTTCTGAGCAGTCCCGCCCCTTCTCACTTCCCCCCCGCGCTCGCCGCCAAGTCGAAGAGTGGCTGAGGATGAAGAGTGGGTCCCCCAGGGGAAATCCCCGGGGCCCAGGGCCTCCCCGCTGCAGGAAGCGCCCCCCCCCGCCCCCCCGTGGCCCCACCCCCTGGGGAGGCGGGGCGTCGGCGCCGCCGCAGTCCAGTCGTCGTTTTTATGGCTAGGGCTACATCGGGCGTGTCCTTACAACAGGAGGAATATTAGAGAACAGTAGAAAATAGTCTGAGGACGACGGTTCGTGCCCATTTTGACAAGGTTCGATTCTTTCTTGACTACTTAAGCAGCAGCGAAGACCACGGCTGGGAGTAGGAAGCGATACAGTCTGGCCGAGGTATAATATCGAGGTAGGTTCGGGGAGGGTACCTTAACGTTCTGCGTGTTTGTTCGATGGTATTGTGCAAGCTGTGGAGGGTAGCCTTAGATATTCTGCCTGTTTTTGCAAACAGAGGGTCTTATGCTCTTGAGGGGTGTGCTTTTGGCGTAGTTCCGACTGTATTCCAAATGTCGTAAAAAAAGGGGGGTCACGTACCTCCCAGACTAGCAAGTTGCCCGAGACCCCCCCCGACCAGCCATGAAACGGCGGCCTTTTTGCCCAGACCCCACCGGAAAGACCGCTCAAGTCAGTGGAGTACGGATGCCGTTGCTCGTCCTGGAGAGCTCTCGTCGCCACGGCTCTCCACCCCTTGTCCCTGTGAGGAGGCAACGCGAAGTCCTCGCGGGCCGCCCGAGCATGCTCCAGATGTTGTCGCAACGTGCAGTTTGTGCAGTTTTCCTGACAGGGACGGTGGGCTTGTGGGGGAGTGCCCTTCTCGACTCGGGCTAGGGGCCAGTAGAGTGGAGGAGGGGTTGTAGATTCATCGTCAGGAGCGGTCATCAAGCTCCCCCAAGTGACGGCCATCCCGCTCACGTCCACCCATCTGCCCACCACACAAGCAGCACCCGAGTCTCAGCATTGGCAAGGGTCGCCCTTGGATGGACAGTCAGTGGGAATCACACTGCACGCTAGGTGCGTGACACTCGCGAGGTGCGCCGCGCGAGCCAGGTGCGCCTCTCGCTTCAGATGCAACAGGCGCCCCCTGGACCCAAGCGTGCCAGGCGTGCCTGGTGCGCCAGATGCGCCGCTGGCTCCACTTCGCCAAGTGTGCCACGTGCGCAGCACGCGCAGAGTGTGCGAGATGTGCCAGTACAGCTGACAGCACGCATCGGGAAACACGTCGACCCCACACCATCCTTCCCAAAAGCCAACGCAAAGCGGCGGCTGGATGGTCAGAACGGTGTACGGTGCGTGCACCCGCAACTACCTCGCACATGATTGTGACAGGGCAAGTGGGCCCGTGCGCACACCGCAATGTGCGCCCCCCCCCCCCCCCACACACACACACACACCCCTCCCCCGATCACCTCGTAAAACAACGCCGCAAGGATGCGACGCGCTCGCGCATGTTCTCAGATGTTACCGCAACGTGCGCTGTGCATGAGCTTTTGACAGGGATGGTGGGCCTGCACACGCTGGACAATATGATACCTCCTCCGCCATCCCTGCCAAACAATGCAAAGTGTTGCCCGACCATCATCCAGATTTTGCTGCAAGGTGTATGTTGTATTGTTTTTGGCAGGGGGTGGCATTGAACATTGTCGGCATGAGCTCGAGCCCCAGCCCGAATTCGAAACCGACGCCGAGCCTGAATCCGAGCCCGAGCCCGACCCCGAGCCCGAGTCCGCGCCCAAGCCCACGCCCGCGCCCGATCTCAACACCCTGGAGCCGTCTCTGGCGGCGCCCCGGGACGCTCCGCGCCCCAGTGTCGAGGTGTTGAGACCGCTGGGACTACTTGGGTGGCATCTTAAGGCCAGCCGGGACCACCTGGGGTGGATGTCTGCGCGCAATCCGAAGCCTCATCGGATATGGACCTGTTCGCCGCTCTCGGGCGTTGCGGAAGCGGGGGGCGAGAAGGGGGGGGGGGTGAAGAAAGATGGTGCACCTCTTGTGAAGGGGCCCACAAGGGGCCCGAAAGGTGCACGTTCCTCCCCCCATGTTGATCGCCCCCCACTGAGCAACGCCCAGCGCTCGTGGCCTTCGCCCGACCCGGCTTCTTCCGGATTGGCGCGCAGAGAGCCCCTGGTCGGGGGCGGCCAAGATGGGGGCTGGCTGACCAGGGGGGGGGGATATGTCATGGCGGTGGCCTGATTTTATGGCCCCTCCTCTGAATTCAATGCGTCCCTTGGCCCCCCTCTGGGCCGCCGCCGCCGCCGCCGCCGCGCCGCCGCCGCGACGCCGCCGCGCCGCCGCCACGGCTCAAGCCGCGGCCGCCGCCCCCGGCCGTGGCCTCTGCCGCCGCGGCCACCCCCCCGTGCCCCTCGGCGGCTGCAGCAGGGGCGGCTGCCCCCAAGCGGAGAGTGCATTACTGGGCCTTCCTCTCCCTCCCCCCTCCTCCTCCCCCTCCTCCTCCTCCCCCCCCTTCCGTTCCCCATCCCCCTCTTTCTCCTCCTCTCCCTCCTCCTCTTCCTCTCCTCTTTTTCCTTTTCCTCATCCTCCTCCTCCTCCTCCTCCTCCTTCTCCTCCCTCTCCTCCTCCTCCTCCCCCCTTTATCCATTCTCCTCCTCTTCCTCCTCCTCCTCCTTCTCCTCCTCCTCCTCCTGCTCCTCCTCGCCCTCCTCTCGCTCCCCCTCCTCCCACAATGCCGCTTCTTTGGGAGGACACCAACCACCCAGCGAACCCCTCCTCCTCCTCCTCCTCCTCCTCCTCCTCCCTCCTCGTCCCTCCTCGTCCTCCTCCTCCTCCTCCTCCTCCTCCTCCTCCTCCTCCTCCTCCTCCTCTTCCTCCCCATTCCCCCTCCTCCTCCTGCCCCGTCACTGGGCAGGGGCTGTCTCGCTCTGTAGGCCTCCCAGGTGGGGCCCGAGCAGATATGGGGTCGGAGATCGCGCCGCCTGGCCGGCGCATCGCCGATACGGCTCGACGCGGTTGCCGATGCACCACCGATTTATCGGCGATGCGTCGCGACCCTTCGACCTCATCTATTCGGACCCCATCTAGCATCCAGGAGGCCTCTATTGATCAGAGGAGGACTCGATTTGGGAAGCGTGAGCCTCGAGCTTGCCAGAACTCGGGTTTGTTGACGTGTTTTGACAGGCCCGTCTTGAAGTTTGACGTTCCAGTTTCATGGAATGTCTGCAGCGGAAGCTCGCGCCTAATCTCAGACTGGGTATCGTCAGGCCAGCTCGAGCCCCCCGAACCTGAGTCTTACGTCTCCCCGAAAAGACATCTGTGCCGCTGCTCGTTTTGCAGAGCGCTCGTCACCACGGCGTCATTCTGCCCGAAGCTCTGGCCAGAATGCGCAGCGGGAGAGGTAAGGGAAGCAGCGGCATCTGTGTTGCGTTGTTCCCCCAACTGCACGTATCCAGGGCCTCTGACCGCCCACATATTTTCATGCGCCCCCCCGAGCGAACGGCCCCGCCATGCCCGCCCTCCTCGGCTGTCGCACCCCTCCTGTTTCCGCCGGGAGCTCCCCACTGACCCTCTCGTCCCTCCTCCTCTTCCTCCTCCTCCTCCTCCTCCCCCCCCTCCTCCTCCCCTCCTCCTCCCCCTCCTCCTCCTCCTCCTCCTCCTCCTCCTCCTCCTCCTCCTCCTCCTCCTCCTCCTCCTCCTCCTCCTCCTCCTCCCTCCTCCTCCTCCTCCTCCTCCTCCCCTCCTCCTCTCCTCCTCCTCCTCCTCCTCCTCCTCTCCTCCCCCCTCCTCCTCCCCCTCCTCCCCCCCCTCCTCCCCCTCCTCCCCCTCCTCCTCCTCCGCTCCCGCCCCTTCGAGCTGAGCTGCCACGGCGCCAAAGGCGCCCCGCTCAGCCGCGGCCGCCTCCCGCCTCTGGCGCCGCTGGCCGCGGCTTCCCTCGGTGGTCTTGGGCCGCCGCCGCCGCCGCCGCCGCCGCCGCCGCCGCCGCCGCCGTCGTCGTCGTCGTCGTCGTCGTCGTCGTCGTCGTCGTCGTCGTCGTCGTCGTCGTCGTCGTCGTCGTCGTCGTCGTCGTCGTCGTCGTCGTCGTCGTCTGGTCCTCCTGCCACCTCCTCGTTTCTGCGCTTCTCGCCCTCCTCGCCCTCATGTCCCTCCTCCACCCTCCTCCTCCTCCTCCTCCTCCTCCTCCTCCTCCTCCTCCTCCTCCTCCTCCTCCTTCGCGCCATCACTCTTGCGCCCCCTGACGGGCGGGCTTAATTCACAGTGGGCCAGTCTGCGTCCTGGTTGTCGCGTCTCGCGCAAATTTGCTGGGCCAGACGGGCGACTGGGCCCTCAAGCTACGATAACCAGGAGCATCAGTCGGCAAGGCCAGAACGAGGTGCAGAGGCAGGCCTGGAATGCTTGCCATTCGTTTTGCTTTTTGCTGGCAGTTGGCATCGGGCCAAGAATTCAAATTCTTGTCCTCCTCCTCTTCCTCCTCCTCAGCGATTTTTTCATCGGCCAAATGTCGCCAGAGGCGCGCGGGAAGGGCGACGCAGGCGCCCGTCGAATCAGGCGCAAGTAGGCCAGCGAGGATCATCGCGCCTCTCGGGAGCGGTGGACCTCCTCCTCCTCCTCCTCCTCCTCCTCCTCCTCCTCCTCCTCCTCCTCCCCTCCTATTCCTCGCTTGACGATTCTCTCAGTGTCAGACGAGCGTCTGACAGGCGGCGCAGCATCTACATAGTACGGAGGTGCCCACGAGCTTAGCGGACTGCTGCTGAGGAGAGACTGGCTGCCCCCTTACTTGGCACCTATCTACCCACCCACCATCCTTCCTCCTCCCCCTCCTCCTCCCTCCTCCTCGATCCTCCTCCTCCTCCTCCTCCTTCGTCCTCCTTCCTCCTCCTCCTCCTCCTCCTCCTCCTTCCTCCTCCTCCTCCCTCTCCTCCTCTCCTCCTCCTCCTCCTCCTCCTCCTCCTCCTCCTCCTCCTCCTCCTCCTCCTCCTCCTCCTCCTCGCCACCTCGATCGTGGCCACTGCTGCTCCAACCGCCAGGCCGCCGAGCTGGCCTCGGCGCCCCGCGCCGACCGCGCGCGGGTTCGCTGGCGGCGCCCAGTGGCCTGGCTCGTGGAGCCTGCGGTGGCGCGGGCGGCGTTTGGCGCGACTCCTCTTCCTGGCACCACTCGGACGTGTGCATTTCTGTTCCTCGGCGAGGGCCGTCGAGGAGCATCTTGGATCATCTTTAGGGGAAGCTCGGAGGTCCGCGCGGATTCCGCGGACATAAGCATAAAAACTCGTAGGTCCGCGCGGATTTCTCGGATCGGCGCTGGGGCCCCCCCGGCGGCGCCTCTGGCGCCGTCCCTGGCGCGCTCCGCGCGCCAAGGAGGGGGGTCCAGCGCCGATCCGAGAAATCCGCGCGGACCTTTGAGTTTTTATGTTTATGCCACTTTTCGTTCCCCTGCACTCGGACGTGTGCATTTTTGTTCCTCGGCGAGGGCCGTCGAGGAGCATCTTGGATCATCTTGCGAGCCATGAGCGCACGACGGCGGAACTGATGGGCGCCCGCGCGATGGCAGGTCCCGGGCTCGCCGTGGCGCAGGGATCCTGGGCTGCCGCTGCAGCGGTGGCCGCCGCGGCACGTGGTGCTGCTCGAGGTGGCGTCACCGCTCCTCTCAACGGCGGGCCCGCTGGCGGGCCGCATGCCGAGAGGATGGAGGAGGCGCTGCTCGCCGTCAGGGCTGCAGCGGGGATCACGCAGAAGCTCAGCTTGGTGGGCACATTTTCCACTACCACTACCACAGGTATGACGGGGAGGAGGAGGTCCTCCCTCCTCCTCCTCCTCCTCCTCCTCCTCCTCCTCCTCCTCCTCATACTCATACTCCTCCTCTTCCTCCTCCTCCTCCTGCTCTTCCTCCTCCCTCTCCTACCCATGGTAGCGGTGGTGGAACAATGGCCCATCACAGCTGCCTCGATACGCCCGTTTTGAAACGCAGCACGTACTGTGCTTAAAGCGTCTGTGTCGATACGTTGCGTGCTGGCTCAGCGTATTGGCCCACGTTTTGGCGAACGCATCGCGTCATTTCTACGTTTTCAGTCTACGCGTTGAGCTCCGTATACATGTTGCGTGTTGCGCATCGGGGCAGTTAAGCGCTGAAGCACACGGTCTCACATGTGCCAAGGACTTCTTGAGATGCCGATGGGGAAGCTGGTCGCCGACTGGGCCGCCGCCTAACGCGCTTGTCCAATGCCCGCAATACAAAGGCCTACCCAGACGCTGCCTTCATCTCTAACATCGTGGCCCTCCTGGACTCCACGGAGGCGAAGTGCGGCGTCACATACAGCGACACGGAAAAGGCTCGGCGGGCGAGGAGATCGCCACAGGGCCCAAGGAGGTGCTCGTGGGGAGGATGGCAGGGGTCCCCGACGTGATCGGCCGAGAACGGCACCATGCAGGTCGCCCAGTGCGCCTCGGCCGATTCTGTTGTAGCGACCGCGAGCCGCGAGCGGCTCGGAGCTCAGCGGTGCTGCCGCGGTCGCCTCGGTGGTGTGCAGCGGCGGCATGTTGAAGTCCAACGGGATGGAGGCCGACGCCGTGCGCCAGGCAACGGTCGAGCACCTGGGCGGAGGCCACGCAAAAGATGTACAGCTGGCACGAGGTCAGGAACAACCCTTGATTTTGAGGGTTTCCTTCGTTTTTAGGGTTTCCACTTTGGAATGTTTTTAGCTTTGGGTACCTCCATGTTGCCTTGAGCCTCCGGCGAATTCCAGGACGAGTGGGTCCTGCAAACGGCAGGGGAGTTTTTGTTTGCATTTTTGTAAGGGTTGTCTTTTGGAACATGAAAACGGCAAACTAAGCGCATGGAGAACGGCAAAGACAAGCCTCTCGGATTGGAGTTGGAGCCAGAATTGGAAAACAAACGGCGACGGAGTCGGAAAACAAACGGCGCCGGAATCAACCAACAAAGTTGCACATGGAACTTGTAAGTGCAAAGTCCTGACGTTTCCAGGGCCCACTACGGCGTTTCCGGTGTGGCACAAGCGATTCGCATGTTTGCGCCTACGGTACCGTGCTTGACTTTCGGATTTGTCTGTTCCGATCGTGCCTGACCGGCTTGTGTCGTACAGCTTCGATCTCTGTACCTTCAGTCGTCGCTGTCGCCGCACCATCCGCCTGTTGTGGTTTATGCTTCAGGTCGTTCGGAGGCATGCAATCCCGTACACCTGGGACGCGTCGGTGGATTTGATCGTGCCTCTTAGTGCTAGCGACCTCTTCTTCTCCGCGGACGATGATTCGTGTGCACCGTACCGCATTGGCCGCATTGGCTTCTCCTGAAGCGACGTCAATTCTGACCCGGGAACATACGGTTCATAGAGTGTCGGCCTTCGGAGCAGAAACTATGTGCACCGTACCATGTTGGAGCGCGGCATGAAGGGAGTCTGAACATTGTACGGTGCATGGGCGCCTCTCTTATATCTTTTTTCCTTTGGAAAACTATAGGAAATTCCGAGGATCCGACAGCTTCCGAAACTGTGGGTAACATTAGATCGTACACAAAACAGCTTCTGAAAACCTCCACCCTCTCCCTTTCCCCCTCCTTTTCTCCTCCCTCCTCCCCCTCCTCCCTCTCCTCCTCCTCCTCCGACGGCGCCGACGACGACGCCGACGGCGACGACGACGACGGCGACGATGGCAGGCCCCAGCGACGACGATGACGCCGACGAGAGGCCCAGCGGCGACGGCGACGACGACGACGACGAGCGGCATCGTCCAGAGGCCTTCAGAGGCCCCCCTGAGGTCTGAGGTCTCCAGAGACCCCAGGAAGCCCCCAGAAGGCGTGAAAGGTATCCCACAAAGGCTCCTCCGAAGGCCCCACGAGTATCCGGCAAACCGCGACCAAATGAGCGAGCCTCGATCCTCTGACCGGTGACGGCGACGACGACGACGAGCCTTCGTGGCGATCGCGGCGACTGCGGCCACGGCGGCGGCGAGCCGCGGGGACGTCGAGCGGCGGCTGCGGCGAGGGCGACGACGAGCCGTGGCGGCCGCGACCCCAGATATTTTTTGCACAGTGAGGTCGAGCTGCTGGTTGCTTCTCTCGTGGCCAGGGGGTGGGGGCCCTGTCTCCCGGTCCCGCCCCAGCACGCACTCGAGAGGAGAAGTGCTACAGGGCGAACGGGAATTGGAGTGTCTGGACTCATTTCGAGGACGAGTCCTTCATTCCCAGGTGCTGTCACCACAGGCGAGGACGGCGACGACGACGACGACGGCGCAGGCAGCGACGCCGACGAGCTCCAGCACCGACGAGCCTCCGGCGCAGACGCCGACAAGCCCCCGGCGACGACGACAACGACGACGACAATGACGACGACGATGACGACGACGACGACGACGACGACGACGACGACGACGACGACGACGACGACGACGACGACGGCGAGCCCTCGGCGACGGCTTCGCCGAGGCGGTGGCGACGAGGACCCCCTGCGGCGACGGCATCGGTAAGACCGCAGGGATGCCGATCAGGAGGGAACAAAGTCGTCGATTCCCACGGGAACATGGAACAAATGGGAAGCGGAGGGGAAGACGAACATCCAGAAGAGATGTACAAATGTGGGGAATTCTGGGATCTGTGTCTACTTATTTGTCGGTCCCTGGGCGCCTTGAGGGACGCCGAGCGGCGGCCGCGGCGACGGCGAAGGCGAGCCGTGGCGATGGCGAGCCCCCGGCGACGGACGACGACGACCGCGAGCCCCCGGCGATGGCATCGGCGAGGCGGCCGCGACGGGGACCCCCCGCGGCGGCGGCGTCGGTGAGGCTGCGGGGACGCCGAGCGGCGGCGGCGACGGCGACGAAGAGCCCCTTGCCGGCCAGGGCGGCGTGGCGCCCCACCCCGGAGATGGCGGCGCCCCCCCCCTGCGCGGGGGCACCGCTCGCGGCTGGCTGCTGCGGCGCGGAGGCGTCCCCGGTGGAGGCCGCCGTTGGTTGTCGCCGCCGCCGCCGCCGCTGCCGTCGTCGTCGTCGTCGTCGTCGTCGTCGTCGTCGTCGTCGTCGTCGTCGTCGTCGTCGGCGTCATTGTCATCGTCGTCGTCGTCGGATCAGCATGGTCGCGACGCGAGGACGACCACGACCATGCTGATCCCCAGGCCCGGCCGACTTTCCCCGCTGGCCCCCGTGTGTGTGTGTGTGTGTGTGTGTGTGTGTGTGTGTGCGCGAATGGAGGCCCTGGCCCAGGCCCCCAGATGCCCATGGCCCGCGTGGTGGCTCCTGCATCGCTATGGATGCCAGGGCGTCGCTCGCCGTCGCCCCTGCTGCTGCTCTCGCTGCAGAGGGACTTGGCATCGCTCGGACGTGTGCATTTCTTCTCGGCGAGAACCATCGAGGACCATCCTGGACCCTCGGGGGAAAAAAACACGCGCGAAATTGAAAAATGCACGGGAAATGGACGTCCGAGCGACGGCAAGGGGGGGGGGCTCCCCGGCCACCTCGCTGCCGAAACCGGAGCGCCCGCTGCTCTCGACGACTCGGCGGGGCGCCGCCGTGCCTTCGCCCGCCCGCGGCCGCGAGGGCGCTCGCCAGGCACGGCCACCAGCACCCTGAGAACCGAGTCTCGGCTCTGGTCTGGGGTTGAGTCGGGCGTGTGCCTCCACAGGAGGAAACGTATTTTTTGTTGTTGTTTTTGTTTGTTTTTTGTGCAAAAAGGAATACGAAACAGTCAGCGGAGGTTTCTTTTTGTGACAATGTTTGACCAGTCTGGGATATGTTTTGACTATTGCTTATCTGTCGTCCACAGTCCGCCTCTGGGGGGACATGCCCGACCTGAGTCTGGGGCCCCGTCGAGAGTGCTCTCGCGGCAGGTGGATCGGCCTCGGCGGGCCGCGCAGCCAGGTCGGCTGCGCACCGCAGTCGGCGCGCCCGCCCCGCGCGTGGCCCCCCTCTCGGCGGCCTCCTCTCGGCGAGCGCGGGTCCAGGCCGTGGCAGCGGGGGCCCCCGAGGCTCCTGCCGATGTTTTTGTTTCCCAACCATCCTGTGGTGTTGGGTCCTCGTTTCGAAGAGACAGCGCCCCGCGTCACTCCCCTCCTCTCCTCCTCCCTCCTCTTCTCATCAGCATCCTCCTCCTCCTCCTCCTCCTCCTCCTCCTCATCATCATCATCATCATTATCATCATCATCATCATCATCATCATCATTATCGTTATCGTTATCGTTATCGTCATCGTCATCATCATCATCACCCTCGTTATCGTTATCGTCACTGTCATCATCATCATCATCATCATCATCATCATCATCATCATCATCATCATCATCATCATCATCATCATCATCATCATCATCATCATCATCATCGTTATCGTCATCATCATCGATATCGTCATCGTCGTCATCATCATCATCATCATCATCATCATCATTATCATCATCATCATCATCATCATCATCATCATCATCATCATCATCGCCATCGCCATCGCCATCGTCATCGTCATCGTCATCGTCATCATCGTCGTCGTCACACCAATTTTGGCACACCCATCACACGTTTCGTAGCCCTATAGGGGGCCCCCACACATCTGTCGATGCTTTCTTTTCAGTGCGCGGCCCCAGAGGTTCCGAACCCAGTCCCCCGTGCCAGGTCTTTGTCCCGGTTCCACTTCTGGTTGCCTCGGGGCCCGATCGCGGGGACCAGAGGCTGAATGTTGAGGATGTGCGCCCGGACTGACAACAATCCTTGTGTCGGAGATCTGGGCCGTCGTCGCGGTCGGGTCGTCGCTGCACTCGCCGCGGTCGCCGCCTCGTCGTCGGGGCAGGCTGCGCTGGCGGCGTCGTCGTTGTCACCGCCGCCGTCGTCGTCGCCGCTGGCGTCGTCGTCGTCGCCGTCGTCGCCGCCGTCGTCGTCGTCGCCGTCGTCGTCGTCGCCGTCGTCGCCGTCGTCGCAGTCGTCGTCGTCCTCGTCGTCGTCGCCGTCGTCGGCGCCGCCGTCGTCGGTGCCGCCGTCGCGGCCTCCGCCTCCGCAGCCGAGGTCGTCGTCATGATCGGCGGTTGCCGTCGTCCCCTGAGATCCAGCCATGCGGAAAAATTGCAACGTCGTGAAAAATCACAACCACAGCGCCGCAGCCCCGGACCCCATCGTTCCATGTTTCGAGCCAGATCGATCTGTGAGGGCCCCAGGGCCCGAAGCAAAGCAGAACTGCCTGGTGTGACGACGGCGCAGGGCAGGCTCCCTGAGGGCTTGACAGTGTTCTCCCATCGACTTGCGGGGATCAAACCAGATGGACCTAGGCACACCCAGATGCATCGAGGCAAATGCGGGCAAACCGGGGTAAGTCCAGAGGCCTCCAGGGACGCCTGGAGCAAGTCGTGGCAGCTCCAGGACGAGTCGATGCACCGCAGCCTAGCTGCCCTGCGCCCGCTTTGAAGTGCAACGCGCACTGTGCTCAAAACGTCCGTGCTCACACACTGCGTGTGGGCCCGGCACGTCCTGGGCCACGCTTTCGGCGAACGCATCGGGCCAGACCTACATTTTCAGTCTGAAGTCGGCCCGAGGTCTAAGATCGAGGTCGGCTCGTGGAGGGTACCCATTTGTTTTCGTGTTTGTTGGATGTTCTTGTGCATCCTGGAGGAGGGCCGGCGGAGGGTTCCATGTTCGTGCAGGATGCTCATTTTGTCCTAGGTCCGACCGCTCATGTTTTCGGATACAACTTCTGGGAGGTCAGGTTCAGACTTTGCCCTGGTCCGAAATCCGGCTGACTCCAGCGGAGTTGCGTGCTGCGCATCGGGGCAGCGCAGCACCGCCGAAGCTCTCCAGCCCTCGGCGGCGCGCCACCGACGCGCCACCGACGCGCCACCGACGCGCGACGCAGATGTCGTCGTCGTTGTCGTCGTCGTCGTCGTCGTCGTCGTCGTCGTCGTCGTCGTCGTCGTCGTCGCCGCGCTGACCAGGCGGCGCAGAGCACCCCCGGCGCCGCGCCCGCGCCGCGCGGGGCCGCCCGCAGAGGCGCCGCGGCCTTGGCGGCCCTGGCGGCGCTGGCGGCGCTGGCGGCGCTGGCGGCGGCCGCCCGGCGAAGCGCCCGGCGGCCGCGGCGCAGCGCCGCGCTCGGCGGCGCCGCGTCCTTGGCGGAGGCGCGCCACGGCCGCGTCGGCGGCCGCTCGGCGGCCGCCCCCCGGCGGCCGAGCGCCGGGAGGGGCTGGGCGGCGCTCGGGGCTCGCTGCTCGAGGCTTGCGGGCCTCTGCGGGCCTCCTCGTCGGCCCTCGGCGGGTGCTCCAGCCCCGGGGGGCCGCCGCGGAGTGCTCGTCGGACGGGGCTATAGGGCGAGGAGAATCGGGAGGAAGAGAAGCACACAGACACAGTTAGTCCTCGATTTCCCAGAAAATATTGGAAAATATGGGAAGTGGGCGGGAAGACCGAAACCCAGAACATATGGGAAAATGTAGGGGATTATCTTATTTGTGTGTATTAATTTGTGTGTCCTTGGGCCCCTTCAGAGAAACCCTCTCCAGAGCGTTCCGGAGCACTCTCAGAGCGTTCCGGGACGCTCTGCGAAGGCCGCGGCGCCCGAGGCATCCTCCAGAGCCGCCGGGTCTCAGAGATTCCCGATTTATCCCCACCCGGATTTTTATCCTCGCCCTGGTTTCGTCTTAACTTGCCAGCCTCTGCGCCTCACCTAGGGAAACAAATAATGGCATAAACGTAACAACTCGGAGGTCCGCGCGGATTTCTCGGATCCGCGCTAGACCCCCTCAGAGACATGCATGGAGGGCATGTGGTTTTCAAAATCGGGCTCCTGCCTGGAATTCTACATTCGTTGGTGATGCTGATGTCGAGAGCTGTTCCCAACCATCCTGTTGTGTTGGATTCTCGTTTTGAAGAGACGGTCCCCGCGTTCCTCCCTCCTTCCTTCCTTCCTCCCCCTTCTCCCCCTCCTCCCCCTTCTCCCCCTCCTCCCTCCTCCCCCTCCTCCTTGCGTTTCACCCACCCAGTATAGCGTTTCGTGGCCCCATAGGGAGCTCCACCGAAGGCCCCTGTGCCACCGTCCGCACGCGTCCCGAAACATCAAATTTTCGCATCTTCACCCACCTAGTACAGCGTTCCGTGGCCCCATAGGGAGCTCCATCGAAGGCCCCAGCGCCACCGTCCGCATGCGTCCCGAACACCCAATTTGGCATGTTCACCCACCCAGTACGGCTTTTCGTGGCCCCATAGGGAGCTCCACCGAAACCCTCAGTGGAACCGTCCGCGTGCGTCTTGAAACACCCAATTTAGTATTCTCACCCGCCCAGTACAGCGTTTCATGGCCCCATAGGGAGCTCCACCCAAGGCACCAGTTCCACCGTCCGCATGCGTCCCGAAACACCAAATTTGGCATATTAACCTGCACAGTACAGCGCTTCGTGGCCCCATAGGGGGCTCCACCGAAGCCCACAGTGCCACCGTCTGCTTGCGTCCCGAAACACCCATTTTGGCATGTGTGCCCACCCAGTACAGCGCTTCGTAGCTCCATAGGGAGCTCCACCGACGCCCCCAGTGGGACCGTCCGCGCGCGTCCCGAAACATTCAATTTTGCATGTTCACCACCCAGTAAAACGCTTCGTGGCTCCATAGGGAGCTCCGCCGAAGGCCCCAGTACCACCGTCCGCATGTGTCCCGAAACGCCCAATTTGGTATTCTCCTTCACCCAATACAGCGCTTCGTGGCCCCATAGGGAACTCCACCGAAGGCCCCAGTGCCACGGTCCTCATGCGCCCCGAGACACCCAATTTGGCATCTTTCCCCACCCAGCACAGCGCTTCGTGGCCCCATAGGGAGCTCAACCGAAGGACCCAGTGCCACCGTCCGCATCCGCCCCGAAACACCCAATTGGGCATGTTCCCCAGTGCCTCTGCCCGCATGCGTCTCCCACACCCTTTTTCGGCACACCTCTCACACGCTTCGTGGCCCCATAGGGAGCTCCACCGAAGGCCCCAGTGCCACCGCCCGCATGCGTCCCACACGCCCATTTTCGGCACACCTCTCGCACGTTTCGTGGCGCCATAATGAACTTTACCGAAAGCATTAGTGCCACCGCCCGCATGCGTCCCCCACACCCATGTCGGCACACCTCTCACAAGTTTCGTGGCCCCATAAGGAGCTCCACCGAAGGCCCCAGTGCCACCGCCCGCATGCGTCCCCCCCACCAGTACAGCGCTTCGTGGCCCCATAGGGAGCCCCACCGAAGGTTCAAGGTCTACCGCCCGCATGCGTCCCCCCCCCCCCGCCCAGTGCAGCGTTTGGTGGCCCCAAATGGAGGTCCACCGACGGCCCCAGTGCTGCCGCCCGCATGCGTCCCCCCCCCACCCAGTACTGCGCTTCGTGGCCCCATAGGGTGCTTCACCGAAGAAGATATTTACAATTGCGATGCCCACAACTGCATCTGGTTGGGTCCTTCGCCCGGATATTTTTTCACTTTCTCCGGGGGGATGGTCGTAGGCGTCGTGGGCGTCGCGCGGAAGTAACGCCGGGTCGTTGGATCCAGGTTCAGGGCCAATTTCTTGTGTTCATCTTGAACAACCCCCGTGCATACGCAGAATGGTTTTTGCGTGGCTGGCGGGATTGGGTGTGAACGAATTCTTGATGTTTCGCATATCCCCACCATCCCATCCAGAAACGATGCCCAGGCGAATCGGGGTGAGCAGGGAAATGAAGGAGCAACGGGGAGGGCAGCCGTAATTGTTTGAAGGAGGATGAAGATTGATGAGGGGGGACGGGGATGGAGGACGAATAGGCTGATGAGGCGGAGGAGGAGGAGGAGGAGCAGGAGGAGTAATAGGAGGAGGAAGAGGAGGCGGAGGAGGAGGAGGAGGAGGAGGAGGAGGAGGAGGAGGAGGAGGAAAAGGATGAGGAGGGCGAGCGGAGGTGCCAGAGGCCTCTTCGAAGCCTCTCGGGGTGTCGTAGGTTATCGCCTTTGAAGTTTCTGGGAGGCCCCTTAGGGCATCTTGGGTGCCTCTTTGCGGTCACATGGGGCTTTTTGATGTATCTTTGGTGCCTCTGGGGGGGCCCTTTGGGGACTCCTGGGGGCGGTTTGGGGGCTTCTTGGGGTCGTTCTGGTGGCATTTTGGGGGTCTCTCGGGGCCTCTTGGGCGCCTCTTCGAGACATCTCGGACCCTCGTTGGAGCCTTCTTTGGGCCCTCCTGGAGTCATTTTGGGGCCATCCTGGCCCTCTCTCGGGCCCAACGCTGTAGAGCATCCGAAACAGACATTTGAGATGCCCTAATGTGGGGAGGCTCTTGAAGCTTCCGGGGATCCCCAGGACGTGTCTTGTGTTCCTCTCGGGCCCTCCTGGAGCCCTCTTAGCCCCTAGAGGCACGTCCAAATGGCGTCGGCGGCGCGGGGCTACCCCCCGCGAGTGAACCCGACAGGTCTCGCAAGACTCTCCGGCCGGGGGGGTGCAGCCACAGGGGGGAGGGCTCTGTGGCGCCGTCTTTGCGCAGGTCGACATGGCATTCGATATGATTTGAAAAACCCTGGGGTCCCCTTTGGGTCTTCTTCGGGGCTTCTTTTCAGCGTCCGCGGGGCGCGTCGGAGGCTCCTGGGGGGCCTTCTGTCCGTCGGAGGGTGCTCTTGGGCCGTGTCGCTTTCGGAGTCCATCTCGGGGGCCTCTTCTGGGTCGCTCGGACACTTCATTGGGGACCTTGAGGGCCGTCTTGAGGGCCCCCGAGGTCCGAGTCGAGGTCCTCTTGGACCCCTTTCGGGCCGTCTTGGAACCTGCTGGGGCCGCCTTGGGGCCCGCGGCGGGGCCGCTGACAGGCGGCCGCGTCTGTGCGCCACCCTACTCGGGCTCTCAGGCCTTTGCCTACAAGGCGCCTCCGGCCGCTTGGCTGCGGACGACGTTCGGCACAGCTGGGGGCGGAGTGTCCGCCCACCTAGCTGCGGCCGGCTGGCTGCAGGTGGGGCGTCCGGCCACGTAGTTGCCGCTGGCTTTCGGCCCACCTTCGCACCTCCCGCAGGTGCGTTGAAGTCGGCCCACGCTCCTGGCAGGTGAGTCGGTTAGCTCGCGCCAATTATTACCCCTTATCTTGGCCAGGCTATCTTGAGCTGCTGACTCAATTGGTCCGACAAGTGTCTTCTCTCCTGTGGGTGATATTGACGGCCCCCCTGATTTGGGCCAGCCGGTGGACGCGGGTGATGTTTTTGGCCCCCTTGCTCTGGGCCGCGGGTCGGCTTCGTGATCTAGTGGGTTGTCCGCGTCCAGATGAAGGGGGGGCTAGCAGAAGCATTGCGATCGAAGGCCCCTGAAAACTGTCCTCTTCTCGCGTGTCGCACGGCCGCTTACAAGGGGCGCTGTGGCGCTCTGGGCTCGCACAGGCGGCGTCGGTGGCGAGCGCGCGCGCGGGGCACGGCCGACCTCGCAGAGACGGTCCTGGTCGCGGCGCAACCGGGGACTCATCGGAGACTCCGCGTTGTGACAGCTGGCTGCGCGAGGTCGCTGTTGGAGCACTCGAGGGGCGATGCAGGGGCATTTTGCGACCCCCCCCCCCTGAGGGGGAGAAATCGCCGCCCCACGATGCTCGGCTTCTGTAACATGGGCGATCCTTCCCCAAATCAGGCACGTCTATGAGGATTGCCTCGCGTTGCATGGTTCTGAATGTTGCGGTGTTGGGTCATCGTTTTGAAAAGACAGCGCCCCGCGTTTTCCTCCTCTTCCCCCTCCCCCCCCTCCCCTTGCGTGCCTCTGCTCTCCGCATGTAAACCAGTTCGGCACGCCCCCGCATGCTTCGTGGCCCGATGCGGAGCTCTACCGAGGCCCCGCTGGCGGCGTTCGCACGCGTCCGCCCCGCCAAGCAGAGCGTCTCGTGGCCTCATCGGGAGCCCCGCCGAGGGCCCCAGTGGCGACGCTCGCACACGCCAGCCCCGCCCAGCGCAGCGCTTCGTGGCCCAGATGGAGCTCCACCGGAGGTCCCAGTAGCGACGTTCGCATGCGTCCAGCGTTTCGTGGCCCCATAGGGAGCTCCACCGAAGGCCCCAGTGGCGACGTTCGCATGCGTCCGCCCCGCCCAGTACAGCGTTTCGTGGGCCCATAGGGAGCTTCACCGATGGCCTCAATTCGCACGCGCCCGTCCCGCCCAGCACAGCGCTTCGTGGCCCCATAGGGAGCTCCACCGAAGGCCCCAATTGCGACGTTCGCATGCGTCCGCCCCGCCTAGTACAGCGTTTCGTGGGCCCAAAGGGAGCTCCACCGATGGCCTCAGTAGCAACGTTCGCACGCGCCCGTCCCGCCCAGCACAGCGTTTCGTGGCCTCATAGGGAGCTCTACCGAAGGCCAGAGTGGAGACGTTCGCATGCGTCCGCCCCGCCCAGTACAGCGTTTCGTGGGCCCATAGGGAGCTTCACCGATGGCCTCAATAGCAACGTTCGCACGCGCCCGTCCCGCCCAGCACAGCGTTTTGTGGCCCCATAGGGAGCTCCACCGAAGGCCCCAATGGCGACGTTCGCATGCGTCCGCCCCACCTAGTACAGCGTTTCGTGGGCCCATAGGGAGCTCCACCGAAGGCCCCAGTGGGGACGATCGCATGCGCCCGCCCCACCGTGTACAGCGTCACCGCAGGCCCAGTGGCGACGTTCGCATGCGTCCGTTCCATCCAAGGCAGCGGCTCGTGGCCCGATAAGGGGCTCACCGAAGTCCCCAATGGCGACGCTCGCATGCGTCCGCCCCACCCAGTACGGCGCTTCGTGGGCCCATCAGGAGTTCCACCGAAGGCCCCAATGGCGACGTTCGCATGCATCCGCCCCACCCAGTACGGCGCTTCGTGGGCCCATCAGGAGTTCCACCGAAGGCCCCAATTGCGACGTTCGCATGCATCCGCCGCGCCCACCACAGCGTTTCGGGGGCTCACAGGTAGCTCCACCGAAGGCCCCAATTTCATGGTTCGCATGCCCCCGCCCCGCCCATGTCGGAACAACCCTCACACGTTTCGTGGCCCCACAGAGAACCCCTCCGGGGGCCCCAGGGGCGACGTTCGCGTTCGTCCCCCCCGCCAATTTTGCCACACTCCTCACGCGTTTCGTAGCCCTGTGGCGACGGTTGTATGCGTCCCCCCTCCCGCGCATTCCGGCACACTCCTCGCACGCTTCGTGACCCCGTAGGGAGCTCCGCCGAAGGCCCTTGTGACGACTTGTGCATGGCGTCCCCGCCCCATGCAGACATGCCCCTTACACGTTTCGTGGCCCCATACGGGGATGGGTATACCGAGGGCCCCATTAGCAGCGCTCTCATGTCGGCCCCGCCCCTTTTTCAGCACATCCTTTACACGCTTCGTGGCCCCATACGGAGGTCCACCGGAGGTGATTCCCACAACGGCGACATTCACAACTACATATGGGCGAGTCCTTCGCCAGTAATTTTCTGGGACAATTTTAATGTCACGGATTGGCAGTTGCTTCTTTCGAGCATTGTACCTTCGCTTCAGGATTCAGTACGTTTTGTGAAACGCATGTTCCTTTTTCAGAGTCGTGGTCACCGTGGTCTCGGTTCAACGCCGCGCACATGTTTAAATCAGACTCTTCCAGTATAGTCAAGTCGTAGTACCATCGTTTGTGCGCGTTCAAGTCCGATTGTGTTCTGACCATGCAGGACAGTGCGGCCCCACCTTTCCATCGGGCGCCCGCCGTCGCGATACATTCGCATGGCGACATCAATGCTGTGTGCTGAGTTTGACTTGGCTTTCTTCCTCACCCTGCGTGTCGGTGACCAAGCTTTCTTTTTCTTTCTGGCAGTAAAATATCGGCCACCCAGAAAAGTCGAATCAGGAAACCTGTGCACTCGACAATGGCATTTCAGTGTGCCGGCGCAGCCCCCAATCGAATTCGGTAATCGACGTGCGTTTCACCAAATGCATTTGGTTGTTTTTGAACGTCGATTCGCTGCCCCGCCCGAGTCCACTCGTAAGGCGGTGCCGTGCGCATTCGCAGCGCTCCTGGAGGCTTTCACTAAATACTGGTGTGTTAAACGGCGTTCGGTCAGTCTTCGACTTCTGCTCTGCCTCCTGCTGCAGCTGCTGCCGCTGCTCATCCTCCGCAGGCATCTTCCTCCTGCTCCTCCTCCGAAGCCGATCCCCGGGCCAGTCCTGGAGCTCGTTCTGGCCAGGATCTCGATGGGGAATCCAGAGCCGTGGCGGCGAGTGCTCTCCAGGGGGCCTCCAAATCGCAACCAACATCAAAGTCCCTCGCCGATGAGGAAGTTTAGGGAGGCTAAGCTTAGGGAAGCGGGAGGAGGAAGAGAAAGAACGTCTGGAGAAGTAGAAGCAGCAAGAGGAACGGGCAGGATGAGGCGGAGGAGGAGGAGGAGGAGGAGGAGGAGGAGGAGGAGGAGGAGGAGGAGGAGGAGGAGGAGGAGGAGGAGGAGGAGGAGGAGGAGGAGGAGGAGGAAGGGGCCTCCCGCTGCGTTCCGCAGGCATCGCCCTTCTGCAACGCGTCCCTGGCACCGATAGTCCAGCTGCCTGGCGGCGGCCACCCGAAGTTCGAACTGCCTGACGTCTGGGCGGAGGCCTGCGCGCAGGCCCCCTGTCTTTGTCCTCCTCCTCCGCCTCCGCCGCATCCTCCTCCTCCTCCTTCGGCTACTTTTGATCCGCGGGTCGAGAGCGCACCTCTTCCGGTCGAAGCTAAGCGGGCCGCGCACAGCTTTAATTAACAGAGAGGGGAAGGCAGAAGGAGAGGCCACGTCAAGGCCAGGAGGGTGCAAAGGAACGCTACACGCAAGAGTGACCTCTCCCCAGAGTGACCTTTGGTCAGGGGCGGCTTAACCGACCCCCGGCAAACCATCCCCTTCCGTGAAGTGCCCTTCGCCTCACCCCAAGGCGTTTGTGTGCGGCCGGAGGGGAGCTTTAAAGGCGAGCCTAACGTCACGGGAGGGGATGGTTTGCTGGGGGCCGTTTCGGCCGCGCCCGATTTGGTGCAGGCACCGTGGAGTCCCCACGTGGCTGAATGCGATGCGATACATCGCAGCGGCTTCCCTGCTCGGGTTTGGCCCTCCCGCGCTCCCCGAATTCGCGCACCAAAGGTCACTCGCGCCCAGGGTCACTCTTGCCTGTAGCCGCATCTCCTTTTCCTCCTCCTCCTCCTCCGCCTCTCCTCCTCCTCCTCCTCCTCCTCCATTCCTGTGCCTTATGAATAACTTCTCCCTGTCGCACCCCGAAGCCAGTTTTTAAGGCGGTACGGGCGTTCCGCCTGAGACTTGCCCACCATTGATGATTCTGGAGCTTAGAAGTTGGCGACATTTTCACAGATGGAGGGCGGGTGGTTTTCAACATTTGGCTCTCGCCTTAGCTCGGCGCACATTCGTTTTCAACATGTGCAAGGGTTTCACGGATTGAGGGCGGGTCGTTTTCAAATTGTGGCTCTCGCCTTAGCGCGGCGCACAGTTTTTGTAAACATGTGCAAGAGTTGAACGGATTGAGGGCGGGTCGTTTTCAAAATGTGGCTCTCGCCTTAGCGCCGCGCACATTCTTTTTTGTTGTTGTTGTTGTGGTTGTGGTTGTGGTTGTGGTTGTGGTTGTGGTTGTGGTTGTTGTTGTTGTTGTTGTTGTTGTTGTTGTTGTTGTTGTTGTTGGTTGTTGTTGTTGTTGTTGTTGTTGTTGCTGCTGTTGTTGTTGTTGTTGTTGTTGTTGTTGTTGTTGTTGTTGTTGTTGTTGAACATTATTTATTCTAAAGAATAATTATTGTTGGGCCCCCTGGTGCGCGCCCCCCCTGCGCCGCCTAGGCCGCAGCTACATTTTCATCATTTTCGTGAGGAAGCCTCAGGTAAAACGATGTGATCCAGATCCGGTTGTTTTGTTGTAATCCGTTTTCCCTTGCAAAAAACACTATAAAATGACATTTCTTGTTCTAATATAATCAAATTTCAAGAATCCCTTGCAAAAAATAAGGTAAAGTGGACATTCGCGCGCGCAAGACGAAATCCTTCCAAAAGCTTAGTGTTCGGAGCGATTTTAACATAAAAACATCAAAAAACCAATGGTTTTTCAACAAAAAAATGTCAAAATCTCATCCCGCGCGCTCTTGCGGATTCGTAGGAAACCCAACACTTTTTAAACATTTCTGTCAAACGGGCTTTTGCGAGCAACTTTTTCGAACTTCTGCGACAACGGTTGCGCACCTGCCAGGGCCATCATCCCTGTCAAATAATACCATGCGGGACACATTCGTTTTTTCTTCGCGCGCGCACGCCGTCGTCGTCGGCCGCGGGGCCCTGAATAGTAGCCACGGTCGTCCGCATGCCACGAAGTGAAGTGTCCGAACGTCATAGGGCGGGAAGCTGGGTGTGGGTGGTGGCGAAGAGTCGTTTGGAAATTTGGTAGAGCTTGAACCGGCCCCCCCACAAAGTGGGGGTATTGCCCGCCTCCTATGAAAACCCCGGCACTGGTGAGAACGGAGTGTCCCCACGTGCTAGTAATTGTTGTTGTTGTTGTTGTTGTTGTTGTTGTTGTTGTTGTTGTGAAAGATGTGCGAGTTTCACGGGTTGAGGGTTGTTCCTTCTCAGCATGTGGAATGTGGTTCTTTCCTTAGCGCCGCGCACATTCGCTTACACACTTTGCACGAATTCCAAGGTTTTTCCATCATCATCGTACAAATAATTTTGTTTTGAAAGGATTCAGGATTATGCGGGGTAACAGTTACTTTGATTCGCTGTGTTGAAGTCCCAGGAATGACGTTCTGGCACGATTCAGGATCGTTAAGACGAGAAAGTCAGATTCATCCGTGCCGTTGGAATTCCCTAGAACAATGTTTTGGCACGCTTCAGGGTCCTCAAACAGTTGTCTTCGAACGAGGCAGTTCCTTCAATGGACATGAACCGTTGTAGGGGCCTGTGATGAGGGAGCTTGGAGGGAGGGTTTATTCCAACATCCTTGATGACCCTTGGGTTTACACTGGTCCTCCTCCTCCTCCTTCCCCAATGTATCTGCACTGCGTCTCACCTGGCTGCTCACACTGTCGCATCGGCAGCGCCCAACTTCCGCCCGAAGAGACCCGTGCGGACCTCCGGCAGGCTGTGCCTGTGCAGTTTTCGGTTCCACCGTCCGGGGCCTCTCCGCAGAGGCCGGGCCCCATCTTGCGCGGGCAATACTTCTGTCCATGTTTTTTGCAGCTTGGAGTTTTGGGCTCCCTTCCAAAGAAACCCGAAGGGCACGAGATATGGATAAAGATCTGCCTCCGCATACGCTCGGTTTGTTTTTCCATATCCAGTGCGCCTCGGCCTTGTGGCGCCCCTTCCGAGAAAGTCCAAGACGCACTGGGTACTGCCCCATCTCGCAGGGCACGCCCCTCCTGAGGGGCGAGCGCCACCGTCGAGTGAGAGGGAAACCACTCGGCGCTAACTTCCCCTGGCTGGCACGACTCCAACGCTGCCGCCGAGGGCACGGCAGGCTGGGTGTCCCTTCCCTTCCCTACCCGCCGCACGCCTCCCGTCTTCCGCCGTCCCCTGGTCGGTCCCTGGACGTTAACCCTTCTCGACACAGCCAAGACGCTGCCATGCAGACCGCTCGGGGTTCGAGTCGACAGGGGCCCCGGTTTTTGGGCCCTTCCCTCGGCCTGCGCCCTGGGAGCCCACTCGTGGCCGCGGCCCGCCGTGGCCAGGGAGGCCTTTGCGCTTCGTCTTCGGCGTGCCCCACGGGAGCACGATGCACGGGGCCCACAGGTGAATACACCACCGCCACCTCCCTCAGCCCCCCCCCTTCTCCCAGGAGAGCAGAGGGACGAGGAAAGTGGAGGAGGAGGCGGGGGACAGGAGGCGGTGGTGGTGCATATTGTTGGGGCCCGCCCGATGGGGGTGGCGCGCGGGCTGGGCCGCGGCCCCATCCCGCGGTGGCCGTCGCGGGAAGGGGGGCCGCAGAGGCTGGAGTTCCTCGAGCCCTGACCCAAGGGAAGGACAGCGGAACGCCCTGCAGGGCAGGGCTCCCAGGGGGCGGGGACGCCAGGCCTGCGGCGCGGTGCGCCGTGTCCTCGGGAGTCGAGGTGCGCAACACGACGGCTGCACGCAGGCCTGCGGCGCGGTGCGCCGTGGCCTCGGGACTCGAGGTGCGCAGCACGACGGCTGCACGTGAGAGGTAGAGGGGGGGGGACAGCGGAGCGCCCTGCAGGGAGGGGCTCCCAGGGGGCGGGGCGCCAGGCCTGCGGCGCGGTGCGCCGTGGCCTCGGGACGCGAGGTGCGCAGCACGACGGCTGCACGTGAGAGGTAGAGGGGGGGACAGCGGAGCGCCCTGCAGGGAGGGGCTCCCAGGGGGCGGGGACGCCAGGCCTGCGGCGCGGTGCGCCGTGGCCTCGGGACGCGAGGTGCGCAGCACGACGGCTGCACGTGAGAGGTAGAGGGGGGGGACAGCGGAGCGCCCTGCAGGGAGGGGCTCCCAGGGGGCGGGGACGCCAGGCTGCGGCGCGGTGCGCCGTGGCCTCGGGACTCGAGGTGCGCAGCACGACGGCTGCAGAGGTAGAGGGGGGGGGACAGACAGCGGACGCCCTGCAGGGAGGGGCTCCCAGGGGGCGGGGACGCCAGGCCTGCGGCGCGGTGCGCCGTGGCCTCGGGACTCGAGGTGCGCAGCACGACGGCTGCACGTGAGAGATGGAGGGGGGGGGACAGCGGAGCGCCCTGCAGGGAGGGGCTCCCAGGGGGCGGGGCGCCAGGCCTGCGGCGCGGTGCGCCGTGGCCTCGGGGGGCTCGGAGCTCTGCGCACGCGGCGGCTGCCTGGAGAGGGGGGGGGGGGGGGGAGGCCCCTGCAGAGGTAGTAGACGAGGAGGAGGAGGAGGAAGAGGAGGAGGAGGAGGAGGAGGAGGAGGAGGAGAAGGAGGAGGACGAGGACCTCGCAGGCCTCGAGGTTGACACCAGGTCGCCGCCACCGAGGGGAGAAGATCCTGGTCTCGGTGATGGTGGTAGTAGACTGGCTTCCAGGGTGGTCGAAATACAACCACCAACGCCGAAATCTAGGATCACCTTCCCCCTGCGGAGGCCCCCTCCCCCGTGTGAGTGTTGGTGCCAATGTCCAGGCCTCTAATACAAACGATCCCAAGGTGACGCACTTCCCGAACGAGACGGTGTCGGAGGGGCACAACTGGTGCTGGTCCTGGCTCAAGCACCTGGGCTGCCGGCGGTCGGAGGCCAGCCGCAGCTGGCGCGACAGCCAGGACTCGAGCAGCGGCGAAGCGTCCCGGCTTGCCTACAGGCCCACCAGCTAATGTCTTAACACATCGGGTTTAGGTTCTGAAGATAGTATCTTCACTGTTTTTGGTTTTTGTTTTCGAGCATTTTTTGGGCTCTACACAAATATCGTGGCATGCCTACGGGAATGCCGGGACGGTCGGTCCCTGCTCAAAGGACTTTGTCGCCAGGATGGACCTCGCGCCGCCGCCGGATGTCGTGGACATGCAGCCGCTGAAGGACCCCTCGGTGTGCGAGCAGTACTGGCTCGGGGGGCCCCTGAGCGTCTCGCCCCACGAGCGCGACTCCATCCAGCAGTGGTTCGCGGCGAACGTGGCGGTGTACGCGCTGGACGTCTCGCTGGACGAGGGCGCGGTGCGCGAGACGCGCGCGCGGCTGCAGGAGCTGGGCATCGAGCACACGCTGGTACCCGGGCTCGACCTGGAGAAGACGGGGAGGGGAGGGGGGGAGCGAAGAGCGGGAGGGGCAGCGGCGGCCGAGAGGGCAGGGGCGGGTCGGAGGAGGGCCCAGCCGAGACAACGGCGGCCCTCCCTGGCGTTCTCGCCCTCTTTTTGGGCCTCCTGGAGGCTTCTCGCTGCCACGGCTGGGCCCGCCTCGAAGAACTGGTCAGGATGGGCCCCGGGAGGGGTCTGGGGACCGGTTTGGAGCGGATTCGGGCCGGGCGGGAAAGCAGCCGTTGTCTCAACGGGCCCTCCTCCTGAGCTGAGACGGGGAGGGCGGGGGGAACGGGGAGTGGGGAGGGGAGGCTCATGGGACTTGTGCCGGAGGGCTTCGACCTGGAACAGGCGCAGATAGAAGCGAGCCTGCCCGACAAGTACATGAGCGACGTCTTGGCAGCCGCATCCGCTTCGGCCGCGCGCCTGCGGGCGATGCGGTTGGTGAAGACGCACAACCGCCGGCCCCTGGCGATCATCCTCGAGGGTGGCGCTATGCCGGAGGACGACTTCGCGGCGAAGGTGTTCCAGCTTCTTGTCCACGAGGCGCCTTGCGACTGGCAGGTGATCTCCCTGAAGTCCAGGTGCCCCTACGGCGTCTGTGTGGCGCCCCACCTCGCCAGGATCCTCCCCGACGGGAACGAGCCGGACGAGAGCTGCAACTACGGAACCAACCTGGGCATGCCCGCAATGCTCTGGAAGCTTGAGGGCATGCACCATGTCACAGATGCGCTGGAGGAGGCAGTCTGGCAGCATGACCAACCGCGGTGTCTCGAGACGGACGTGGCGCTGTCCTCCCTGGCCGACAGGATCGCCTACTATGCCGTGCCATCCATGCAGACGCCAGGGCTGCTGGCAGACTCCCTTCCGCAGTGGCGGCGGCGGGTTGCGGCGGCGGCGGCCTTGAAGGCCAACCTGCAGACTACCACGACGGCGACCACCTCCACCTCCACGACGAGCACGACCACGACCACGAGCAGCAGCACCAGCACGACGACCACCACGCCCACCACGGTGGACAAGATTCTGCGCGGCCAGTGGTCGCCGACCGGGGAGGGTGGGATGGACCTGCCCGCCGATGCGGCCACCGGCGGTGCGCAAAAGGGGTACTTAGGCACAAGGAGGCGGCCTTCTTAGATGGCAGGAGTGCTTCTCATAAGGCACTGCTTTTCTCCAAGAGGCCTTCTGGAGAACCCTCACATTTCCTGTGCAATCAGCCTCAGCCGGAGGAGCTGGGGCCCAATGGCGTGGGCACCCCAGCTGCCTTGATGCGATCCGCACCCCGGGGGGCAGGAACTCAGCTCTTCTAGTTTTGGCTGGTCGTCCACAGGAGGGCATCTATACGGCTGTACCCCGCTGCGTCTGTCCAGGCAAATCCTGAGCCATAGGGTGGTGTACGTCCCGTCGTGGCCTCGGCCGAGGGGGCGCAGTCACCATGCCAGGGCCCAGGCTGGCCATGGTTGGGCCGGTGGTGGAGTACATCTGCTTTCTGCGCGTGGCCGCCACTGGCCGGCTCCAAGAAACACCCTTTTGTTATCGGATGGCGCGAAAAGAAAGTAACGACCGGATCTTATAGGTCTTACGTGTCTGCTGCCTTTCGCGGAGGCCAGATCGATCCGCGCGGGGCCGTGGTGGCCCGACGCCGAGCGAAGACGCCCCGTCTTTGACCCCAGGGCCTGCCTTCTCAGAGTTCCGCCCCGGCTTCGCCGCTGCCTTGAGATGATCTTTAAAACACTGAGGGCGTTGTTGTTGTTGCTGCTGGTGCTCTTGGATTCTCATCCTTGCACAGTTTCTGTTGATCACCCATCACCGGTGCACACTGTGTCTCGTCACTTGAAGTGCCCCTCTCGGGGCTCGCGCACCCATATTTTTTGTCATTAAAAATTGTCCTGCTCAAATTGCGTTTTTGGGCCCCGGACTACAAAAACAACGGCTCCCGCCTGATACTTCCTCAGAGTGGACAATGTATTAGAACATCGAGCTTTCGCGCGGGACTTCTTCACGATTTATGCAGGAATCGCGCTCTCGCGTCTTCCTCGTATTTTTTTCAAACGCCGCGCCCTCGACACTCAGGAATCACGCTCTCGGTTTGGCCTTCCTTGCGATTTACTTGGGCGTGGCGCTATCGCTCGAGACTTCCTCACGGTTCGTGCTCGACTTGGCCACCTGGGCCCGCCTTCCCGACCCGCCCGTTAGGGTTCTACCAACCCGATCTGCCTGTCTGATTCTGCCATGTGTTTTCTGATCTTAGCCCCCCTCCTGCCAATTTTCCTCGTGCTCCATCCTCCTCCCTTCCCCTTCCATCCGTCCTCTCTTTCCTTGTTTTAGGGGCTGCACCCAAGGGGTGCACGTGGCAAGTAACGAAGATATGCCCCAAAGGGGTGCACGATCGAAGACGAATAGAGCGGGTATCGAGGTTTTGTGACATGCGCGCAAGCGGCTCGCGAGCAGATAGAAAAGAGCAGTCTTGAAATGATTGTTGAACCGCCCTTTCTTCAGAACAATTGTTGATGCTCCTCGGCGCACGTTGTATTTTTCAGATTGAATTGCCCCCCGCGGGGCTCGCACCTGGTTTTTTGTCACGGAAAGTCTTGAGGGTCAAATTGGACCCCTTGGCCCCCGAATTGCAACAACAACGGTTTCTGCCTGATATATCTTCATGAGTTATTCCAACATCGCGTTTTCGCGCGGGACTCTCATAATGTATGCAAGATTCGCGCTCTCGCGTGGGACTTCCTCACAATTTGTTCAGACGCCGCGCCCCCGACACTCAGGAATCACCCTTTCGCTTATGTCTTGTTCACGATTCGCTTGAGAATCGCGCCATCTCTCGAGAATTCATCGCGCTTCATGCAGGACTCACGCTTCAGCAACCCGCCTGCTCGACCTGGCCGCCTGGGCCCAACTTCCGACCAGCCCGCTATGTGTCTGCCCGTCCGGTCTGCACGTCTGGTTCTGCCATGTTTTTCTGCTCCAAGCCCCCCTCCTGCTAATTTCTCTCGTGCTCCATCCTGTTCCCTCCCCCTTCCATCTGTCCTCTCTTCCCCTGTTTTAGGTGCTGCGCTACATGCGCGTGGCAGGTAACGAAGATATACTCTTGAGGAGGTGCGATCGAAGACGAAGAGGGCGAGTACCGAGGATGTGGGATAGACGTGTTGAATGGCACCCGAGCAGATCATAGCGAGCAGTCTTACATGCCTTCTTGTTGGAGTTGTTGTTGTTGTTGTTGTCGTTGTTGAGTTCTCATTTCAGGAGAAGATGTATTGCTGATCACCCCCTCTTGTAACCACTGTATTTGTCAATTGAAGTGCCCCCCTCGGGGCTCGCACTCTGTTATTTTAATCAGGGATAGCTTGGTGCCACCGAACTGTGTTGTTTGGCCCTGACCTACAACAACGGCTCCCGCCTGACACTTCCTCACAATGTCTTCCACTATTGCGCTCTTGCGCGGGACTTTCTTGCAAACGATGCAGATATCGCGCTCTCGCGTGGGATTTTTGTTACGATGTATTCACGCATCGCGCCCTCGACAGTCAGGAGTCACGCTCTCGTGTTGGCCTTTGTCACGATTTACTTGGGAATCGCGCTAATGCTCGAGCTCTCCTCGCAATTTATTCAGTATTCACGCTTCAGCAGCACGCCTTCTCGACCTAGCCGCTGGGTTCCGCCTTCCCAGCCAGGTTGGGAAGGTGGAACCCAGGGGTAGAACCTAACGAACAGGTCCTGTTCGTTAGGTTCTACCCGCCCGATGGGCCCGCCTGGTTCTGCCACGTGTTTTCTTCTCCCAGCCTCCCTCCTGCTAATCCAGTGCTCCATCCTTTTCCCTTCCCCTTCCATCCGTCCTCTCTTCCCGTGTTTCGGAGGCTGCACCAATTGCACGCCGCAGGTCAGGAAGATTTACCCCCAGGGGGGTACGATTGAAGACAAGAGGGCGGTTACAAAGGGTCTGGGATATTACCATTGATTTGCACACGATCAGGTAAGACGGAACAGTATTTGAATGCTTATTGTTGCTGTTTTGATTGTCATGGTTGTTATGGTTGGTGCTGTTGTTGTTGCTGTTGCTGTTGTTGTTGTTGTTGTTGTTGTTGTTGCTTTCTCATTTCTAGAGCATGAGTGTTGTTGGCCCCTCCCGTTGACCTTATCATTTTTCAGTTAAGGTGCTCCTCCCGGGGCTCGTATCCAGTTTCTTATAAAAAGGGAAAGTTCGTTTGTGGTCACCAAATTGCGCCCCTGCCCCCCCGTTTGCAGCAACAACGGCTCCCGTCTGATACCTCCTCATATTGTATTCCCACATCTCGCTCGCTCGCGGGACTTCCGCACAGGTGATGCAGGAATCGCGCTCTCGCGTGGGACATCCTCGCAATTTATTCAGGCGCCGCGCCCTCGACATTCAGGAATCGTCACGAGTTACTTGGGAATCACGTTATCGCTCGAGCTTTCCTCGCGAGTCATGCAGAACGCACGCTTCAGCATCCCGCCTGCTCGACCTGGCCGCCTGGGCCCGCCTTCCAGACCCGCCCGCTATTGTCTGCCCCCCCGGTCTGCCCGTCTGCTTCCGCCACGTGTTTTCTGCTCCTAGACCCTTCTTGAGAATTCCGAACTCCACCGTCTCCCTCCCCCCTCCATCCGTCTTCGTTTCCCCAGTTCCAGGGGCTGCACCAAGTACGCGCGGCAGGTAAAGAAAGATATACCCCCAGAGGGGGTACGATCGAAGACAGTGGGGCGGGTTGGGCTCTTGTGGTGGTGGTGGTGATGGTGAGTTGTGGTGGTGGTGGTTGTGGTGGTGGCTGTGGTGGCGGTGGTGGTGGTTGTGTGGTGGGTTGGTGGTGATGGTGGTGGTGGGTTGAGGCGGTGGTGGTGGTGGTAGTGGTGGTGGTGGTGGTACTAGTGGTGGTTATCGTCGCTGCGTCCCCGCCGTCGCCGGCGCCAGCGCCGTCGCTGCTGGCCGCCGCCAGCGCCGACGCCAGCGCTAGGAAGGGGGGGTTGAACCCCCCCCCTCTCGGCGCCGCCAGGGGGTGGGGGGGGGTTGAATCCCCCCCCCCCCTGGGGCTGCCTCTGGTCATCGTCGCTGCGTCCCCGCCGTCGGCGATTCTGGCGGCCGCCGGCGCCCGCGCCGGGGGGGGGGCTTCGGGAGGGGAGGGGTTTGGGGGGGAAGGGAAATCCCCTCTGATTTTGATCGACGGCGCCGAGTGTTGGGGGGGGGCCACCCCCCCGTTCGAGACGCGCCGCCGAATGTTCCCAAGGCAAGCGCCCGTGAAACGCTTGCTCTCCTTTCTTGCAATGATTGTTGCTTTTGTATTCACGGATGGATTTGTGTCGGTTTTGGGCGCATTTCTTGTCGCGATTCCAGGTCTGGGATCGGCCGGTCCGTCGCCCACCTAATTGTTTCTTTTTCTTTTGCGTTTTTGAATGCGCACCCGGGTCTCGCAACTCCGTCTGTCTGATGTTTCATTACAGGGGTGCAGTTTTTTTTAGTATCGTTTTTGTGGAGTCGAGGGCGAAATATGGAAACTGATCCAAAAACGCCTCCAGCGCTCTTTATTGAGAACTTCTGCCCAGACATCCGACGATCAATTTTTCAGTGCGCGGCCCTGGCGGACCCGACCCCTTTCCCTGGGGTAAGACTTCGCCCGGGGTCCATGTTTGATGTCCTGGGGCCCAGAAGCCGGGCTTGGGCAGAGCAAACCATATGTTTTATGTCGCAGCGCGGCCGAGGCAGTCTGCACGCACGCTCGGGCAAGCCCGGAGACTGCATTGCGAATCGCCCAGATGCAAGAGGGAGGGAAGGGGGAAGAGGAGCGGCCGCGGGGGGGGAGAGGGGCCGAGAGCGCTCACGAAGCGGCGCTCACGCAGCGGGGCGCCCGGGGCGGCCAAGCCAGTGCAGCACCCCTGGCAGCGGGCGCGGAGCGGCGTCGCATCCGCAAACCACCCTGCGGTGAAAACGACCAGAGGCCACATCCAACGGGCGCAAACATCGCAGCCGCAGCGCCCTCTCTCGAGAACCGGTAGAAGGCACTTCGCTACTCGTGTGGGCAGGGCGGGGGTTCGATCCACCTCGAGAGAGCGGGCCCCAGAGGCCGAAATCGAGGAAGCACGTCTGGACTGAAGAGGGCCACGCCGTCGGAGACCCGGGTGCGCCCCCGCTCCCGCACCGCCCAGGCCAGCCTCGGCGCTCCCGACGGCGAATACGGCGAGCCCGCCCCCAACGACAGCGCCTCGCCGGCGCCAGCGCCGCGGGTCGGTTCGCTGGGCGGCTCTCGGTCTTGACAAGCAAATGGCTGGAGGCCGTTTTCCTGAAGATTCTGGCAAGCTTATTTGCTTTGAGGGGGGGTGTCGGCCGTGCGCTGTTCGGGAAGGCGGCGGACACGGGGGGGGAGAATGCCGAGCAAGCAAGCTTGCCAAAATCTCATTTGAAAGAAAACAACCTCGTGCACAGCTGCCGGTCTCTTTTGCGTTTCTCGTCCTTTTGGGGCCTCCTGGAGCTCCTCGTTGCCACGGCTGGATCCACCTCGAAAAAGGGGTCGGCGGTCCCTGGGAGGGATCGGTGGACAGATTTTTCTCTTGTTTGGTTCGTGAAGTGGACAAACGAATCCTTCGCGTAAAGGAACAATCGCGACGGGATGTTTCTGGTAGTTTTCTGGGGCCCTCACCACTCCTGTGCACCCTCAGAAAAAGGCGCGAAAAGCCAGTCCCACGGTAGAGGTTCAGACTTCCGGGGATACACATTTTCGAAACAAATCACGACCTCGGAGTTCGGGGAGCGACATCACCACACCAGGAAGTTGGATGTACATGACGCGGTCTGCTTGGGCCAGAGCTGGCGATACACACGTGGCCAGATGCCTCTCCGGCGCACGGCGCTTCTGTGACCAGCCATGGTGACAGGTGCAGCCATCAGGTGGCCCCCACATGCCCCGCGCGTGAAATCTGGCCGTGTGTGATTGCAGTGTCCTGTGGAGCTTTCCGGCGCCGATCCCAGACATCCCGGCCGGCCGCAGAAAGCCTGTGCTTGCGCGGGCATGCCTTGCTTGTTCCCCCAGGCTCGCCCAGCCCAGGCCCCGCGCCGGAAGGTCGGAGGGCGTCGGCTGTCACACGCCCGTCGGTGGTTCCAAGATGGGGTCCTGAGGGATGGGGTGCTGAGGACGAGGTGCCTCAAACAGCGCCAGTGCGCCCTTGGATCCCTCCCTGCCCTGAGGACCATCCCTCGGGGCCCTTTCTGACTGAACCACCGCGGACCAGCCTGTTCAGGCCGGCCCCGGGCCCGGGATCCGCGTGCACGTGCCTCCTTGTGCCAGGGCCTGGCATCGCTCGGACGTGTGCATTTTTTCTCGGCGAGAACCATCGAGGACCATCCTTGATCATTTGGCGAAAAAACCACGCACGAAACCGACAAAAAGGCACAGGGAATGGACGTCCGAGCGATGGCGAGAGGGGCGGCAGGGCGCAGGCACCGCACCGAGCCCGGGCCCAGGCCGGCCACAGGACTGGTGCGGGGGCACGGCCGGCGTCCTCCCGAGGAGGGGCGGCGGCGCCGCCGGAGGCCCGATGGGGGCGAGAAATGCGGCGCCGTCGCAGCGCGTTCTTTCTGCGGTCTTCGCGATAGCTCCGCCGCGAGGATGTATACACAGACCCCCGCCGACGAATCCTGCCTGTACCTTCAGGGAGGGTGGCGGTATATAAAGTCGCTGGCTCCGTGCTGATGTATGTATATATGTATATATACATATATACATAGATATACACACACATATATATATATATATATATATATATACACATGTGTGTGTATATATATATATATATATATATAGATTCCTCTTCCTATATTTTTGGAAGCCCGGGCGGGGGGAAAACCCGTCCCCCCCCAAGACCGGACTCCCGGGATCTGGGGCTTTGGGACCCTCCAGACGGGCCTCGAAGCGGCCACCGGGCCTCACATGGCGTTTTGCCAAGCCTTCCCAGCACACCTAGGGCGATCAGGGGGGTCATCGGAGACGTCCCAGAGACCCCCAAGACAGCACAAGAGCGCTCCAAGAGTGACCGACGTGACCTCAAGATGGCCCAAGAGGCCTCCAGGACGGCCCCAAAGAGGCCTCCAAGAGCACTCCCAAGAAGGCCCCCCGAGGCAAAAATCAATGATTTTGGGTGAATTTTAGGGTTCTCCTCTTTTCGGCTTCCCGACGCTCCAAGACGGCAGTCTTCTGGGCGTCCGAAGCCGCCTGGGAGGCTCCAAAATCGCCCCACAACCATCCGAAAGGGCTTCCAGAAAGTCCAAGAGAGCCCCAAAACGGCACAACACTGGTCCAAGATGGCCCTCAGAGAGCCCCGTGGCGGCCCAAGATGGCCCACAGACACCCTCCGAATAATTCCAAATCGTGATTCGGTCGTTCAGGGAGACCGCGGTTGGAGGCAGGGTGGCCCGAGGAAGCCCCCGGAGGCCCCCAGAGTACGCCCAGGAGGTCTCCAGAAGGCCTTAGGAAAGCCTGAAACAACTTTTGTGAGGCCCCTAGAGGCTCTCCAAGGAGGAGCCTCCGCAGAAAAGGGCTGAGGAGGATGGGGAGAATGCGCAGGGCATGGCGAAAACAAGGAAAACGAAGCATGGAGGAAGGATAACGAAAAACATTATTATAGCGGCGATGCCAGAAAAGGCAACCAGGAGTTATCGCTAAATTGTCGGCTGGACCTTCCTGCTACTCCGCCTGCATACCAAACTTCAAGGTTCTTGGGGGTCGCATGAGGGTCTATTGGGCCGTCTTGGGGGCCTCTTGGGCCCCCCTTGGGCCCCTCTGGGGCCTTCTTGGGCTCCTCTTGGGCCGTCTCGGGGCGATCCTGGAGGCCTCTTGGGCAGTCTTGGCGGTCCCGACGGTTGAGAGCGCGAGAATCTCAGAATCCGAAGGGCCCCTCGGAGCCGTCCTGTGGCGTCTTGGTGGCCTATGGGGCCGTCTTGGGAGCATCGTAGGCCGTCTGAGGGCGGTCTTGGGCCATCTCGGGGCTGTCTTTGGTCGCCTCGGGGCCTCTTTGGGCCGTGTCGGGGAGCCGGGGGCCCACGCAAACCTACAAAGCTCCTCACGGATTTATGTGAATGGATGTACGCCGCGATCCTCCCCTGAGGCCCAGGAACAAGCCAGTGGAGGGTGTCTGTGTGTATACATGGATGTGTGGCGGAATGACGGCCGCTACCGGAAATGCTTCCCCCCTCCCCCCCCCCCACCCGGCAATGCCACGATTCCCGCCAGCGCGGTAATGGGAATGGCTATAGTGGTAGTAATCCCAGACGACGCTGGCGCGAATCGTGACGTTACAGGCCTCCCCCCCTCCCGGCAGCACCCGTTAGGGGGGCGTCGGGTCTGGGTGTGCAGGCGCTCTGCCGCGGGGGGCGGTGGCGTCGCAGGGGCGCACGGTCCGAGGAGCACTCGTCTTCGGAGGTCCCTCCGGATTTCCCCGCATTGGCCCGCAGGCACGTGGGAAAAAACACACTGTGGGAAAAAAACACACAGAGTGTTTTTTTTCCCACAGACGTGTGTGTCTTTCCCACAGAGTGTGTTTTTTCCCACAGGTCCCTCCGGATTCCCCCGCATTGGCCCGCAGGTACCCGGGGTCCAGCGCACGCGGGGCTCAGGCAGAGCGCCAGATCCTGCATGCAGGAGTCTGCCATGCCGGATTGTGGCCGAGCCGGGTTCGGGAGCTGCTCGCGGCCCTGTAGAGTACAGAGGTGGCCTTCGAGATCTGGCCGAGCTGGGCTTGGGACCCCCCAAGAGAGAGAGAGTGCGGCGCAGTTTTTACCAAATTGGATGAGCTGGGGTTGCGCTGATCCGGGTCAGTCCACGCCCGGCCTCGAGGCGGTGCTGGACCCCTCGAAAGGGGGATCGACTACAGAATTGATTTACCCCGGAATGGATTTTCGCGTCGACTCTTCAACAAAAATACATACGTCAACCATTCGTAGATCTGCGAAAGTTCTACGAGCTGCACGTGGATTCGACAAAAAACATTGATTCTGGGGCAAATCAATTCTGTCGTCGATCCCCTACTCGAACCCCTCTCCCCACAGAAGCGCGCCGGGGGTGGCGCCAGAGGTGCCGCGAGGTGTGCGGGACATGGGGGACCGTCGCCGATCCAAGAAAAACCGGACAGACCTCCGAGCGTTTATGTCCTCGGTGTTTCTTGCCATGATGGCAGCGCTGGGCTGGGCGAGCCGGTGTCGGTGCCGATGCCGATGCCGATGCCCTTCCCTCGTCAGGAGCGAGAGAAGGACGTACGCGTACATGAATCCACGCTGGTTACGTTCGCAGTGCGTGAATGTTCCATCACGTGGCCGGTCTCGCGGGTCAAGGGGCCGTGTTCATGTATATAGCTGGGCGCGTACGTCCTTTGTGGGCTCTGGCCTCTGGTGGCCCTCGTCGCAACAGCTGGATTCGCCTGAATATCATGGTTAGGGCGCGCCCAGGGAGAGGGGGCTCTAAATGGCAGTTCGAGTTCCCCTCTTGGGCCTCTCCTGAGGGCCGCGTGGAAGCTTCTTTGGCCCCGTTTCGGAGCCTCGAGCGGGTCTTTGGGGCGTCTTGGTCTGTCATGGACTCCCTCCACACCAAACGGTCTAGCATGTAAAAGTAATGCAGGGCCTCTTGGTCCGTCTTGGACGCAACTGCCGAGCATGCGAAAGTCAATCAACATCATGATATTGGAGAAAAGCTCCATTCATAGTCTTTTTAGGGCTATAGGGCTCTAGGGCTACTAGGGCTACTAGTGCTATAGGGCTATAGGGCTATAGGGCTATATAGGGCTGTAAGGCTGTAAGGCTATAGGGCTATCGGGCTACAGGGCTACCAGGCACCTGGGCACCCGGGCACCGGGCACCCGGGCACCTGGGCACCCGGGCTACTCGGGCTACCGGGCACCAGGGCACCCGGGCGTGCCGCCGAAATCGGCGCCACAGCTAACCTAACCATTGGGGAATATACCCGGTTCGATGATTTTCGCCTCTTGGGCCAGCCCCCGGGGTCTCCCAGAAGGCCCAACATGCCCTGAAGAGAGCACCACGACGGCCTTGTTGGGGCGATCCTTAGGACGGGCACGTGGGATCTGTGGACTCCAAACCACGCGCCCGATGCCCCAGGCAAAGTCACGCGGGGCCCCCCGAAAAACGCCAAGGAACCTCCAAGATTTTTCCGGAATCTGGGGCTTGAGGCCCTTAGAGAGCATATGCAAATTTCAAAGCTGACACCCCGAAGGGACCTCAGGACACTCGGTTCAGTGCCTCGAGGCACGGTGGCGGATCTGCCCCAGAGCGGTCCCCGCCAAGCGACGGTCGAGAGCAGAAGTGAGCGCAGTCTCTTTCTCTCCTCCTGCTCCCCAGTTGTTCATTTCAGAACGTTTGGTTTCGGAGCATCCGGCTGTACCACTGAAGCCCTGGGGCCTCGAAAGGGGCCCCAGTTGGCCCAAGCTCAGAGAGCGGGTCGTCCTTCATTCACGTCGCAGGGCCCCAGAGCTCGGCTGTTTGGTCGCAAGCTGGTCAAGGGGCTGGACGCTCGGGACGAGCAGAGCTCATCTGAAAGCCCCCCGGCGAGGCGCCGCTGCCGGAAAACAGCCCAGGGCTCGACAGCCTCCCGCCTGAACGCCTCCGAGAGCTCCCGAAGACCTCCGGGAGCTCTGGGGCGCAGTCCGAGGGTTGCAGTCCCGCCGGGCGAGGTGCGGGTGCACGCCAAGGCCTCCTGGGAGCCGGGCGGGCCCTGGCGGCTGGTCAGCAAGGGCCACTTCTGCCCAAGCCACCGCAAGCACCTGAACGTCGAGGCTGGCACGACCAGCGTGGCGCAGTGCCAGGCCACCAGGGCGTCGGATGGGAGGTGGAGGGAGGGGGGAGAGAGAGGGGGGGAGGAGCAGAAGGAACAAGAGGATGTGGGAGGAAGGAGGAGCAGTAATTAGGGAGGAATGAGGAGCAGGAGGGAGGGATGAGGAGCACAGAAGGAGGTGGAGGAGGAGGTGGAGGAGGAGGAGGAGGTGGAGGAGGAGGAGGTGGAGGAGGAGGAGGAGGAAGTGGAGGGGGAGCAAAGGTGTCCGCGGTGCGCTCTGTTCGGCTGCGTCGCAGTCGGCTGCACTCGGTTCGTTCGGTCAGGTCGGCCATGGCGATGACTATGACGACGACGTCGCCGACGCCGACGCTGACGCCGACGCCGACGCCGCCGCCGCCGCCGCCGCCGACGACGACGACCGGCGCGTCGTCCTGACGATGAAGTTGATGACGTTGATGATGATGATGATGATGATGATGATGATGATGATGATGATGATGATGATGATGATGATGATGATGATGATGATGATGATGATGATGATGATGATGATGATGATGATGATGATGATGATGATGATGATGGTGGTGGTGGTGGTGATGATGATGATTATGATGATGTGAGTTTAACCCAGTGGCTCAGACGGTGCATGTCTGGGGAAGCGCCCACAGCGGTCGTCAACTCGGCCCCAAGTTTACGTTCGCTTAGGCAAAAGCAGTCGACAATTCAACTCTAACACTGCGTTCGAGAAGACGAGAGGAGTCGGCAACTAGGCCCCCAGACTTTCTTCGTCAAGACCGAGTTCGTTTTCTAGACATCAGCTTGGCCCCGACGCTTTGTTCGTCAAGATAGAGGGGGCAGCGAGTTGTCCGTCAAGGGTTAGGTTCGGCAGTTATATTACAGGAGGTCAATCGAGAAAACCAGCCGAAATCATAGAAAAATCTTCAGCAGGAAACTCAACCTCTCCAAAAACTTCAAAAGCAACTCTTAACCAAAACCTGCGGAACTCTCAAACTCTAAAAAACTTTACAACCTCTCTCTCTAAGCCAACACCTGCGAACATCTCAAACTCTACAAGCACGTAACAACAAACTCTAAGCCAACACCTGCGAAAATCTCAAACTCTAAAAAACTTCCAAACCAACTCAGAACCAACACCTGCGATATTCTAAGCCGGAGTTTGCATTTAGAGTTTTTGGAGTTTGTCTTAGGTTTTTGTTCAGTTCGCCAGGCGGTCAGAAATGTCTTTAGAGTTTTTCTAGTTGTTGCTTGTACAACACAAGCTCTGTTAGACTTGTAAAGGTTTTTTATACAAGTGTTTAGGCGTTTCGAGTTGTTTAGAGATGTTTGAGAGTTGTTTTGAGTTTCTAGGCGTTTAGATATGTTTTTAGTTGTTTTAAAGTGTCTAAGAGTTTTAAAGTTTTGTCAGAGTCCGATTGCAAGTTTTTTTAGGTTTGATATTTCCCCAGGTTTCGGCTTAGACATCTCTTGCAGTTTTTTAGAGTTTGAGGTGTTCGTAGGTTTTTGTTTAGAGATGTTTTGAAGTTTTTTTAGGGTCTGAGATGTTCGCAGGTTTTGGCTTAGAGTTGTTTTACAGTTTTTTAGAGTCTGATATTTCCGCAGGTTTTGGTTTAGAGATTGTTGGAAGTTTTTTGTTTTAAGAGTCTGAGGTTTCCGCAGGTTTTGGCTTAGAGTTTGTTTGACTTTTTTTTGAGTTTTAGTTTTGTCGCCCGATGTGGCGGTGGACCGCCTGCAGTCGCTGCTGCCGAACCTAAGCCAAGGGGGTTCATCAACCCGGAGGGAGGCCGTCACGGGGGCTTGCCACCCCAGAGGGAGGCCGTCGAGGGGGTTCGCCAAGGGGGTTCGTCAACTCGGAGGGAGGCCGTCAAGGGCGTTCGTCAATTCCGAGAGAGGCCGCCCATGGGGGTTCGTCAATTGGGGGTTCGTCAATGTGGGGTTCGTCAATTCGAAAGGAGGCCGTCAAGTGGGTTCGTCAATGGGGGTTCGTCAATTCGAAAGGAGGCCGTCCAGTGGGTTCAACTCGGAGTCGACGGCCAAATCCTTTCATCAAGGTGGATTTGACGGCCAAATCCTTTCACCGAGATGGAATTGACGGCTCAAGCGCCAGATAGGGTATGCATGGTCATCCGTCGCGGCGTCCAGGCCCATCTCCAGACCTGCCACCCGCGACAGACTCAAGTGATGATGATGGTGATAGTGATGATGATAATGATGATGATGATGATGATGATGATGCTGCTGCTTCTGATTATGTTGATGGTGAAGATGGGGATAAGGATGATGATGAACATGACGAAACTGACGATGAAACTGATAACGATGATTATGATGATTATGATGATGGTGGTGATGATGACGATGACGATGACGATGCCGATGAGGATGATGATGATGAAGACGACGATGATGGTGATTGTGGTGGTGGTGATGATGCTGGTGGTGGTTATGATTATGCTGGTGCTGGTGATGCAGATCATGATGAATGTAATGATGATGATGATGATGATGATGATGATGATGATGATGATGATGATGATGATGATGATGTTGATGCTGCTGATGATGATGATGATGATGATGGTGATGGTGATGATGATGATGATGATGATGATGATGATGATGATGATGATGATGATGATGATGATGGCCACGGTGATGGTAATTAAAATGATGTTGAGTATGCAGGGGAGGACGAGGTGTTGTTGGAGGAGAGGGAGGAGAAGGAGGAGGAGGAGGAGGAGGAGGAGGACTGAAGGGCTGTGCTTGGATATGACATGCAGTGAACCAACCAGGCGTAAGTTTGCGTGATATTGCATGCCGCGTTCATTGTCGAATGCATCGCGTTGTTCCCGCCTCCACCTCTGGCTCTGGCGCTAGCTCCACATCCATCTCCGCCACCTCGTCGTGTCCCCCCCGACTTTTTGCAACCGATGGACAGATGGATGGCGAACCTGCTTTAAAATGGGACTCGCCGTGGTCACGCGCATACTTGTGTCAAAACGTCCGTGGATGGGGGGCGGCTGATTTTCACAATGAGACTCTCGCCTTGGCACCGCTCGTGTGAAAAACTCAACAATTGCGTGGATGGAGCGGCGTTCCTTTTTAAGTTGGGGCTCTCGCCTGAAGTTTCCCAAACACTTGTTGCCACACGTGCCGCATGTAGTGGCAGTTGCACGAATGGGCGATGGCTCCTTCTCAAAATCGGGCTCCCGCTTGACATTTCCTCAGGTTTGAGACCAGGAATATGTCCAGCTGCCTCCATTAATTCCACCACCATGCCAGCGTAGCATTCTGGGTGGTATCTATTGGAGAAGGCAAAGGGGGCCTGCTGGGGGCCTCTTGGGGCAGAAGGCTCGAGTTCTTGGTCCGCGTTCCCACAATTTGGCCTTTCTCGGTGGCTGTCTTGGGGCCCTTTCGGGCAGTCTTGGGCGTCTCTTGGACCGTCTTGGGGCCCTCGTGGGCCGTTTGTGGCCCCCCTGGGGAGCTCTTGTAGGACACCTCGGCGGCCTCGTGGGCCGTCTTGAGGCGATCTTGGGCCGCCTTGAGGCCAGAGTGGCCCGTCCTGGAGCGAGATTGGGCAGTCTTGGAGGCCTCTTGGCACCCGGAGCACGAACCTGTCGCATGTTGCGAGGACTTGTGTCCTCGGGGAGAGGGGGTGGTGCAAGCAGGTGGGTGCTTCCCGACGGGGCGTGGGTGTAGCCCTTGGAGCATGCCAGAATCATTACTAGACAGTGCTTCTAGCACGCCCCAGCGTGCCAGGTGGCGCGGTGGCGGACTGTTGTGCAACAGCTACACGAATTGAGGGCTGCCCATTTTCAAAGCGGGGTTGCCCGTTGGCATTTCCTTGACCACCTTGCCGCATTCATTGTAGTTCGGATGGTTGAGGTTAGCTTATTTGAGCCCCGATCTCCCGCCTGAACTGTTTGAGCCAATGGGGCGTTCGTCTTTCATGGTTGGTGCTTCGCTCAGTGAACAGGAGTTCCTGCAAGGACTACCTAACGAGGAGGGGACTTGGGACGGGAGGATGTATTGCAGTATCGTTGATTGCTCTGGTCCTCCTCCGCCTCCTCTTTCTCTTCCTCTTCCTCCTCCTTCTCCTCCTCCTCCTCCTGCTCCTGCTTCCTATCCCGCTCTGCTGTTTCCCTCTTCGCTCCACCGCCGTCTCTTGTACTTTCCTGCTTCTGCTACAGCTGCTCCCACATGGAGAACGAGGAAGACGAGACAAAGTATAGAGAGACAGGTGCGGAGCAGCAAAGCAGAGACGTTGTCAATGACAAGCGATGTGTTAACGGCAGTGGTGATACTGATGATGCTAACCATGACGACGATGTTAATGATGATGCTGATGTTGTTGATGATGATGCTGATTATGGAATCATGATGTTGATGCTGATGCGGATAGTGATCATGGTGTTGTTGATGCTGATAATGACGATTCGGAGGAGGAGGAGGAGGAGGAGGAGAAGGAGGAGGAGGAGGACCAGTGCAAATCCAGGACGCATCAGCGATGTTGCACGAGACTCTCCCTGCATGTTTTGCTCGTAAGGGGTCCCTGCAATCATGTTTTTGTCAGTGCGGGAAGTGCCCCTTTGAAAGACAAATGTCTGATAATCCTCAAGCGTTCCAAAGCAGCATTCCTGGGACTTCAACTCGGCAAATCAATGTGACCGTCGCGCCCTGACACTCCGAAACCGCGCGGTAACGCCATTCCTGGGACTGTAACCCGGTGAATTGACATGTTTGTTGCGTCCTGACAGTCCCAAATCGTGCCAGAACGTTTCTCCTTCATTGAACCAGTTGTGAACTTCTAAGACGAATGTGCGCGGCGCGCGGCACCAAGTCGGGAGCCACATTATGAACACCACCCGCCCTCCATCCTTGAAGTTGCTGCGAATTTCTAAGACGAATGGGCGCGGTGCTAAGGCGAGAGCCACATGATGGAAACCACCCACCCTCCATCACTGAACTTGTTGTAAACTTCTAAGACGAATATGTGAGGTGTCCAGGCGATAGCCACATTTTGAGAACCACCTGCCCCCTCCATCATTGAAGTTATTGCAAGTTTCAAGCCTCATGGTCATGAGCGGTAAGGAAGTCGAAGGCGAATCGCCAAGCCCGGCATACCGACACGTCCAGGGGTGCGACAGGGAAGAGCTAATATGGAAAAGGGGCTGACGAGGAGGAGGAGGAGGAGGAGGAGGAGGAAGAGGAGGAGGAGGAGGGGGTGGAGGAGGAGGAGGAGGAGGAGGGGGAGGAGGAGGAGGAGGAGGAGGAGGAGGAGGAGGAGGAGGAGGAGGGGAGGAGGAGGAGTTCTTTCTCATACCTTCCCTCTCCGCTCCCCCTGCTCCCGATGCAGGACCTCGCGGCGGAGGACCCCGACTGCGGCGACACGATTTACAGCAACGGCGTGTCGGACCTCGGGCCTCCTCGGGGAATCTCGGGGCCATGTCTCGAAGGGCCACCGGCGCAGGCCCACCTGGACCCCCTGGCGCCACCGTGGAGGCCACCTCGGGCCATCCTGGGGCCATCCTGGAGCTGCCGAGGGCCTTGGCATCGCTCGGACGTGCGCATTTTTTCTCGGCGAGAACCATCGAGGACCATCCTGGACCATCGAGCAAAAAAAAACACGCGCACGAAACCGAAACATGCACGGGAATTGGACGTCCGAGCGACGACAAGGGGCCGTCTTGGAAGCTCTGACCTCTCCTGCCCTCCCCACCTCCCTCTCCGGACCTGGTGCGGGGACGGGCTCTCGCCTCCCCGAGCCCGCAGGGAGGGCTTCCTGTGGACGAAGGGACTCCCAACGCCACCTGCGCCCAGCAGGCTGTTGGTCGGACGGGCTCAGGAGCAGGACAAATTACCAGCCTCGAACTTATCCCTATCCCTAAGATTGACACGCCAAAAGGCGATGACAATCTTAGGGATGCGCCCTCAGAAACTGAGGGAATCCCTAAGATCGCCATCGTGATGAGGCGATGCCCAACATAGGGATAGGGATAGGTTCCAGGCTGGTAAACAAATCTCACCAGAGCCTTCTGGATCGCACTCAGAGCGTTCCACATGCTGTCTTGTTCCTGTCCTCATTTTCTTGGTGGCGCAGACCGAGCCAGTCGAGCCCAGCCAGTGCCGATTTCTCCTTGGCCTGGGTTCGGAGTGCAACAATCGCCAGATCTTTGAGATTCCCGCCGTGTCCCAGTCCGATCCAGCCCCAGTCTTGGTCTCGTCTCAGGTGGGCCGCACCGCACCGAGCCGGTCAAGCCTGCCCTGATCTCGAATCCGCCGTGTTTTTGGCAATTTCGCAAGTAGGGAGGACATTTTCGCGCTACTTTTCAAACTTCTGTGACGTCGATGTCCTCCTCGCTTTGCCGTCGTTGTTCCATCCCTTACTTGCAGAGGAGATTTTTCCCGCTTTTTTGTTCGCATCGTTTGGGGTGAATTCCGGCACAGCTCTGAAGTTGGGAAATCAGCCGAAGCATGGCGGATAGGAGTCAGGGTGGCCAGTGCCAACCTGTTGCTGTCCTGGGTCGACCAGACGTAAGAGTGACCTTTCGACGGAGTGACCTTTGGTGCGGGCCCAATGGGGTCCCCCGATCGCGGAACGCAAAGCGGTAGCAGCGGCCTGCCCCCCCGATGCGCGCTGAGGTTTGGCCTCCCCACGCCCCCCAAAAGCCGTGCACCAACGGCCACTCTTGCGTGTAGTCGACTGGGGGCATCGGCAGAAGCCTGGGGACTCGCCACCGCCGCGCTTCCTCAGGCCCACTCTCTGCTGTAGGCCCAAGGCTGAGGGGGGCTCTGGGCCCGAGTCGGGCCCGGAGAGGCTGGGCGGCGGTGGACGTGCCCTCGCCCGGCGAGGAAAACAGACGGCACCAGTCAGAGAAGGAACCGTCGGCGGCGAAGTCCGGGCCCTCCCCTCGCCGATCGACGATTCTGGCAGCCTTGGCATCGCTCGGACGTGTGCATTTTTTTCTCGGCGAGGACCTTCGAGGAGCATCCTCGACCATTTGGCGAAAAAAACACGCACGAAACAGAAAAAAACACAGGAAATGGACGTCCGAGAGATGGCCAGCAGCTCGATGAGGGTTCGGTATCGATGGTTGGTGGGGGCAGGGTTCGGCTGTCGCCGCCTCAAAAAGGTACCGACACCGCTGCCCTTTCCTTGTCTTCGCCTGTTTGGGCCTCCTGGAGGGCCCTCGTCGCCACCGCTGGTCTCGTCTCGGAATTCGGGGCAGACCGCATCCCGGGTGAGATCCGGGGAGTACAGTCAACCTGTAGAATAAGGACGCACGATCAGGATGCGCAAGGACCTCAGAAAACCTTGACGACACTTTGCGAGCGGGGCGCGGCCAGCGACAGCTGCCAAGAATGGGCCGAATGGGGAAGGATGCAAGGGTAGCCTTGGAAAGCTGCTGATCCTCACTATGCGGGTTGACTGCAGCGTTATCCGCATCTTCTGGTTTCCCCTCAAGAAAACAAGTCCCCCCCCTTAGCACACCCAAACCACCACAACGACCAAAACATGCACTGATAGTTTTCTTTTCCTTCTTCCTCTCCTCCTCTTCCTCCTCCTCCTCCACCTCCTTCTCCTCCACTGGAGCTCCTCGCCCCATCGTGGGCTGGGCTCCACGTTCAAGATCATGCGAAATACCTCAGAACGTTCACTGGTCCTGGCGCCACGCTTGTGCCGATCTGAGACGCCTCGCATCAGAAATATGTCGCCCGATGTAAAGAACTAGGCATGCTGCAAACGTCTGCCGATATCACGTCCAGAGTGTACAAAACGCCGGTAATCACCTGCCTATTATATTCAAGCAAGTTCTTCCCATTGAGCCGAGCACTTCAGAAACAAGAGCCGTGGGGAATTCAAGAATTCATAAAGCGTTACACCTCCCCTCCAACTCCTTCGCCCTCTCGGAGTTCCTCTCTCTGTGCTCCTGGCCCCCCTCCTCCTCTCCCCTATCCATGGCCTGCACGGCGATGGCCAACACTTGGCGATCAGCTTTCATGACCCTCGACACTGCATGGGGCCCTCTTTATCGTCGCCTCAAAGATGCTGCCGATCTCCTCAGAGAAGCTGTCGATCACATTCCTGTACAGGATCTGATTTGGAACGGCTGGTGTGCGCCGTGCTGGAAGATGAAACAGCCGATTGTACAGTTTTATAAAGCCTTTCGTTCTGGCGAGCCGTGTCAGCGCCCTCCTCTCTCGTCTTTTCAGCTTCGCTCCGCTCAGCGCCGTGGGCGCCGGGCCGTAGGTAGGAAATTCTCACAATCCTCACAAGGCTTTTCTCGATAGGCTTCACCTCCTGATTGGGCGTCGCGTGCGGTCCTGGTTGAACACCACCCCCACACGACTTCAGGAAATCCTGCTCCGTGCTTCTGCATCTGTTCGGTGGCCCTACTTGACGGTCGCTGGGGGGTGGACGACAACGGACCGCATGCACGTGATCGAAGAGTGCTGGAGTTGCGTATTTGGCTGTCACCGCCGTCCAGACAGCATCGCCCACTACTTGCGATGCCCTCGGCTCACTCACCTCGTGTGTCTTCCTCGTGCGGTGGTGCCTCCGTGTCCCCTTTTTCCGTCTCGGGCTCGGCCTGCCCGTCCCTTACCCAGCGTTTGATTCAACTCGTGAAAATGCCGGACTGGCTACGTCCTTGCTTTTTTATATTTCCCATATTGTCAAGGAGTTTGCCAGTCGACAGCATTGTCAGCCGCTCGATTTATACCAATCCCTCGTGGACCTGAAAGCAGCGCGCACGAACATGCTGGACAATATGTTCGATTTTTTCACCTCCGCCTAACGCGCCTAGGCCATACAGTTGGCTCAGGCCGAGGCGTCGGGGCTGAGCTTGACAGACTCGGGAAGGTACTGGCGCACCTCCTCCCCCCCTTCTCCTCGAACGCTTACAAAATCAGCGACATCGCGAAGAAACTTGAAACGAAGCCAACAACACCAACAACAACACAATGCACGTCCCCTCTCCCCAGAAGTTCTCCCGAAACCATTGTGTCTTTGCTGTTGTTTGTGTTTCTTCATCTACCCTGTTTCGCTGATTTTCCTAGAATGTCCAAGGCGTTCGAGGAGGAGGAGGAGGTGTCCCAAAGGGGAGGGGAAGACGAATTAGAGCAGCTCTCTCTCTCTCTCTCTCTCTCTTTCTCTCTCTTTCTCTCTCTCTCTCTCGTTCTCTGTCTCGGGGGCAGCCCCTCGTCGTCGTTGTCGTCGTCGCTGGCCTTGCTGCTCGTTGGCGGGGCAGTCCTCTCCTTCCGCCTGTCCCGCTGCGGGGGGGGGGAGGGCGGGGAGGCGGTCTTTCTTGCGGCGGGGATTACCAGCCTGGAACATATCCCTATCCCTATGCTGGGCATCTCCTCATCACGATGCCAATCTTAGGGATTCCCTTGTTTTTTGAGGGCGCATCCCGAAGATTGTCATCGCCTTTTGGCGTGTCAATCTTAGGGGTAGGGATAAGTTCGAGGCTGGTAAGGGGATGCGGTCTTTCCTGCGGCGGCCCTCGAGGGCCTCCCTTTCCGCCGCGCGCCGCCCCCTTCCCGCGCCCACCGGTCCGTGCTGCAGCGGAGGAAGGCGCGGAGGCCTCTCGGGCGAGTGGTGCCCCAGTCCCTGAGTTGCCCACGCACCCTCGGGGAGAGCTCCTGGTCGCACGCCCTGGCGGAGCTTCCCCGCCTCGGAGGCGAAAGGCAGCGACGACCACGCCTGCTGCTCCCAGGGGCGGCCCCCCTGATTCCTCCCAGCGACTGCCCCGTGCAGCCCAGGTGGTGCCGCCGTCTGCGCTTTGCCCGCGGCCTCCAGCTCTTCCAGGCCGCCAGTTGGCGGTGCGTCTGTCTGGCCTCCGCCTCCTTCCGCTTGCGCAGCGTCTTCTCGTCCCTCGCCTTTTTCCGTTTTTTGTTGCTGTGCATGTTTATTACTATTATTATTACTATTCGTATTCTTATTTTTATTGTTGTTTTATTATGGTTATTATTATTGTTGTTATTAATATTATTATTATTATTATTTTTCTGAAGAAGCCGAGAAGCCGAGAAGGCTGCCCTCCCGTTGGCTCCCCCGCCCTGCGGCGGGGGTCCTCCGGCCGCGCCACGACCTCGTGCAACTCCGCCCCGTCGTGGTCCAGCCACTCCTCCGAGGAGCATGAGGTATTGATGTTGATAGGTTTCAAGATCTCCGGGTTTTCCTGTGCTTCCGCGCGGGCCCCAGGGACGAATGGCATGAAGTATTGATGTTGATAGGTTTCAAGATCTCCGGGTTTTCCTGTTGGGGGGCCACTTGCGAGCCCTACCCCTGCCCCCCACGACTTCTGAGGGGGAGGGTGGGGTTCACTTCGCTCGAGCGCTCCCGGACGATGTGAACCCCACCCTCCCCCTCAGAAATCGTTGGGGGCAGGGGTAGGGCTCGCATGTGGCCCCGTACCTGTTCTTCCGCGCGGGCTCCAGGGAAGAATGGTCGAGCGCATTCTTGATGCGGCGCCGCATGGGCGCCATCATCACATTCTCCTTTCGGAGATCACCGCGCTATGCTAACTGATCCGCACCAGACTGTGCGCACGTTTTGGCTGCCAGTTTGGTATGGTTTGGAAGCGGGGGAGGCCCTTCGAGGCGGTAGCTGTTTCGGCGATGTCATCACTGAAGGTCTTCTTCTTCGCGCGCTGGGCCGATGTGTATGTGATGTTCCGATCGGCCTTGCTCTTGAAGGCGACCGTCCCTGGCCGCGGATGTGCCATAGCCAGCGACAGCAGCCTTCGATGGATGGGGGGTGGGCGCGAGGTGTTGCTGGAGTCCCGGGCGCGGTGCGGCGTGCCTTTTTTCGCTCATCATTCCTTTCCTCCTCCGCATCTTCCTTCCCCTCCTCCTCCTCCTCCTCCTCCTCCTCCTCCTCCTCCTCCTCCTCCTCCTCCTCCTCCTCTACCTCCTCCTCGTCCTCCTTCCCTCCAGCCTCCTGCATCGTCCCTCTTCTGTGCTCTCTTCTCCCTTTCACCTCCGCTGCCTCCTCGCTCTCCCCATTTCGTCTCTCGGCCTCCTCACTCCTCCTAATTCCTCCTGCCTCCTTCTCTCCACTATGTCATCCTTTGAATGCGTATCTCTACCAACTTCCCCTGGGGAGGGGCGCAGGATGAGGATCACGAGACGATAGGTGGCATGTGGAGGATTAGACATAGGAAGACGGAGCAGGAGGAAGAGAATGATGATGGATGCGTCCCCCTTCCCCCAGACCGTCGTTTGGGGGTGCTCTGTGGGCATACATACATATAAATGTACATGTTTATACATATATAGAAACCTATTCCGGCGAAGCACCCAACCATACGCGGATTCGAGTGCCACAGGGCAGGTGAGACGAAGCAGGGGCAGCTCCCTATCCGGCCTCGAAGCGTGTGAGGGGTGTGCCGAATCGGGTGCGGTTACGCCATGCAGACCGGGGCCTTCGGTGGAGCTCCCTCTAAGGCCACGGAGCGTTTGGCGAGTGTGCCGAAATGGGTGCGGTGGCGCCACGCCGACCCTGCCATTAGGGCCTTTGGTGGAGCCCCCCTAGGGGGCCACGAAGCGTGTGTGCCGAAACTGGTGCGGTGCTCTTCGGTGGAGCGCCATTGGGGCCTTCGGTGGAACTCCTCATGAGGCCACGAATCGTGTGAGGGGTGTGCCGACATTTGTGTGGCGGCGCCATGCGGGCCTTGCCACAAACACTTTCGGTGGATCTCCAGGTGGGGCCACGATGCGTGTGAGGGGTGTTGCGACATGGGTGCGGTGGCACAATGCGGACCCTGCCCTTGGGGTCTTCAGTGGAACTCCTTCTCGGGCCACCAAGCGGGTGAGGGTTGTTCCGACATGGGCACGATGGCGCCATGCGGACCCTGTCACTGGGGCCTTCTGTGGAACTCCCTATGGGGCCACGAAGCGTGTGAGGGGTGTGCCGAAATGGGTTCGGTGGCGCCATGCGTGCCCTGCCACTGGGAGGGCTGAGGCAAGAACGGGATGCCGATGGTAGTGGCGATGATGCTGATGATGATGATGCTGATGATGATTATGATGATGATGCTGATGATGATGATGTTGATGATGCTGATGATGCTGATGATGCTGATGATGCAGATGATGATGATGATGCTGATAATGATGATGATGATGATGCTGATGATGATGATGATAAAGATAAAGATAATGATGATGATGCTGATGATGATGATGATGATGATGGTGATGATGATGATGACGATGATTATGATGATGATGATGCTGATGATGATGATGATGCTGATGCTGACGCTGATGCTGAGTCTGATGATGGTGATGGTGATGGTGATGGTGATGCTGATGCTGATGCTGATGCTGATGATGATGACGATGATGATGATGATGATGATGATGATGATGATGATGATGATGATGATGATGATGATGATGATGATGATGATGATGATGATGACGATGACGATGACGATGACGATGACGACTAGTATGACGACGTGGGCGTGCGCAGGGCAGAGGCAGGGATGGGATGAGGGGGAGGAGGAAGGAGTGAGGAACGCGGGGCGCTATCTTTTCCAAACGAGGACCCAGCACCACAGGATGGTCCTGATGAAACGAGCTGTCAGAGGTCCTGAGCGGATGTTTTTCGGGCAGGCGCGGTCGTAGCCCCCCCACCCCCACCCCTGGCGCGCGGGGCGCGCCAGGGGCGGCGCCGGGCCGCTGTTTGGGGTCATCGCGAACAGAAGAACCCCTAACCCTAATAGCACGATGAAGGCGCGGCCTCACTTTGGTCCCCGCCTTCGCACTAGGGACTAGGGGTGCCCTCCAAACTGAGGTCCCCTCCCAAAGGGTCAGGGGTAGTGTTATTGCGCACCATGGGGGTGTCCCAACGCTGGCGGCGCCTGAAATCCGCGCGGACCTTCGACAGTTTTTGGGCGGACGGCAGGGGCGGGGCATTGGACGTCTGGGCATCGAGGATGGCAGGAAAGCGGCCCTGGAGGGGCCCTGTGCTTCCCCTGAGCTACAACCGCGGGCTCAAGAGGTGCACGAACAAGTGCGCGTTTCCCCGTTGCCAGAAAGTGTGCACAGACACCCTCCAATGGATTGTTTCTGGGCCTCAGGGGAGGACATGTCACCACTGCGAGCCAGCGACTTTGTACACCGGCGCCCTCCCTGAAGCTGCATGCAGAGTTCGTCGGAGGGCGTTTGCGTATCTAGTTTCGTGGTGTAGCTTCTTTTCCCCACGGCGACTCCCCCCCGCTAGCGAACACCCGAGACGGCATATGTCGCCGCGCCGTTTGCTCCGACGCGCGGCCTGACGCCTTGGGGGTGCGCCTCGGCCACGGGGACAGACGCCGCCTCGGGCGCAGAGCTTGCCATGGGTCTGCCGCGGTGCCGGCGTCGTCTGCCTGGGCCAGGGTCGCAGGGTTTGCCACGGGCTCGTCGTGGTGTCGGCGTCGTCCACGTGGGCGCGTCGAGAACAAATGGCGCGGCGACATGTGCACATTCAGTTATTACTGCCACTCGGGCCAGGACTGCTACTGCCTCCGGTCTGGATTCGACTGCGAGCTGAAGGCCAGCTCGCGGGGCAACGACGTGTACAGGCAGGTTGCCCAGGCGCCCACTCCCGCCGAGGATTGGTGGGCGGCAAAAAGGGGGGGTACTTCGATCCGATCGATCTGATTTGACGGCGATTCTGGGCGGCTCGGTTCCGGGGGGAGATTGAAGGCCACCGCCCCCGCGCGCGCGTACCTTGTGCCGGATCAGCTTTTCGTCGGGGGAGATCAATTGTGTACGCAACCCCCTCTCCACGGTCTTATGCCAGACCAGGGGAGTGGTGTACAAAAGTCGTGTTCCCACGATTTGATCTCGCTGCTCCGAAGCCTTTTTGGCTCAAGCCCCCGTCAGAGGGGATTTGCTGCACACCGGAACTGTATTAGGCCTGTGGCGTCGAGAAGGGCATCTTCCGTTTACAGATACAACGCGATGCAAGTGTTGTGCGTGTTCATTCTTTCTTTTTTGACGGTGACTACCCAGCTGAACGTGCGCTTGGACGGAGACGATGTCGGTGTAGATGACAAGGTGGACACTCTTGTGTATGAGTTCGGAGGCTTCTTCGAGTTTGTCGGGCATGCGAGCGAGGCTGCTGCACCTCGCGAGCAGGAGGAGCAGCAGCAGCTCGTCGGGCACGACCGCAAGAGCGACGAGACCTGGCCAGTGGGCTCGTGGCACGCGCCACTTCGGTCGAACGAAACCTACCCAGGGAAGGAGAACTGGCCGTTGTTCGACACGCCGCAGTGCTCCGCCGACGACATGACGGTCATCAACTATTGGGCATTGAAGCAGGCGAAGAAGACACTCCCTGTGGCCGCACGCGCCGGGGACTTCAAGACAGGGTCCTGCTACAAGACGTTCACGACCGACTGGTGGTTCGGGATCTCGCAGTGGGTGTCGTGCTACCAGGAGTTTTACAACGTCTCTACACCGTGCGCCACTTGCATAGGTAGCGTCTACAACATGGCCAAGTACAACATGTCGGAGAACTGCTACAACTTGTGCAAGGGCCGCCCGTCGAGGAGGGACGGCTCCCACTGGTGCTGGGAGGACTGCCAGCAGTGCATGTGGTACGTCGGGAAGAAGCTGTCGGACTGCTACGGGGAGCCCTACGATATGACGTGCCGCTATGGCAAGGAGCTTGGCAAGGAGGGGTACTTCGAGAAGAACGGCATCGACCCCAAGCGATGAGAGGAGTGTGTCGGCCTTTTGGGGCCAGCAAGGTCGCGCTGTTGAGCCTTTTTCCCCTTTGCCGCGTTTGGTGGTAAGGGAACCTGCGCATATGCAGCCCGTGTCCGCTGACATGGCGTTTGTCAGATATTCGATGCGTTCGGCAACGAGTTAAAAAACGATTTGATCTCGATGCCGATTTCTAGGCGATCCGATGCGGCCTGATGCTTGCACGACGCTGTCGAGCGTGCTGTCGCTCTGTCGCACAGTTAGATTAGACCCGACCCCCCGATTCGATGCCGACTCACATCCTGGATCAGGGAGTGCGCAGCGTTCTCCGCCTCCCATGAGGGGGGGATGAGGTTTCCAGCCGCCCTCGTGCCGCATGCCGGCTACACGTGTCTAGACCTCCAGCGGCGCGACCGAAAAAGCAGACAGTTTTTTTTCATACGTTTTCGGAAACCACTCGGGACCGTAGCAGCAGCAGCAGCAGTAGCAATGATTCGGGATTGAAGCTGGCCCTGAGTTCGGGGACCCCGCATTGAGACATGGCAGTGCATCGGATCTCTGGATAAGAGTGCTCCTTCGCTGGGACCTCGAGTGCGCGGCGGCTTTCCGAGGGCGCCAGAGGGGGGCGGGGGGGGGGGGGGGGGGCGAATCCGAGCGCGCGGGCCGCCACTGTCGCACTGCATGCAACCATCGGCAACCCGCGCATGATGGGCCTGTTTTCCACCACCACCACCACCATAAGTTGGAGGGGGGAAGGAGGAGGACGACGAGGAGCAGGAGGAGGAGGACGAAGAGGAGGAGGAGGAGGAGGAGGAGGAGGAGGAGGAGGAGGAGGAGGAGGAGGAGGAGGAGGAGGAGGAGGAGGAGAAGGACCCCCTCTCCCTCCAACTTCTGGTGGTGGTGGTGGTGGTGGAGAACAGGCCCATCAGCGCACCGAAGGCCGCTCTGGCCGAGCATTCTCCCCCCCCCGCCGCGTGCAGCCGCGCGCGCGAGAGCACCGTGGCGCCTACCCTGGCCGGTCCCCTCCCGGAGCCCCCACCCGAGCACTGCCGCGGGCGGCGCTCCCGGTCCCCGCGGGCCAGGGCCGCGAGGGTCATCCTAGGAAGGGTCGGGGGTGGACAGAACCCCCAACAGTGACACGTCGATTATTGAATTGTCCATGTTCGGTTCTCGAGAGGGCGCCGTGGCCGTCATTTTCCAGGTTTGCGCCCTCCAGGTTTGGGCCTCAGGTCGTTTTCACTAAACCACGTTTTACTCAAGGGGGGTCTGTCCATCCCCGAAAGGGGCCAGCAGCTCTCCCGATACCATGCGGTCGGCCCGGATTCGTAGGTCGACCCTGCCAGCTCAGGGGTACTCCAGATTTCGTAATCAGACCTCCCCCGTGGGAGAACCCGCCAAAACATCGTCACCAGACCCCCCAGGCCCTCCAAGATAGCCTGGAAGAGACCCCCCCCCTGAAATGAGACCCCCCTCCCTTTATTACGAAATCTGGAGTGCCCTTGTGTCCTGTGCCTCGCGGCACGTGCCTTCTTACACTCCTGTGGCGACGTGGCCCTCGGAAGGGTCTTGTGTCCTCTCGCGTGTCCTGCCCAGTCAAGGCCGACTGTACAGTGGACAGAACCGCGACCCTGACACGCCGATTAGTGATTTGTCCGTTCTCGGTTCTCGAGAGGGCGCCGCGGCCGTCGTTTTCCAGGCTCGCGCTCGCCAGGTTTGAGCCCGAGGCCGTTTTGACTCAACCACGTTTTGCTAAAGGGGGTTCTGTCCATCCCCGACCATACAGTGGAGGCACATGCCAACAAGCACCCTGCTTGCCTCCAGGGTGCCCTGGGCTTCTTGGATTCCGATGGTTTTGCCGTAGCAAGCGTGGCGCTCCCACACCAAAAATGAATGGACGTCCTGAGGGCTCAGGGTTGGGCTTCTCGTGGAAGGCTTCTTGTGCACTGGCCTCCAGGCCGATTAGCAGGTCGGCCCTGCCAAATCGAGGGTACCCTTGTGTCCTGCGCCTCGCGACCCATGCCTTCTACATTCCCATGGCAGCGCGGCCCTCGGAAGGGCCTTGCGTCCGCCCGCGTGTCCTCTCCAATCGGCCCCGACTGCACCTCCCGGACCCCTCCGGCGGCGCAGTTCTCCCGCTCGCGGCGGGGGGCCTGGACCTTCGGGCGGAACAAAAGGGGGGGATTGGGAACGGGGGGGCTGCGAAATCTGCTGCGTGCAGCCGGCTTCGGCCCCACCGAGGGGCCCATTCCTCGATACGATACCTGGGCGCCTCCCGGCGCCGGGAGGCTCTGGGACAGTCAGCCACGTGAGCTGATTCTCAACCCCGCCCTTTGCTATGCCCCCCTTCCGCCCGGCCCGAGACCCGGCGACCCCGCCCACGCCCGCCGAGGTCGCTGGCCGGGCTCCCGGGAGTCCCCAGAGCACCCCACGGGAGGCAGAGCTCCCGCAGAGGCCTCGCGGGCCCCGGGGGCGCCCGGCGCCCCGCGGAGGGCTCCCAGAGGCCCAGGCGGCCCAAGACGCCCCAGAACGACGTCACTCAGGAGGGAAAAACACACACAGACACGATGAATCGTCCATTCCCCAGAAAATAGGGGAAACTATGGGAAGTGGGGGGGAAGACAAAAACCCAGAAAATACAGGAACATGTGGGGAATCTTGTTATTTGTGTGCATGTATTTGCGTGTCCCCGGGCCCCTTCAGTCACGGAGGCTGTTTTTCTTCAGGCTCGGGCGAGTTGACTTGCATGGCGTTCCCCCCCTCCACCGCCGTTCCAAAACGTCTGGGTTGAACATGATGCTTGTTGGGTCATTGTGTTGGCCCACATTTTGGCGAAAGTATCGCGCCGGACCTACGAATTCAATGTACGTGGTGAGCTCCGTGTCAATACGCTACGGGATGCGTGTTGCGTACCAGGGCAGCTAAGCCCCATGCCAGTAAAGTTGCCAGACTTTCAAGACAGGCCGCCTCCCAGAGGCCTCGCGGGCCCCCAGTGAGCGTCGGCCGGGGCTTCGGAGGGCTCCTGAAGCTCCAGGATCGAGCCCTCCTGGAGGGCTCCCTCCATGGAAGGGCTCCCGACGGGCCAAGCGGCCCAAGACGCCCCGAGCCTTGATCCTCGATGCTCGATGCTCGATCGAGCCTCGATCCTCGAGCCTTGATCCTCGAGGCATCGAGCCTAGAGCCTCGATCCTTCGATCCTGGATGCTCGATCCTCGAGGCCTCGATCCTGGATGCTCCATCCTCGATCGAGGCCCGAGCTCGCCAGCGCCTCCGCCCCTCCGGCAGGCGGTCGGGGGCCCTGCCCCCGAGCTCCCCGCCGCGGCGCAGTGGCAGCACGACGGCTTCCGCCCGCAGTGACCTGCCGGCCGCTTCCTTCTTCTCTCGGCCCTCCTCCTCCCTCCTCCCTCCTCCCTCCCCTCCTCCTCCTCCTCCTCCTCCTCCTCCTCCTCCTCCTCCTCCTCCTCCTCCCTCCTCCCTCCTCCTCCTCCTCCTCCTCCTCCTCCTCCTCCTCCTCCTCCTGCTCCTCCTCCTCCTCCTCCTCCTCCTCCTCCTCCTCCTCCTCCTCCTCCTCCTCCTCGTCAGTTTTGGAGCCAGCTGGGAGTCTTAGTCTGAGTCTGAGTTCGCGCCAGCAGGGAGGGGGGCGAGGTTCGAGGTTCTGGGTTTGGGAGTTCTTTTTGTAGTTTTTCAGCCTCGTTGGGCAGTTCTCGGGCCCAGGAACTGTCAAAAACGGTTCCGTGGTGCAAAATTACACCAGATGGACCTCTGGAGGGGTCAGGAGATCGATTTTGAGCGGATTTGGCTTCGTTCCCCCCCTGACCGATGCTCTGGGGTCCCAGCCAGTTCAGACCACCCCCTGGCCGCCTCCAACCCTCCCCCTCCTCTCCTCAGTCATCCTCCTCCTCCTCCTCCTCCACCTCTTCTTCCATTCCTTCTGCTTATAAGTGTAAACAAGTCCTCCCTGTCGCACTCCGAGGCTGGTCGAAAGGGCGGGCCGGGCATTTTGCTTGAGACTTCATTACCAACTATGAGTTTTAAGCGTAAAAGCTGGCAACAGTTTCACAGATGGAGAGCGGGCCGCTTCCAAAATGTTGCTCTCGCCTGAGCGCCGCGCACATTCGTTTTAAACGTTTGCATGAGCTTCACGGATTGAGGGCGGGTGCTTTTCAATATGTAGTTTTCGCCTCAGCGCCGCGCACATTTGTTGTATCATATCGCAGGAGTTTCACGGATTTAGGGCGGCTCGTTTTCAAGATGTGGTTCTCGCTTCTGCCCCGCGCGCATTCGTTTTAAGAGCTTGCAAACAGTTCACGGATTGACGGTGGGCGGTTTTCAAAATGTGGTGTTCGCCTCAGCGCCGCGCACATTCGTGTTAAACGTTTGCAAGAGGTTCAAGGATTGAGGGCGGGTGGTTTTCAACATGTGACTGTCGCCTTAGCGCCGCGCGCAGTTGTCTTACATATTTTCAGGAAGTTTCACATATTGAGGGTGGGCGGTTTTCGAAATGTAGTTCTCGCCTTAGCGCCGCGTACAATTCGTTTTTGTTTCAAATATTGCAAGAGCTTCACGGATTGAGGACGGGTCGTTTTCAAAGTGTGATTCTCGTTTTAGCGCAGCGTGCATTCGTGTTACACGCTTGTAGGAGCTTCAAAGATCGAGGGCGGTTCATTTTTCAAATGTGGTTCTCGCTTCAGTATCGCGCACATTCGTGTTAGAAGTTCGCAAGGGTTTCATGGGTTCTCAGGACTCACGGAGCAGAAATTGTGTATTGGACCGGTTCATGATTGTCAGGGCGCAGTTGTTACGTTCATTCGCGGTGTTGAACTCACTTGAACGGTGTTCTGGCACGATTCTGAACCGCCAAGATTTCACAATCAGGTTAATTAACTCGTGGCGTTGTCATGAGAATGGGATTTTGGTCCTCTTCAGGATTTTTACATTGTTGTCCCCCAGCGGGGCAAATTCCTCAGTGGAAATTAGAGCCCTATGAAAGGGGAGCTTGAAGGGAGAATGTATTCCAACATCATTGATGAGTCTTGGGTTTGCACTGGTCCTCCTCCTCCTCCTCCTCCTCCTTCTCCTCCTCCCCCTCCTCCTCCTCCTCTCTTACTCCTCTTCCTCCTCCTTCTCCTCTCCGGAACCATTTCTGGCTCTAGGCGCGGCGCGGCTGTAGGCCATCGTTCCTTTCCCTTTTGCCCATGTCCTCTCCCCTTCCGCACCAAGTAGTCCAGGATCTCCATGGAGAGCTGCTGGGTGGCGTTGCTGCCATCACCAGCCGTCACTACGAGGGCCTCGAGCAGACGGGGAGGGACCTCCGTCGGCAGGGGATCATCGATTCGAAGTTGGCGAAGAAGCTGATGCTCCTCGACGGCGCTTTCAACCTTATTCGGCACATCCGTACGGTTTCTGTTGATAAGTTTCGTCAAGAGGTTTTGGGTGCCATCTACGTCCAGATTCCTGCATGCACCATCGATTCGACGGGTGGAAACGATGAGGACAACGACCCCTCCATCAGCAACTGCAATCCAGACTGCGTCACTTCTGGGAGTTCGGCAGCGGAGGTTCCCGCGGAGTGCACGAACGATATGAGCGACTACGGCACGCTTCCGGTAATCCTTCCTTTTCCGCGTGTTGCTGCTGAGGGGTACTACGTTGGGGGCAGCCTCGTGGAGGTTGCGGCGCAAACGGAGATCAGCACGGAGCACGCGATCTTCATCACAATTGCAGCCGGCCTCTTCGAGCAAGCCAGGCTGCTTGGCTCCAGCGCGGAGCCGAAGTCTCAGGAGTCGGCATCCTCGGTGCCTGCAGGCGGCTCTTGCTTGGTGGACGCGGCCGCTCAGACTTCTGCGCTGCCTCGGCCCAGAAAGTGCAGGGTCAATGGACGTGACGTCCAGACCGTCGAGTCCGAGTTCGTAGAGGCGCTGCCGGTGGCCGCGGTGGCCCCTTGGGCCCCCTGCGCTGGCATGGAGGTGTTTGCGGCGGCGCCTGGGCCGGCTGCCAGGGAGGCAGAAATTGCTTTCGTCACCGAGTGTGCGATGGCCACCACGTCCGCCGCTGCCGAGACTCCCGGCCAGCCACAAGAGCAAAAATAAGAATCCGAAGAAGAAGCAGAGGAAGAAAAACAAGGAGGACCACGAGGATGCCGCCAAGGCCCCGGACACGGACACGGCAGCTGATCCGGTGATTGACGACGACCCGATCATCGACGACGACATTCGGGCCTCCATCGTGGACGTGCGTTTGATGCTGAACAGCCTGAACGCCCAGTTAGCAGCCGTAACCGAGTCCGACTTCATTAGCAATCTTTGTTCCGGGCGCGGCCGGATATGTGATCTTGTCTCCCTTCCCCCCTCTGCGTCTGCCTCGTCCTCTTGTTCCTCTTCATGTTCTTGCTGCTGCTTCCCACCGCGCGCGTACTGCATGCTATCTCGGCGGGCTGGTCTGCGGGACGCTGGACCTCTTCCTTCTTCTCGCTGCTGTTGCTTCTGGCCCGCCTCCCCCTTGCTGGCCAGTGTCGCTCCTCCTCCTCCTCCTCCTCATCCTCCTCCTCCTCATCGCCCTCTCCAATGCTTCCACAAGCATGCGCTTTCGGAGGTCCGCGCGGATTTCCGGGTTCGGCGCAGTGCGCTGCACCCCCTTGGCGGCGCCTCTGGTGTCGCCCTTGGCGCGCTCCTCACTCCAGTTAGGGAGGTCCAACAAATCCGCGCGGCACCTCGAGAGTCTATGTTCACGCAGTTTTGTTTCCCGGCGGAGCCGAGCGAAATTCCGTGCCCGCCGCTGACTGATTGACGGACTGATTGACTGATTGATTGACGGATCGACTGACTGAACGTCAGGAGGGCACCTTGAACAACACATTTTGACCCGCCCGCGGGCACGCAACCGCAACTGGGCGACACATTTCGACCCGTCCGCAGGCGCGCAACCGCAACCGCAACTGGGCGACACATTTCAACCCGCCCGCGGGCGCGCAACCGCAACCGCAACTGGGCGACGCATTTCGACCCGCCCGCCGGCGCGCAACCGCAACCGCAACTGGGCGACACATTTCAACCCGCCCGCGGGCGCGCAACCGCAACCGCAACTGGGCGCCACATTTCGACCCACCCGCCGGCGCGCAACAGCAACCGCAATTGGGCGACACATTCCAACCCGCCCGCGGGCGCGCAACCGCAACCGCACCTGGGCGACACATTTCAATCCGCCCGCGGGCGCGCAACCGCAACTGGGCGACAGACACATTTTCATGCCACCCGCGGGCGCACAACCGCAACCGCAACTACGCGCCACATTTCGACCCGCCCGCGGACGCGCAACCGCAACCGCAACTGGGCGACACATTGCAACCCGCCCGCGGGCGCGCAACCGCAATCCCAATTGGGCGACACGTTTCAAACCGCCCGCGGGCGCGCAACCGCAACCGCAACGGGCGCACATTTCAACCCGCCCGCGGGCGCGCAACTGCAACCGCAACTGGGCGACACATTTCAACCCGCCCGCGGGCGCGCAACCGCAATCCCAATTGGGCGACACATTTCAACCCGCCCGCGGGCGCGCAAAGGCATTTTCGCGACACATGTCGACCTGCCCGCGGGCGCGCAACCGCAACCGCAATTGGGCGCCACATTTCGACCCGCCCGCGGGCGCGCAACCGCAACCGCACTTGGGCGACACATTTCAAACCGCCCGCGGGCGCGCAACCGCAGCCGCAAGTGGGCGACACATTTCAAACCGCCCGCCGGCGCGCAATCGCAACTGGGCGACTCATTTCAACCCGCCCGCGGGCGCGCAACCGCAATCCCAATTGGGCGACACATTTGAACCCGCCCGCGGGCGCGCAACCGCAACCGCACCGTTCACGTGCCGTCTTCTCCAGGGGCTCTGAGGCGGAGGAAGGGTGGGAAGGAGGTGGGAGGGAGCGGGGAGGGAGGAGGTAGGCAGGAGTGAGGAGGAAGTGGGGCGGGAGAGGAGACGGAGGGAGGGTAGAGAGCGCACAACGACTGGGGGCGGACAACTTCTGCCCCCCCGTTCCACGCAAGTGGATCTCCACAAGGCTCCACGGTCTGCTAGCGGGATGGGCGGGTTAACCGCCCCCGAGGGGGTCCGGGAGACGAGGCTTTGACAGAAGCGGTCCGTTGCGCCGCCTAGTTTGAAGTTGGGGGGGCGATGCCGCGGGGATCGATTGCGCGTCCGCCCGCGCGCAAGCTACCTGCGGATGTAGGTACATCGGCGCCGTCTTATTCATGCAGCCTGCCGCGTCTTATCCATGATCTGGTGCAGGAGCAGTTGGAGGAGGAGGGGGGGGAGGACGAGGAGGTAAAGGCGGAGGAGGAGGAGGAGGAGGAGGAGGAGGAGGAGGAGGAGGAGGAGGAGGAGCAGCAGGACGAGGAGGACGATGATGATGATGAGGAGGAGGAGGAGGAGCAGCAGGACGAGGAGGAGGAGGAGGACCAGGATGGCCAGGAGGAGGAGGACGATGGGGAGGGGGATGCCAGGGTGGTGCTGCTTGAGAAGGTGCGCCAGCAGGTGCTTGTTGCGGAGGACTGAGGAGGATGAGGTGGTGGGCGCCAAGGTGGATGGAGCGGGATGTCCTCCTCGCGGCCTCCGGGCGTGACCCGCGGTTCTCCGCCGGGACATTGCATCGGGGAGTCCCCATTCCACGCTGTTGCCTGTGGTTTGAAATTTGTGGCAACCCTGCTCTCATGACATGCATCTCACCCTTATGATGGGGGGGGCACGGCTCGCATGCAGCTCACAGCGCCCCGGGGTCATCTTATGTTGCTCATTTATTGGGGGCGGCGAAGAGGGCAGTGATGACCAGGGGGGGGGGGGGGCGATATCATGGTGTGGGCCATGATATTCCCTCAGATTTCATGGCGCCTCTTCTTATTTCATTGCGTCCCTGGCCCCCCCTTGGGCCGCGAACGTGCCGCCGGCCCCTCTTGGACGCCCCCTTCTTGGCCGCCCCCAAATGTAAAACTCCGGCCACGTGCCGATCCGCCGCCGCCTCCCGACCCGCTCCGCTCTGCACCTCCTGCTCCCCGCGGCTCCTGCTCCCGCCGGATGCCCCTCCCCTCCTCGGGGGCACCCCCCGTGCAGGACCACGGCCGATGCGCCACTGGCGAAGGTCAATGGTCTCGGCGATGACCATCTGGTCTCGCGGCAGCGCAGCGCGCTCTGCGTGCCGACGCACGTCGACGCGCAGGACGCTCTGCGTGCCGATGCGCCTCGGCTCGCAGCGAGTCCGCGCAGCGGCGGCGGGCGCAAATCTTTTGGCACTTCATCGGGTTGTCGGAGCGGCTCTGCTCTGTTTTGCTCCCGCTCCTCCTGCCCCTGCTGCTGCTGCCACTGGTGATCCCTTCCGCCGCCCGCAGACTTCCCCCTTCCGAAACCAATCGGACGCCCTAAGTAAGTCACCCAGAGGCGACCATCATCCCTCCTCCCTCCTCTTTCCCCTGCCCTCCCTTTCATCCTTTCTTGACGTTCGGCTAACATGAGGCATGGCCTGTTGCGTTATTCAAGGATGCCAAAACATCGCCCGCTTAGGCGAAATAGTAAACACATTCGGCTGCGGACCGGTGCAAGAACGGCACTTCAAACGAAAGCCGATCCCCCCAGGCATCTTCATGACGCACATCCCCCTCCAATTTGCCACACTTTTAGAGAGCAACGTTCATCGCTACACGGCACGGCAAACAGCAAGTCATGGCGTAACAGGACATCCGAGACGACAAACCTCTTCGCGACAGGGCACTGTGGATGGAGTGCGCTAGGACGGTCTCGACACGCTCCGGCTGGCGTTAGAGTCCGAGTGGGCCCGCCCAGACGGGCAGTCGATCGGATGTTCGATATGCCAACTTGCCGAGTCCAGTCGGACCCAAATAAGGCCGACCATGACGGTACCGATAGGCTAGGGCTGACCCGTGGCCTCTGGCCACGACCAGCGCACATGCGGCTGCTCGACGGACCTCCAGCGGAAACGCGGCCACACTTCGCTGCGAGTCGTAACCTGCGGGCTCCCACCCACGCATCTCCCATGCCCCCTCGCGCTTCGCCGCCGCACGATCGCCACAAACAGGTGGCATCAGTTGCGTGCGACTCTTGACTACCGAGCTGCCGCACGCGGCTTCGGAAGGTGCCGGCCTATCTAAGGAACCCCAGCCTTACCCGCCGTCACGATTGGAAGAGCGAATATGCTGTGATGCCCGCACGCGAAAGCGACCGCATGCACTACAAGGAGGAGAGTGATAGTTTCGAAGTGGCAAAACCTACACTCCTGAAGAGGCTGGCCGAATGCCAATGCGGAGGTAATGGAGGGTGGGTGGGTCGGAGGGCCCCCCAATCTTGGAAACGGGGCCTGAGGGAAGCGGGTCCTTGACCCAGAGGGCCTTCCTCGAGGACCAGTTCTGCGGCCGAAGTGCAACTCATAAGCCCGCACCGGCGCGCCCCTACGTGAACACTTTCGGCTACCGGCTGGCGCTGCGAGCGCTGATCGGGCACCTGCCAGCACTGCACCTGCAAACGGAGCAGAGAGCAGCGAACGCCCCTTCCCAGTAGACCTGGGCTGGCACGGAAACGGAAAGAGCGCTTCAGAAACAGAAACCGAAATTACTCACATCACCGTTCGTATCGGGAGCCTTGGCGTTGAGAGCTTGTTACGTCACCCCTCGCTCTTGGGAGCCTTGGTGTTCAGAGATTGTTGCGTTGCCGCACGTTCCTGAGCCTTGGCAGGGCCTTGGTGTCAGGAACTTGTTACGTCACCGCTCTCTGCTGGGAGCCTTGCTCTTGCCAGCTTGTTTACGTCACCGTTCGCTCTTGGGAGCCTTGGTGTGAAGAGCTTTATGCGGTACCGATCGCTCTCTCTTTGGCGTCTTTGGGCCTTCTTGGGAGTCCTATTGGGGCCCTTGTCGGGCCCTTTTGGAGGCCTCTTGGGAACCTCTTGGGGGCCTCTTGGGGCTTCTTGGGGGGCTGGGGGGGCCTCCAGGGAGCGTCTTGGGGCGAAAGGCTAGACTTTCGGGTTCGTGGTCCCCCTTCTGGGGCCGTCTTGGGGCCCTCTTGGGCTGTCTTGGGCGCCTCTGGGGCCGTCTTGGCGCCCTCTTGGGCTGTTTTGGGGGCCTCTTGGGAGCCTCTGGGGCCGTCTTGGGGCGGTATTGGGGGCATCTGGGGCCGTCTTCAACGCCGTGGAAGCCGAAAAGCCGTGTATGCAACAAATGTACGCTTTCCCATTGGAAATCAATGATTTTCGCCTCCCGGTGGCCTCGTGAGACGCCTCTGGGGGCCTCTTGGGGCTTCTTGGGGGGCTCTGGGGACTTCCCGGGAGCGTCTTGGGGCGAAAGGCTAGATTGTTCCGTTCGTGGTCCCCCTCTTGGGGCCGTCTTGGGGCCCTCTGGGGCCGTTTTGAGCGCCTCTTGGGCCGTCTTGGGGCCCTCTTGGGCTGTTTTCGGGGCCTCTTGGGAGCCTCTTGGGCCGTCTTGGGGCGGTCTTGGGGGCCTCTGGGGCCGCCTTCAACGCCGTGAAAGCCGACAAAGCCCATATGCTAAAAATATACGTATTCCTCGGGAAGATCGATGATTTGGGCCTCTTGGGGCCCTCTTGGGACGCTCCTTGGGCGTCTCTTGGGGGCCTCTTGGGGGCCTCTTGGGCCGTCTTGGGCGGTCTTGGGCTCTCTTGGAGCGCTCTTGGGCCGTTTTGGGGGGGAACCCGAAAAGCATGCAAAAAGCTAAGGGAAAACCCCCCAAACGGCAATTGACACCCATATGGGCACGCTACCCCCCTCCCCTGGAACCCCTCCCTTTAGGGCTTCGCCCACACCAGAACGTCATCACTCGTACCTCGCTCTTTCGGGCACCTGCCAGCACTGCACCTTCAAACGGAGCAGAGAGCAGCGAACGCCCCTTCCCGGTAGACCTGGGATCCAAGAGACGAGAGCATGGAATTTGGAGCGGGTTTCAGTCCTCCCCCGTCCCGTGCCTTGGGATCGAAAAGCGTATTGCCTTCGAGAGTTCTGGGTTTTTCTTTCCCCTCCCCCTCCGCCGCCTCTTCTTCCTCACGTCAGGAATTCTGTGCTTCTTCCTCCCCTCTCGTTCTCCTCCTGTTCCTCCCGTTGCTCCTCTTCCTCTTCTTCCCG
>CAUYUJ010018814.1:40000-52500 GCA_963575745.1 Prorocentrum cordatum | reverse complement strand
TCCTGCCCCTCCTCCTCCTGCAATTCTAGACGCTTTGCGTAACCTCACCAACTTCAGCTTCTCCCGTCAGCCTGCCGCTGTCTGAGTGGGCCGGCCGGCCTGCGCCTGTCTTAGCTAATTCGCCTAGTTCGCGTCCCGGACTTTGCTTTCGCCGCCTGACCGTCGTCTCGTGGCCGCGACCAAAAAAGTAACCTCACCAGCCTCGCCACGGCGATACCGCCCAGCGGCCCCTGCGCCGCACAAAGGTGCCGCTTGGGCTCCTCCCTCTCTTGCTGCATGGTGTGCGCGGGCCGTCCCCGTCGGTCGCCTGCCCGTCCTCTGCTGCCCTCTCGCCGCCACGGCCCCTCCGCTATCGCGGCTCTCGGCTTGCGGCAGCCCCCCACGCCCGCCTATGGTCTACCGCCTCGGCTCGCCTTTCGCCGCGCGTTCCCGTTGCCTCCCGGGCGAGGTCGTCATGCTCCAGCTGGACGCCTCCATGTTGCGCCTCGGGGCCCTCGCTCGCCGGGATCGACCCCTGCGTGGTGGTGCCCGTCCACCAGCCTTTCGTGGTGTCTGGCGATCCGGACTCTGATCCGTCGAGCGCCTTCATGTGAACTGGTTGACGGCTGGTACGCGTGCAGTGCGCCCACTACTCCCGCGACGGTGTGCCCGTTGGTTCATGACACCTGCTCTTCGTTGTGCGCCTTCTCTTTGGCATGCTCGCGGAGTCGTTCAACCTGAATTCCCCCCCGCCGTTTTGGCGTTGCAACAGGCTGGCGTCTCCCCCCCCCAGTCGAAGGCGCACTTCTGAACGGCATCGAGACCCGCCTCTTGTCGTCTCCTCCCCGCTGTTCTCCCGTTGTCTCTCTCTCCCTCTCTCTCTCTCTCTTTCTCTCTCCCTCTTGCGCAATTTGGGGCGTAGCTCGCGTGTGACGGATTTCTGACGGCGTTCGGCACTTCCGTCACGCTTGCGATCAAAAATAGCCTCACCAGCCCATCCAGAAACGATGCATAGACGAGTTGCCCTTATCAGGGAAGCTGGGGAAAATGCAGTGGAATAGTGGACTGGGTGGCGTCGTACCCTAGGGGGGGGAGGATGGAGGAGGCATCGGAGGAGGAGGAGGAGGAGGAGGAGGAGGAGGAGGAGGAGGAGGAGGAGGAGGAGGAGGAGGAGGAGGAGGAGGAGGAGGAGGAGGAGGAGGAGAAGGAGCAGGGGGAGGGGGAGGAGGAGGAGGCGAGATAGGGAGAAGGGGGGGGTAAAGAGGTATAGAAGGACGGAGGAACAGGCGGAACTTCTTGGAGTCTTTTTCGGGCGTCTTGTCCCGGAGGCCTCTTGCCGCGTTTTGGGTGCCTCTAGGTGGCCTCTTGGGGCCTCTTGGGGCTCCCTGGGGAGCCTATTGGGGCCTCCTGGGCACCTCTTGGAGCCGTCATGCGGCACCCTCGGGGGTTTCGGGGGCCATCTTGTGGCCATCTTGGAAGAGATCGAACAAAGGAGGGGCTGTAGTACATTAGAGCCCCCCTCCCCCAGGAGGCCAACATGTGGCCAACACACTTCTTGGTACAATCGATGATTTTGGCCTTCTCGTCGAGAACATTTTCAACAATCAGCGGTTTTGGCCTTTTTGTCGAGGCCTGGTGGGGCGTCTGGGGTCCCTCCAGGGGGTCTTGGGTGCCTCCGGGTCTCTTGGGAGCCTCTTGGGAGCATCTTGGGTGCACCTTGGGGGCCACGTGGGGCCTGCTGGGCACCCCTTGGGGCTTTCTTGGGGCACCCTTCGGAGGCCATCTTGATGAAGGTCGAGCAACAGGAGGGGCTGTAGTGCATCAGGGCTTCCCCCCGAGAGGCCAACATGTGGCCAACACATCTTTTGTACAATCCATGATTGTGGCTTCCTTGCCGAGGCCGTTTGGGACGCTCTAGCCCCTTGTGCCCCGCCCCCTCCAGAACCAGGGGTACGGGGTAGGGGGAGGGGTCAAGGCACCCTCGCCGCCCGCAAACCGTCTCGCTCGCTCCCACCCGCCCCCCGACACAGAAGTAGCACCCGAACAGCAGCGTTTTCAGCGGTAGTCTTTGAATTGGCAGCCAATGGGAACCAACACAGACCCCATGTGCATGTGTGCTACGTTGGGTGTGCGCCAGGCGTGCCAGGCGTGCCCCGCGCGCCGGGTGCGCCAGGCATCCATGTGGCCAAAGCGTTCCGGGCACGCCTGGTGCGCCAGATGCGCCACGGACGCCACGTGCGCCACGTGTGTCGCATGCTCCAGCCGCGCCAAATGCGCCACGTTCGGAGCACGCGCAGAGTGCGCCAGGTGCGCCTGCACACGTGGCAGTACAAGTCGGGACACGTGTCGGCCCCCACCACCCTTGTCCAAAACCAGTGCGCAATCGCGGCGGGGTGACCATCGTGGTGTCTGGATGGCCTGCACATAGCCGGCAATATGCCAGCTCCCTCGCCGTCCCAGTCAAAAACCATTGCAGAGTGATCGCAGGGGGCCCGCGCATGATCCGGATTTTGTCTCGAAGCGCGTGTTCTTTTTCAGGCGTGCTGGCCCTGAGTACAGCAGGCAATATGCGGGCACCCCCCGCCGTCCACGTTAACAAATAGTGCAAAGTGCTCTCGGCCTCCCGGTCATGACCTAAGATCTTGCCCCAAGTGGTTTTGCGTTTTTTTTGAGTGGGAAGGTGGGGGTGCCCTCATTGGTGCTGGTTGGCTGTCAGTCGCCTGGGGGAGGGGGTGTTTATCAATATGGAACAATGATAAGCCCCTCCCCGAAGAAGAACACTACTACACATGATAAGAAGAAGGGGGTTGGAATATTACGCGCTCGAAACCATTCACGCCATCAAGGGCTGGTGGGATTTCCGACAGCTCCCTTATTTGAATGCGCAGCAACATATGGGGCAGGTTCTGCAACTGCCATTCGGGCATCGAGTCCCTCTAGGACATTTTTCAGTCGGCAGATAGACAAGGACGCAACGCAATGGCATGGGACGGAATGGGTGAGATCACGCAAGCACATCCACCTTTCCCCACCCTCACTCCCCCCATATCCCCCTCGCCCTCCCTCCTCCCTCCTACTCCTTCTCCTCCTCCTCTTCCTCCTCCTCCTCTTTCTCATGTTTCGCTCTTCTCCCTCATCCTTCTTTGCCTCCTCTTCCTCTCTTCTCTTCCCTTCCATGGGAGAGCAGCGAGACAGAAGGGGGAGGAAGGGGAGGGGTGGGTGGGTTGTGTGTGCAAAGTCAGAGCCTTAAATCTGTCATCAACCTCGCCCTTTTCTTGGTCTGATCATTCGGAAAACGTCCTTTCTCTCCGCTTCTGCCCCTCGGTGCGCGGTTCGCGTTCCCCTCTCGCTTTTATCCTTCGCCCCCCTTTTCTATCCTTAGCCACTCCCTGCCCCCTTTCTCCGTTATCCGGTTGACCCCATAGTTGGCCCTCAAGGCTTTTGTAGCAGACCTCCCCTCCTCTCATCTTCGCCGTCCCTCCCCTGCGTGACTGTCCAGACCGTTGCGGCACATGCACGAACAAAAACACACAACAATTATGTTATGTCATGTTCTGCTCTGGTATGTTATGGAAAACGTTGGTGTCCTCTATTTGTCATGATATTGGTATTGTAGTTGCCTCCGGCCAGTGCCGCCGATCCGGGGTGCTAACGATTCTGCTTGCAACGGATGACCTTTTATGTTTAAAAGTAGAGCACTCGCTCGAGACATCCTCATGAGATAGAGATGTTGAACTCGCATGGGCAACCTTCGGATGTTCGGGAGTGACGATCCCGCGTGAACAGCCACACTCATGGGATGTCCCCTCCCACCTTCCGGGCCTGAATGGCGTCAGCCATGGCGTCAGCCCCCGCCCCCCCCCCCGACTCCCTCGTCCCGGACGTGGCTGGCGTCAGCCATGGCGTCGGCCTTTCCCCCCCCCTCTCCTCTCCCGGGCCTGAATGGCGTTAGCCATGGCGTCAGCCCCCCTCCCCCCTCCCCCAAGATCCCCTCCCGGGCCTGAATGGCGTCAGCCATGGCGTCAGCTCCCTCCCCCCCCCTCCCCCCGACTTCCTCCTCCCGGGCCTGAATGGCGTTAGCCATGGCGTTCCCCCCCTCCCCCCTCCTCCCCATGGCGTTCCCCCCCCCTCTCCTCCCTCCCGGGCCTGAATGGCGTCAGCCCCCCCCCCCTCCTTCCCTGGCCTGACTGGCGTCAGACCTCACTCCCCCCGACAGAGCGAAGCCCCCCCTCCCCTCCCTCCCTCCCGTGCCTGAATGGCGTCATCTCCCCCTCCTCCCTCCCGGGCCTGAATGGCGTCACCCCTCCCCCCCTCCTCCCTCCTGGGCCTGAATGCCGTCAGCCCCCCCCCCCTCCTCCCTCCCAGGCCTGAATGGCGTCAGCCCCCCCCACCCCCCCTCCCTCCCCGGCCTGACTGGCGTCAGCCCCCCCACACCCTCCCCGACAGAGCGATCCCCCCCCCCCTCCTCCCTCCCGTGCCTGAATGGCGTCAGCTTCCCCCCCCCTCCCGGGCGTGAATGCGGTCAGCCCCCCCCCCACCCCGACAGAGCGAAGCCCCCTCCCGGGCCTGAATGGCGGCCCCCCCTCCTCCCTCCCTGGCCTGAATGGCGTCAGCCCCTCCCCCCCCCTACAGAGCGAAGCCCCCCCCCCACCCCTCCTCCCTCCCAGGCCTGAATGGCGTCAGCCCCCCCCCCCCTCTCCTCCCTCCTGGGCCTGAATGGTTTCAGCCCCCCCCCCCTCTCCTCCCTCCCGGGCCTGAATGGCGTCAGCCCCTCTCCCTCCCTCCTCCTTCCCGTGCCTGAGTGGCGTCAGCCCCCTCCCCCTCCTCTTCCCTCCCAGGCCTGAATGGCGTCAGCACCATGATATTGATATGTTATGTACTGCAAAGTTATGTCATGCACTTGTTATGCTCTTGTGTCATACTGTGTTCTGTCGTGTTAGTCGAGGGCGCGAGGCGGGACACCCGGGATTCCCGGGACAACTTGGGGTCTGGCGTCCGCGGTATGCAGGGTGTGTTTTGTTGTGTTTGTCAAGGGCGTGAGGCGGGATAACCGGGACGCTCGGGGCAACTCGGGGTCTGGCGGCCGCGGTATGCAGGGTGTGTTCTGTCGTGTTTGTCGAGGGCGCGAGGCGGGATAACCGGGACATTCGTGACAACTTGGGGTCTGGCGGCCGCGGTATGCAGGGTGTGTTCTGTCGTGTTTGTCGAGGGCGTGAGGCGGGGTAACTTGGACACTCGGGACAACTTGGGGTCTGGCGGCCACGGTATGCAGGGTGGGAGTGGCCGGGAGGCGTTTTTTCCCACATCCAAAGTGGGGATCTTGTTTTCTCTGGACACCCGCGCAAGAACAGGAACCCACCATCATCATCATCATCATCATCATCATCATCATCATCATCATCATCATCATCATCATCATCATCATCATCATCATCATCATCATCATCACTCATTCCTCACTCACTCACCTCTTTTGTCTTCGTGCGCTCACTCACTCACTCACTCATTAGCTCACTCACTCACTCACTCACTCACTCACTCACTCACTCACTCACTCACTCACTGACTCATCAGCACTCACTTACTCACACGCTCATGAACTCTCATATGATGATGATGATGATGATGATGATGATGATGATGATGATGATGATGATGATGATGATGATGATGATGATGATGATGATGATGATGATGATGATGATGATGATGATGATGATGATGATGATGATGATGATGATGATGATGATGATGATGATGATGATGATGATGATGATGATGATGATGATGATGATGATGATGATGATGATGGTGATGATGATGATGATGATGATGATGATGATGATGAAGATGATGACACTGATGAGTGTGCGCGTGAGAGAGTGTGATGATGATCATCATCACCAGTCAGTCAGTCACTCACTCACTCACTCACTCACTGGCCTTGGGCCTCGTCTGTGAGTGAATTGCGAGGAAGTCTCAAGCGGGAGCCCCCTCCCTATGGGGCCCGCGGATCATGTGACTAATCCGAGCGGGTCATCCAATTCCTGTAATTGTCGCCACTTTTGGGCTCTCGCGCTGCCAGAACGCCATTCCCAGGCCACATTTGTGAGTGAATTGCGAGGAAGTCTCAAGCGGGAGCCCCCTCCCTATGGGGCCCGCGGATCATGTTAGTAATCCGAGCGGGTCATCCAATTCCTGTAATTGTCGCCACTTTCGGGCTCTCGCGCTGCCAGAACGCCATTCCCAGGCCACATTTTCAATGCCCGGAGCCAACTATAGGTCACTTCGTGTTCTCCGTGCTCCCAGAACACCATTCCCGGGCCACATTTTGAATGCCCGGAACCAACTGTAGGCCACTTCGTGTTCTTCGTGTTCCCAGAACACCACTCCCGGGCCACTTTCTGAATGTCCGGAGCCAAAACAGGAGGGCGAGGTCGGGGGCAAGGTAGGGGGGAGGGCCCGCGCCAGGGCGAGAAGAAATATACGCAGAAGAGACAGCCAGGACGCCTCACCAACCACGAGGACGACGGTGAAGGCTTTTTCCAGATTCGCCAAGAGGATTCTCATGCGGGGTCCTTCCGTCGGAGTAGTTTTGTTTGTTTTGTTTGTTCGTTTTCTTTCTTAATACAATCAAGCGACCCCAACCTGTCCGGTGTAAACAGCATAAAGATCACCTGAACACATCCGACAAAGCACAAAGCACACAACACACTACTGTACGGAACATTACAAACACAAGCAAACACACACACACACGCACGCAAACATGACTAAACTATGGCTCTGATTTTGCACACCTAAGGTGGAGGACGGATAGAGGAGTAAGAGGACGCGGGGGGAGCAGCAGGAGGAGAAGGATGAGTAGAAGGATGAGCAGGATAAGGAGGAGGAGGAGGAGGAGGAGGAGGAGGAGGAGGAGAAGGAGGAGGAGGAGGAGGAGGAGGAGAAGAAGGAGGATAAGGAGGAGTAGGGGGTGAGAGTGGGCCGGAAGTGAGGAGGAATAGTAGGATGAGGAGGCGGAGGAGGAGGAGGAGGAGGGCCTGAAGGGAGGAGGAGGAGGAGGAGGGCCTGAAGGGAGGGGGAGGAGGAGGAGGAGGAGGAGGAGGAGGAGGAGGAGGAGGAGGAGGAGGAGGAGGAGGAGGAGGAGGAGGAGGAGGAGGAGGTGTGTCGTATGAGGAGGCCCTGCTTTCTCTGACCCCTCTCCCGACGGGGTGCCCTCTCCCGCAGGAGCAGCAGGTGCTCGCCAGCTCCCTGGCGATCGGGCGCGGGCTCTGCTGAGAGTAGACCGCCAGGGGGCCTCTCCTGGTGCTGCTTCGGGGCTCAAGATCGGCGGCGGGCGACGGGGGGAAATCAGAAGGAGAAGAAGGCCCTCTCAGAGGACTTCTCAGAAGCGCTCGCGTCTTCCGAGAGGTGTTCTGTGTCTTCGTGGAAGGCTCAGGAAGCTTCTCAGGAGGCCGGCGGACTTCCGAGCCTTCTGGGAAGGCCCGCCCCTCCTCGCTTCCCCCCCTCGCTCGCCGCCGACCCAAGAGACGGGGGTCAATGCAAACGAGGGTCAGCCAGAGCGCCGGATCTTGCTGCAGGATCCTGCAGAGCCAGGGTGCAGGATCATGCATTATCTCTTGCAGGATCTTGCGGGATCCTGCAACGCCTGATCGAACCAGGTTTGGATTGACCCGGGTCAGTAGTTCCCCGATTGCTGCTGCGTCTCCTCCCGTTGGCATCGCAGGGACGTGTGCATTCTTTTCGAAGAGGCCAGCGCCAGGAAAATCTGGACCAGCTTGGAGCACCCTGGATCATCTTGAGAACAAACGTGCATGACACCGAGCAAGGCATGGGTAGTGGACGTCCGGGCGATGGGGCGCCACTCTGCCTGCAGCGCCAGTTCGCCCGCATGCGAAGCCGCGTGCAGACGATCAAGCAGCATGTCCGGATGAGCAGCAGGACGAGATCTCTTTCTAGCTTCACCCACCTCACACCACCCAGACAGGGAAATTCAAGCATGATGTGAGGATGGCAGAGCGCACCAGGCGAGGAGGAAGAGCGAGAATGGACGGGGACAGTGTCGGAGTACTCCCTGCTTCCTCCCCTCTGCTCGCATCCCGTGTCTCTTTTCCTCATGGCTCATGGTTCGTCGCTCCTCACTCCATCGTCCTCCATTATTGCGAAGGCTTGGTGACCAGTGCCGCCCACAATGAAGGGGAACGGCGACAACGGCGGCGGTGGCAACGACGACGACGACGACGCCGACGCCGACGCTGACGTGGGTCAGAGTCCTCATGGATGCTTCGTGGGGTCTCTTCTGAGCGCTCTCGGGGGCCTCTGTGGGACAGTTTAGGGGCCTCTTGGGAGCCTCTTGGGGGCGTCTCGGGGCTTCCTCTTGGGGGCCTCCTGGGGCCTTGGGGGCTTCTCGAGGGCCTCCTGGTTATCCCGGGGGCCTCCCCGGGCCGAGGGCTCGAACTGCCAGGTCTGGTCCCTCGTCTGGGCACCCTCTTGGAGCCGTCTTGGTGGCCTCTTGGGCCGTCTTGGAGGCGTCCTGGGCCGTCTTGGGGCCCTCTGTTTGGGACCCTCCTGGAGCCCTCTTGGGCCGTTCTGGGGGGCCTCTTGGGCCGCCTTGGATCGTCGGGAAGCGGAAGAGGCGAGAACGCCGAAATGCTTCAAAAACCCATGGGAAACGAGTGATGTTTCCTCTTGGGGCCGTCCTGGGAGTGCTCCTGGAGGCCTCTTGGGGCGTCTTCCAGGGCTCTTGGCCTCCAGACGTCTTGGACAGATTGTTCAGCGATTCGGGGCCCTCTTGGACCGTCTTGGGGCAATTCGGGCCCGTCTTTGCATATTTTTTCGGACCCGGGACCCTCCGGGGGTAGTCGTATCTGACCCGTGACCCCCCCTGGGACCCCTCCCGGGACCCCCCCCCTGGGACCCACCCCCCTCTTGGCGGCGTAGGGATCAAAGGGAAGGGGCTTCCCTTCAAGTCAATTACGACGTTGCTCACTTTCGCTTTGGCTGGCGCGCTTGAGGAGAAGGGCCTAGGGAAGGGGGGGGGGAGCGGCGACGGGCCCAGCGCTTGAGGAGGGCCCAGGGAAAGGGGGGGGAGCGGCGACAGGCCCAGGGAAAGGGGGGGCGCAGGGAAAGGGGACGACAGACGACGACTAACGAACGACAGAGACGACGACTCGAACGGACAAGTCCCTCACCCACGTCGACAGTGTCGGCGGATTCTTCCATCCCCTCCCCCGGTGGCGCTGAGGATCAGCACGGGGCCGGGAGGTGAGGAGGGGCGGGCCTTCTCAGAAGGCTCGGAAGTCTCCCGGCATTCTGAGAAGTTGTCGAAACTTGCTCCGAAGACAGAAATCTTCTCAGAAGGCCTTCTGATAACGTTTTCTCCTTTTCACTTCCCCCCTCGCCCGCCGCCGAAAACACCCATGCCTGGGCATCGCTCGGACGTTTTTTTTGTTTTTTGTACAAAAAATGTATAAACAAAAACAAAACAAACAAACGAACAAACAACATGTTTTTTTCCTCTCGGCGAGGACCATCGAGGAGCATAGTTACTGGATCATCGGGCAAAGAACACATGCACGAAACCGACACAGGCACGGGGAACGCGACGTCCGAGCGATGGCGAGATACCCATATGGGGGAACGGAGGGGGCTATGGGTGCGTGTTGTCGGATGGGGTTCCCCGCTCGAGCGGGAGCGTTCCCCGGGGTTCGACAACCCGCACCAATACAACTAGCTAGTCCCCCTTCCCCCCGACCCCTCTGTGGGTATGTGTGTGTATGCGTGTTTGTTTGCTTGTTTGCTTGTTTGCTTGTTTGCTTGTTTGCTTGTTTGCTTGTTTGCTTGTTTGTGTGTGTGCTGTTCGTTCGTCAGAGAGGGCGCGGCACCAAGGTGGAGGGACTCCCTGACCCAGACCAGGGAGGAGAGGACGATCTCGGCCGGGCTAGGGTTTTTCCTCGAGGGGGAGAAGATCAGATCTTGGGGTGCAGCGCCTTGGAGGTTTCATTCGGAATCGGCGCTGGTACGTGCGTTGTCGAAACTGGCCTGATCTCGAATAATCTTGCTTGGCTCCGCCTAATGTGTGTTTCCTTAATCCCAGCCTTGAATCCATCCTGATTCGGCTTAGTGGCATCTCAATCGGGCTGAATCGCCCTCCATCATTCTTGGAATGGCCTCCGAGAAAGAGGACCTCATATGAGTGGTCTCCAAGGAGTGGCCTCCTAGGAGAGGCTTGATCGAAGACCTCCTCGGAGTGGCCTCCCCAAAGATCTCTAACCAACCCTGGGGAACTCCCTCGCGCTTGGCGTGGAGACTATTTTTGTGAAACGGGCGTTGCCTGGGTCAAACCCTTCCCCCCCAAGATAAACTGTAGCGATCGTGCGTCGGGGGCGCGGCGTGGACCACACCCCCATGCTGGTGCTCGAGCGCACACGACGGCTATGGCTATCGCAGCGCGTCCCCGCCCCGACGTGCGGCCCAGATCCCCACCCTCTCCCCCCCTGTGATGGGCCTGTTTCCCACGAGGGAGAGGTGGGGGTGGAGGAGGAGGAGGAGGAGGAGGAGGAGGAGGAGGAGGAGGAGGAGGAGGAGGAGGAGGAGGAGGACCCCCTCCCTCTCCAACTTATGGTGGTGGTGGAAAATCGGCCCATCACCCTGGGTAACCCTGGGAAGCAATCAGTGCCCCCCCCGAGCGATTTCCCTTTGGTATTCTCATGGCCTCTCGACGTTTGGCCAGGTCCCAGGCAAATGGCGAACCTGATTGTTTGTGCTGTTTTATCGATGTGCTAACGATCTCGCCGAAGGAGGACCTGCGACAACAATTATCATGTTGTCCTTGCTCCGCCATCATTTCGGTATGCCCCTCACGAGGATCGTGCCCCCCCCAAAAAAAAAGCTGCGGAAGTTCAGTGTGTTTGGATCTGGTGGTACCGTGTGCTTCCGTGGGTTAACGACCGTTCCCGGAAGTAACATACACAAATCTTGTGGTGAGGGCTCCCTGCCCCCTGAGCGGCCGGAGTGCGCAGGGGCTGGCCTCTCAAAAAGGGTCACCCCTGACGAATTCGCGGGCGGCGCGGAGCCGAGGTACGCGGCGCTCGCCTGACGGCCAGCCGAAAATCAGCGCATCCACTCCGGAGGACGCGTATGGGGTTGCGATGAATGGGGTTCGGCAGCGAGGGCTGCCAAAACGGCGCCCTTTAGAGCTCCTGAAGGGGCCCCTTCGGGTCCAGAAGGAGGAGGAGGAGGAGGAGGAGGAGGAGGAGGAGGAGGAGGAGGAGGAGGAGCTCAGGAGCTCAGGAGCCTCAGAGAGCCGTCCGACGACCGAACAGCACCCGGAGAAACGGGCGGCCTCGTCGCCGCCCAGCGCCCGGCCGCAGGGGGGGCCGGGAGGCGACGAGCCCGTCCAGCGGGCGGACCTCCGCAGAGGCCCATACGGAAGCCGACGGGCAGCGCGAGGAGCGCCGCCGAGGACCGCCAGCGGGTGCCCGCCGAGGTCGAACACCGCGCTGCGCGAGGGGCTGCCGCCCGTGGCGGCCTCCGCCTCGCGCCGCCCCGGAGCCCCAGGCGGCCGCGGCCACGGCCGCCGCCACGGCCTCCTGGATTGCCGCCGGGCCCGTCGCGTCAGCGAAGCCCGCGGGGGCACGCGCGCCCGCCTCCGCGAGCACCCGCGCCTCCGACGGCGCCCCCGCCTCCAGCCGAGCAGCAGCCGCGCCAACAGGCGCCGCGGGCACCTCCGGGCCGGCTGCCTCCGCGGCACGGGGGGCTGGGCGCCTCGCAGCGTCGGCCCACTCGTCGTCGACGATGTCGCCCCCCTCGGCGGCGGCGGCGCCCGCAGCACCGCCCTCCGCCGCAGCGGCGTGCACCGTCTCCGCCTCCACCTCCACGGCACCGGTACCCACCGCCGCCTTCCTCGCCGCGCGGCGCTGGCGGCGCCGCCGACGCTTCGCGGCTCGCGCCGCAGGGTCAGCGGCCGCGGCACCAGCGCGGCCATGACGAGGACCAGGAGGTACGTCGGGAGGTAGATCACCAGCGGCAGCGTCGCGCGGCGGCAGCGTCGCGCGGCGGCAGCACTGGCGCCTCGACACGCTGCGCGAACAGCGCGGCCGAGACGGCGGAGCGTGCAACCGCTGCGACGGTGCGGCACGGGGCGCCTCCCAGGACGGCGCCGCGCACGGCCGCCTCCACGAGCGTGGCGACGGCGGACGGCGGCGCGCGAGCCCTCTAGGCGCAGCCATCCCGCGGCGGAGCGGCGCGCGATGGCGTCTTGCGAACGCTTGAGCCAAAATGGCTACGGAGAGAGGGGGAGGAGGAGGAGGAGGAGGAGGAGGAGGAGGAGGAGGAGGAGGAGGAGGAGGAGGACTCTAGGGCCCGAAACGGGAACCGTTCTCCCCCCCACTTATCGCCCCTATTAATTCGCGCCCAAGCGGACCTGAGGTGCGCGGCGTTCGCCCGACGGCCGGCCGAAAAGCAGCGCGTCCACTCGCGTCTTCGGCAACCTTCAGGTCACGGGCAGCGTGAGGAGT
>CAUYUJ010018814.1:0-37500 GCA_963575745.1 Prorocentrum cordatum | reverse complement strand
GATGCTGCTGATGATGATGCTACTGACGATGATGCTGATGATGTTGATGATGATGCCGATGATGATGCTGATGCTGCTGCTGATGATGCTGATGCCGATGATGATGCTGATGCTGCTGCTGATGATGCTGATTCTGATACTGAGGATGCGGATTGCGATGATGACCATGGTGCTGATGATGCTTATGATTTTCATGATGAAGCTGCGGCTGCTGATGATGATGATGATGATGAGGATGACGATTGTGATGATGCTGATGCTGGTGATGCTGATTCGTATGATGATGTTGGTTAAGATGATGATGACGATGGTGACGCTGATGCCGAGGATGATGACGATTACGATGATCATGGTTATGCTGATGGTGACCATGATGATGACGACGAGGATTACGAGGATGATGCTGCTGCTGATGAGTATGAAGATTATGATGCGGATTCTGCTGATGATGACGATAAGGAACATGATGTTGCTGATGCTGATTCTGATGCTGCTGCTGAAGATGATGACGATGACGACGCCAACGATGCTGCTGATGCTGATGCTGATGATGATGCTGATGATGATGATTTTGATGACGATGCTGATTATGTTGATGATGAGAGTGATGATAGTGAAGCAATGGTGATGATGAGGATTCTGATGCTGATGATGCTGATCATGATGGTGTTGATGTTGATCATGATGGTTATGAAGATGATGATGATGATGATGATGATGATGATGATGATGATGATGATGATGATGATGATGAGTTTGATGCTGATGCTGATTCTGATAATGCTGAACATGCTGCTGATGATGATGCTGATTATGATGATCATTTCTGGTGATGATGGTAATTAAGATGATGCTGATGATGACGACAGCGATGATGATGATGCTGATGATGGTGCTGATGCTGATGATGGTGATGCTGATGATGATGCTGATGCTGCTGATGATGATGACGATGATGCGTATGATGCTAGTAATGATGATGATTTTGAAGCCGCTGCTGAGTATGATGATGACGATGATGATGATGATGATGCTGATGATGATGATAATGATGATGATGATGATTACGATGACGATGATGATGATGATGTTGATGATGATGCTGATGATGATGATGGTAATGGTGATGATGATGATGATGATGATGATGATGATGATGATGAGGATGATGAGGATGATGATGATGATGATGATGATGATGATGATGATGATGATGATGATGATGATGATGATGCTGCTGCTGCTGATGATGATGATGATGATGATGATGCGGATGCGGAGGCTGATGATGATGCTGATTTTGATGCTGATCATGGGGATGTTGTCGATGATGATGATGATGATGATGATGATGATGATGATGATGATGATGATGATGATGATGATGATGATGATCATGTTGATGCTGCTGCTGCTTCTGATGACGACGACGACGACGACGACGACGACGACGACGACGACGACGACGACGATGATGATGATGATGATGATGATGATGATGATGATGATGATGCTGATGCTGATGGTGGTGGTGGTGGTGGTTTTGGTGGTGGCGATCATGGTGATGATGCTCATGATGTTGGTGACGAGGAGGAGGAGGAAGGGGACGGATGAAAGAGGAGGAGGAGGAGGAGGAGGAGGAAATGCCTCCTCCTCCTCCTCCTCCTCCTCCCACTCCTCCTCCTGCAACTCCTCATTCTCCCCCCGTCTCCGCCCCGCTCTTCCCTGCTCCCTGACCGTCCGTGCCCTGGCCCGCCCGGTTCCGATCATCCATTCCGCAGATACACTATAATTCCCAACTCATATTACCAGTGGCCAGCCATGGTGCAGCAGACCGACTATTCGAGCGCTGCCGCGCGTCCTGGTGTGGGAACAGGCAGGTAAGAGGTAAGAGGTAAGAGGAGGAGGAGGAGGAGGAGGAGGAGGAGGAGGAGGATGAAGGAGAAGAGATGGTACGAGCGCAGGAGGATGAAGGAGAAGAGAGAGAGAGAGAGAGAGAACAGCAAGAGAAAGAAGGGAGTGACACACGGGGGATGCCGGGGAGGGAGACTGGTGGAAGAGGGCAGGTGTAAGAATGCAGGAGGGAAATGAGGGAATGTAGGGCGACAGGAGGAGTTGGATGGAGCGAGGGTCGGAGGGAGGGAGGTAGGGTGAGAGAGGAGGAGGAGGGAGGAGGATGGAGGAGGAGGAGGAGGGCGCAGGAGGAGGAAGGAGGAAGGAGGAAGGATTTACGATGGAGGTTGGAAGGGGAAGGAGATAGGAGGACGAAGGGAGCATCGGAGTGATGGGGACGGAGGAGGCCACGACACCATGTCCCTGCCCACACGCCTCTGGCTCGGCTCGCTGGCCCAGCGCATTCGTCAGCAATGAAGCCCTTGTTCGATTCCATGATATCGGACACCGCGCCGCTTTGCTCCCGCTTCTCCTTCTCCTTTTTCTCCGTGCTCCGCCGCCCACTGCAGAAGAAGCAACTGCGTAAATACAAACTTCGGAGGTGCGCGCGGATTTTTTGGATCGGCGCTGGACCTTGTCTGGCGCGTATGGCGCGCCAGGGGCGCCGCCGGGAGGGTCCAGCGCCGGTCCAAGAAGTCCGCGCGGAGATCCGACAGTTTAGTTGTTGTTGCCGTGTTCTCTTCCTCGAGTCCAGGTCCCCATCCTTGTGCACGCGTCCTCCGATGAGGTGTCATCCCCTCCGGTGGGTATGCCGGCAAGCACGGCGCCGAGAAGCAGGAGGACGCGGGGTCTCCAGCCGTGGTCGTCGACGGCTCTAACAGCGCTGGGCCCCCCCCGGGCTGCGTGGCTGCGGCAAGGTCGAGGGCCTCGGGTTCCTGGTGCGGCACGGCCGTCTCGGCTGCCTCGGTACGCCCGCTGTGAAACGCAGCACGTACCGTGTTCAAGACGTCCGCGTCGATACGCCGCGTGTTCGCTCGGCGAGGTTGGCCCGCGCCTCGGCGAACGTGTCGCGCCAGACCTAAGGGTTCAGCCTACGTGTCGCGCTCCGCGTCGGCACGCCACGGAGTTCGTGTCGCGTGTCGGGGCGGCTGAGGTTTGCGAGTCCCCGCGTGGCGCGGCGGCACGGAACGTGTTCGTCGTCCAAGGGGTTACCGCGGGGGGCCCCGGGATCCTCGGGAGGAGCCCCGGCCCCCGCGCCGAGGCGCGCCCTTACCCGCGCGCCTCAGGTCGAGCGCATCCTCCTCCTCCTCGTCCTCGTCCTCGTCGTCCTCCTCCTCTTCTCCTCCTCCTCCTCCTCCTCCTCCTCCTCCTCCTCCTCCTCCTCCTCCTCCCCCTCTCAAACAGAGGCGAAGCGTCTCGGATTGCCTGGAGGCCCACTGAAGAGTGTTCTAGGAACCTTTTGTGGTTTGCGCGAAGTGGTCTCAGAACATGCCTGGCTGATTCTGTCTTGAGCTAACACATCGGCTTCGTGTCCTAAGAAAACTGTTTTCGTTGATAGAACTTTCTTTTCTTCGGAGAGCATGTCGTGGTAGGTCTATAGGAATGCTGGGACGGTCGGTCCCTGCTCAACCCTCCTCCTCACCCTCCTGCGGCCTTCCTGGCGGGTCTCGTCGGCTTCCCCTGCTTGCCCCCTTCTCTTGCAGCCCTTCCTGCTGCTCCTCCCCTGCCATCTCCTGGTGCCTCTCCCTTCTTTCCGCAGTCTTATGCTATTGCTTATCGTGCTCCTCCATCTGCTCTGTTTCCTTCTGCACGTGCTTCTCTTCCTCTTCCGTCTCAGCCTTCAGATCGTGTGATGTAGTATGCTGGAGTTTCCCCAGGTTGGGGCTACTTCGTGCTTCGGTGCGCCTCCGCCCTTAGATGCACCCTTTTCCTGATCGCCTGGACCAAGCCTTGCGGTGCATGTGCTGCGCGAATCACAAGTTGGCCACCGCGCCACGGGATGCCTCGGAGGCGAGCTTGGTCACCGGGTAGGATCGCGGGTGGGGGTAACGCAGGCTCCTCTCGGGGCTGGGTTTTGTGCGTACCCACTGCTCGCACAATCATCCCACCCACCCGCCCGCAAATTGGTTCACACACTCCATGCGGCGCCGATTGCAATGCGTGTTTTGCGCTGGCTGGTGTATCTCTGCGGCCACGCTGGCGCGCGCACGCTCGCGTGCACAGCGGCCCATCGGCCAGCTAGTTCGGCACAACCGGGGTGGCGCTCACCGATGGGGACTTCCAACGCGTCTCACAGGCCGCGCTGGCGCGCGGGCGCTTCACTGTGAGTCGGTGACTCATCGGGCGCAGTATAATGGCGACGTCGACAACAGCCGAGACAATGATGATGGTAGCGACGATGGTGACGATGACTACGGTGACCACGGCAGGGCCAGTGACGGCGCCGATGTTGGTCACGCCGATGACGGTGATGGTGTCCACGTGTCGGTAATGGAGGTTTGAATCGATTTTGACGTGCGCGCGCGGCCGGTGCGCGCGAGTGGGCCGCATGGTTTTAGTCGACAGGGATCGTGCCCCCCAGCAAGCGCGCAAGGGCGTTCGAATTCGTGCGCGCGCGAGAGGCCCGCTTGGTCGCAGTTGATTGAAATGTTGAAACAAGCAGATGCTGTTCTTAATGTTTCGCAAGCGCGCAGATTGTCTGAACAAGCCACGTTGCGTCACCATTATGTTAAATGGTTTCGGGGACCTCGGTCTTGAATTCCTTACGGCACCTCTACGGCTCTTGACGGATTTTGACATGCGGGCGCGACGGCGCGCGCGGGTCGCTTTTGTTTCAGGGTTTGGCGATGTCCCCTTCAAAATGAATAGTAGTTGATAAACGAGTGTGTGCGGATCAATAAGGGGTCTCCCTGGGATGGTATGGATTCGTAATTCTAGACGCTTCGCGTATCCCCACCAGCCACGCGCGCGCTAGGCAATTTAGTCGCGGCCGTAGCCCGCCCGCGACCTCCCGCCGCTGGCGCTTCCGCCTGCGGCTGTAAAAAAAAATATCCCCACCAGCCCGTCCAGAAACGACGCCCAGGCGAGTAGAGGGTCGTCCTGAGGGGCTTTTCGGCGTCTTGGGTGCCTCGGGGGGGCCTCTTGTGGGCCGTTCGGGATCCTCTTTGGGGCCTCCTGGGGGCCTCTTGGGGCCTCTTGGGGCCATCTTGGGGCCTCTGGGAGCACCTTGGGTGCCTCTGGGGGGTCTCTTGGGGCCTCTTGGGGGTCTCTTGGGGGCCTCCTGGGGGCCTCTTGGGGGGCCTCTTGGGGTCATCTTGGGGCCATCCGGCGGCCTCTTGGGGCATCCTGGGGGCCTCTTGCGGCCATCGTGGAGGAAATCGATCAAAGAAGAGGGGTTCCTTAATTAGAGTCCCCCCCCCAGGAGCCACGATCCTCGTGAGGGGTGTCGAATTTTAGCCTTCCCAGGGGTCGATCTTGGGCGCTCCAGCGCGCCGCGGAGCCCCCTGTCCAGGTCAGCGGGGAGGGGGGAGGGGGAGGGGTAAACCCCTCCCCGGGGAAGAAGGAGGGGTGGAAGAGGAAACGCTCTAAACCATCGACGCCCAGAGGGCTGGTGGGATTCAACTGGACGGTGGGGCAGACTCAGATGTGAACTATACCATCCCAGTGGGAAACAATCCACTCAGGGGGAAGTCGAGTCTATATTTCTTTAAGGAGAAAGTCTGTTGTGCAATCTGGATTGCGCAATACATGTCGCGCAACACACACACACACATTCACACATTCACACACACAAACACAAACACAAACACAAACACAAACACAAACACAAACACAAACACACACACACAAACACAAACACAAACACAAACACAAACACAAACACAAACACAAGCACAAGCACAAACACAAACACAAACACAAACACAAACACAAACACAAACACACACGCACACACGCACGCACGCACGCACGCACGCACGCACACACACACACACACACCAGACACACCAGACACACCAGACACACACACACGCAGATAGACATACACACATGAGTATGCATATTCACGTTGTGCACTACGTGGTGTAATCTATGTTGCGCAATACATGTGGTGCAATCTATGTGGTGCACGCTACGTGGTGCAGTTGATGGGACAATGTCGGGCAATGCAAAGCAGAGCAATACAAAGTAAAGTTCAGCAGTGCACCTCATTGCAGTCGTGTCGACGAGTTCACCCTTTGGGCCCGCGCGGCCGCCGACCGCGCCGACGAGGCGGCGGAGGAGCTCGAGCAGGCGCTGCGTGTGACAGGCGCCTTTGAGACGGCAATTGGGTGGCGGCTCAACCGGGTTGCGACGGTGGCTGAAGGAGCAGTCCCCAGGCCTCCAGGCGCGCGCGGATTTCAAGGACCTCGGGGTCATCGCGACTACTGGCAGGGCGCGCCGCTGCGCCGTCTCCGCCGGCCGGCTCGTCGTCGCGCAGGGCCGCTTTTTCCAGACTCGGCCGGTTGCTCGTCAGTTTTCGTCAGCGCTGCGCGTTGGGGGCCGCTGCGGGCACTGCCGCGGGCCTTTCTGGCGCGGCCTGCGGGCGCCCCCCAGCGCGCGAGTTGGCTGGGCTTCGCGCCGCCGCGCGGTACGCCGTCTGCCGGGGCGGTCTCCGGGCGGCCGCGGAGATCGTGTTTGGCATCTTGGCGCCGACCTGGCGGCTGGACCCAGCGGTGGTGACGATCATCGCGCCGCTGTGGCAGGTCGCCACCATTCGGAAACGCTGATTCCCCGCCGAGCTCTGGAGGCGAGCCGCTGGCGCCATGGCCGCGGGGCATGGCCGCGGCTTTGGACGCGGCGACCCGGAGCATGGCGGAGCTGCAGCTGGGGGCCGACGTCGAGTGCTGGACTGGTGTGACCACCTCGCCTGGCGGCTGTCGCCTGGCTGACCGCGCCCTGCCCGACACGCGCGCGGTACTTCTCCGAGCTTGGGCGGCCCGCAAAGCCCGCGAGGTGGCTGGGCGGCGCGCCGGCTTTCGGCACCTGGGCGCTGGAATCGACAGGTGGGCCATCAGGCGGCTCCTCGAAGGCGGGGAGCTGGCGGCCGACGCCGCCGGGGTCCTCCGCGCCGTGCTCGCCGGCAACGTCGTCACGGAGGCGGTGGCGGCGAAATGGCCGCGCCCTGCGGCATGCCCGCATTGCGGCGCGGCGCGCGACGACTTCGAGCACCGCTTCTGGGCATGCCGGCATGCCCCTGCTGGGAACCCGCGCGCGCCGGCGCGCTGGTCCCTGAGGGCCTCACGCGCGCCGCGGCCCGCGCGCGACTGCCGGCCCAGTCGTCGCTCGCCGGAGTGCTGCCCCAGCACCCGCAGCTGGCTGCATTGGCGACCAGGCGCAGTGGCCGCTGCCGCGCTCAGCCTTGCCGGCCCTTGCCGCCGAGCCAGCCCGTGCGTGCGCTTGGACGGACGGCGGCTGCGCGCACCCCAGAGACCCCCTCCTCGCCAGAGCAGGGTGGGGGGTGGTGCTGGACCAGGGCGCGGGCCGCCAGGAGCACCGAGGGCCGGTCGACGGCGCGCAGACCGCGCATCGCGCCGAGCTCACAGCGGCGGTGCATGCCGTCAGCCTGGCTGGCGGGGCCGTCGAGGTAGTGACCGACTCACGCTTCGTCAGCAACGGCGTCGCGGCGATCAGGGCAGGGGCGTCCCCCGAGGACTGGGCCCACGCAGACTGGCCTCACGGCCGTGCAGCGCGTACTCGCCGCAGTGGAGCTCGCGGCGCTCAAGGCCAACCACGGGCACGGCCCTGGAGGCCCTCGCGCGCGGCGGAGCTGGACGCAGGCGGGGCATCGCCGCCGCCGCGCGCCCCGCGTGGCGGACGGCGCTGCGGTGGTGGCCGCGGCGGCCCCGCAGGCAAGGCAGGGGCCAGCGCGCGCCGCGCTGGGCCCAGGGGCGGCCGTCGCCGCGAGGGCGATTTTCGCCGGCAGCGCCTGGCGGGGGCACGTCGCCTTCCAAGGGCCCGCTTGGGTGGCCTGCATGGCGTGCCGGTGCTGGGCCCCGGGCTTGGAGCGCCTCGCGAGCCGTCCGCGTAGCGGATGGGCGCCGTTCCTGCCCGCGCGGGCGGCCGGCCTGCTGCTCCTGGATGCCCCGCGCGCCGGGGGCCGCGAGGCGGCGCGGCGGGCGGCTGTGCGGCGGCGCCTGCTGGAGCGCCCGGGCGCGCCAGAGCAACTAGTTGTGATTAGTTGCTCCGCGCGCTCGCCGAGGCGCGCTGCCTTGCCTCCTCGGTCCTCCTCCCCCCCCCCCTCCTCTGCCTCTTCCGGCTTCTCTTCGCTCTGTTGTCACCTGTTGTTGCCGCTGGGCTCCTTATGGATGGTGCAAAAGTGCACGTCGTTGCAGAACAATGCAAAGCAGGGCGTAGGAATGCAAAGCAATGCGCAGCAATGCAGAGCAATGCAGTGCAATGCAAGCATTGCGCCGCGATGCAAAGTGAGGCAATGCGCAGCAATGCAACCCAACGCAGAGCAATGCAAGCCTGGCGTAGCAATGCAAATCAATGCAGCGCAATGTAAAGCAATGCGATGCAAAGGACGGCACAGCAGGGCATAGCAATGCAAAGCAGTGCGAAGCAATGCAGGTCGAGACGACGGGCGATGACGAGGCGGCGGCGGGGCTGCGACGGCGACTACAAAGCCGCCAGACCGACACACCGGCCCAGTCTCTGGCCGGCGACGAGGCGGCGACGGCGACTACACAGCCGCCAGACCGACGCACGGGGCCAGTTCCTTCTAGGAGACAAGTACGAACCCCGAAGTGCAAGCATTGCTTGGGGGAAATGATGTAGAGTATTCAGGGTTATTTACCTACTCCTGCTGCTCGTCTGGTCATCTCCTCTTCCTCCTACTCTTCCTCCTTCTCATCTTCCTCCGCCTCCTCTTCTCTCCATCTGACCCCGTTGCCGCCGCCAGGACCATCTCCCCGTGCTGGGGCTATTCCTATGCGGTTTCTTCGGCTGGGCGTCCACCCGCATGCTGCAGCGGAGACTGCAGCGGCGGATGCCGATCCTCAGTCCGAAGTTCGGCAAGCTTGAGGAGGAGAGCTCTGAGGAGCACGGCGATGACAAGGAGGAGGAGGAAGAGGAGGAGGAGGAGGAAGAGGAGGAGGAGGAGGAGGAGGAGGAATCGGTGGAATAGAAGCGGCATGACCGTCATGAGGATGGTGAGGGGGGTGCGGAGAACGCTTCGGGGGATGCATCGTGAGGATGAATCTTCAGAGCTGCATGCGGGGGAGGAGTGATGAGCAGGCCGAGGACTGGTAGGGTGAGGAAACTCAGGAGGAGGAGGAAAAAGAGGAGGATGATGATGAGGATGAAGAGGAGGAAGAGGAGGATGATGTCTAAAAAGTTATTGACGAGAAGGCGAATGAGGAGGTGTAGGAGGGACCGATGGGCAGCGGAATGAGGAGGATCGAGGGTCGGGGGCAGACTGGGGAGTGAGGAGGAGGAGGATGTGGAGGGGTAGGATTAGGAGGACGGAATTGGCAGATGCGCTGTGTCTTAGCGGAGCAGCAGTATTGTTACTAGTATCATTCGTGTTCGTCAGTCGGAACTCAATCATTAGTTTTGGCCGGCGTAGTCTTAGAGTCTTAGCCCTCTTCCTTGTTGAAAGAGTCCCCGTCCTCATTACAGCAACGGCAATGGCAGCAATAGCGGTGCCATGATTACTAATTCTTCACGCTTCGCGTATCCCCACTTAGCCACTTGCAGTTGCAGCCCCTGGCCGCCGGCCACCCTGGTAGTCAGCCGCCCTCTGCAGTTCGATGCATGCGTGCACCCGTGGCAGTGCAGCTACCCTGGCAGCCGCCGTCAGCAGCCTGCCTCCACTCGCCGGCCTGGCCGCCGAGGTGCCGCGTGAGGCTTCGGCCCATTGGCTTTAGGTTAGTTCGTCTTTGCGCGCCCCGCTCTGACTGGACACGCCGTCGGCGCCTTCGCCTGCGGCTGCTGACTTAAGAGTATCCCCATTTAGCCCCTGGAATGGTTGCACTTCAGCCGCCTGGCACACCTGGCACCTATTGCAGCTCTGCCTTCAGTCCCCGGCGTCGCTCCTCGGCGGCCCTCGGCGGCAGTTTCGGCGGCCGTTAGTTCGCCCGCTTAGGTAATTAGGTTTGGCTTGTAGCCCGGGCTGACTTCGGACGCCGCCTGCGCTTCCGCTTGCGGCCGCGACGGACAAATTGTCATTTAAGAACCTCGCCGATGAGAGAGATGATTGGGAAAAAGACGACGAGACACAGGTAGTGAAACAAAACGGGCAACCAGGGTGAACATACACACGCACATACATATATATATATATATATATATATATATATATATATATAAGACTGCAGTGGCGCTTCGCGCCATGCACCTTGGTCTTTGAAGTTTGGCACGCAAGCGGAATAGCAGGAAGGTCAAGCCGACAATTTAGCGATAATTCCTGGTTGCCTTTTCTGGCATCGCCGCTATAATAATGTTACTCGTTATCCTTCCTCCATGCTTCGTTTTCCTATTTTCGTCATGCCCTGCGCATTCTCCCCATCCTCAGCTCTTTTTTGCGGAGGCTCCTCCTTGGAGGGCCTCCAGGGGCCTCACAAAACTTGTTTCGGGCTTTCTTAAGGCCTTCTGGAGACCTCTTGGGCGTATTCTAGGGGCCTCCGGGGGCTTCCTCGGGCCACCCTGCCTCCAACCGCGGTCTCCCTGAACGACCGAAACACGATTTGGAATTCTTCGGAGGGTGTCTTTGGGCCATCTTGGGCCGCCATGGGGCTCACTGAGGGCTATCTTGGACCCGTGTTGTGCCGTTTTGGAGCTCTCTTGGACTGCTTGGAAGCCCTTTCGGATGGTTGTGGGGCGGCTTGGGAGCCTCCCAGGCGGCTTCGGACGCCCAGAAGACCGCCGTCATGGAGCGTCGGGAAGCCGAAAAGAGGAGAACCCTAAAATTCACCAAAAAGCTACAGAACATCAATGATTTGTGCCTCGGGGGGCCTTCTTGGGAGTGCTCTTGGAGGCCTCTTTTGGGCCGTCCTGGAGACCCCTTGGGCCATCTTGAGGTCACGTCGGTCACTCTTGGAGCGCTCTTGTGCTGTCTTGGGGGTCTCTGGGACGTCTCCGATGACCCCCGTGATCGCCCTAGGTGTGCTGGGAAGGCTTGGCAAAACGCCATGTGAGGCCCAGTGGCCGCTTCGAGGCCCGTCTGGAGGGTCCCAAAGCCCCAGACCCCGGGAGTCCGGTTTTTTTGGGGGGGGACGGGTTTTCCCCCCGCCCGGGCTTATAAACACATAGGAAGAGGAATATCTATGTATATATGTATATGTGTGTATATATATATATATTCCTCTTCCTATGTTTTTATAAGCCCGGGCGGGGGGAAAACCCATCACCCCCCCCCAAAAAAAACCGGACTCCCGGGACCTGGGGCTTTGGGGCCCTCCGGAAGGGCCTCGAAGCGGCCACCGGGCCTCACATGGCGTTTTGCCAAGCCTTCTTAGCACACCTAGGGCGATCACGGGGGTCATCGGAGACGTCCCAGAGACCCCCAAGACAGCACAAGAGCGCTCCAAGAGTGACCGACGTGACCTCAAGATGGCCCAAGGGGTCTCCAGGACGGCCCAAAAGAGGCCTCCAAGAGCACTCCCAAGAAGGCCCCCCGAGGCACAAATCATTGATGTTCTGTAGCTTTTTGGTGAATTTTAGGGTTCTCCTCTTTTCGGCTTCCCGACGCTCCATGACGGCGGTCTTCTGGGCGTCCGAAGCCGCCTGGGAGGCTCCCAAGCCGCCCCACAACCATCCGAAAGGGCTTCCAAGCAGTCCAAAGCCCCAAAACGGCAAAACACGGGTCCAAGATAGCCCTCAGTGAGGTCCATGGCGGCCCAAGATGGCCCAAAGACACCCTCCGAAGAATTCCAAATCGTGTTTCGGTCGTTCAGGGAGACGGCGGTTGGAGGCAGGGTGGCCCGAGGAAGCCCCCGGAGGCCCCCAGAATACGCCCAGGAGGCCTCCAGAAGGCCTTAAGAAAGCCCGAAACAAGTTGTTTTGTGGCCCCTGGAGGCTCTCCAAGGAGGAGCCTCCGCAAAAAAGAGCTGAGGAGGATGGGGAGAATGCGCAGGTTATGGCGAAACTCAGGAACAATAAGCATGGAGGAAGGATAACGAAAAACATAATTATAGCGGCGATGCAGCGAAAGGCAACCAGGAGTTATCGTTAAATTATCGGCTTGACCTTCCTGCCATTCCGCCTGCATGCCAAGTTTCAAGGACCAAGGTGCATGGTGCGAAGCGCCACTGCAGTCTTGTATATATATGTATATATATATATATATATGTTTATATATGTGTATATATATATACACGTACATACATATATATAATGAGAGAGAGAGAGAGAGAGAGAGAGAAAAAGAGAGAGAGAGAGAGAGAGAGATGGGAGCAAGGGGGTTGCCTTGGAGGGCCTCTTCGGGTCATCCCTGAGGCCCGCGTGGGGGCGAGGGAAGCAGGAGGAGGAAGAAGTCGACGAAGACGACGACGACGTCCACCACGACGACGAGGAAAAGTAGGGAAAGGGAAAGGAAAAGGTGAGGGCCACGACGAGGACGAGGACCAAGAGGAGGGGGAGGAGGAGGAGGAGGAGGAGGAGGAGGAGGAGGCGGAGGAGGAGGAGGAGAAGGAAGAGCAGGAGGAGGAGGAGGAGGAGGAGGAGGAGGAGGAAGAGGAGAAGGAGGAGGAGGAGGAGGAGGAAGAGGGGGAGTATGACAACACGGACGTGCACATAGCCCTAACAATTGCCTCGTGGAGACTTTTGGGGACTCGTTTGGGGGATCTTGGGGTCCTCTTGGGGCTCTTTTTGCAGGTCTTGGGGCCCTCTTGGGGCCCTCTTGGAGCTTTCTCTCATGGGTCCCGTGGGAGCCCTGGAGGGCCTCTGGGGGTCCTCTTGGAAAACGCGGGGGGGCCCGATTTGCCTTGCCCCCCTAGGACCATCAACATCGTCTTTTGGGCCCTCTTGGAGCGCTCTTGAACCGCTCTTGGGCGCTCTTGGAGCCGCCTGGGGGGCTTCTTGGGTCCCTCTTGTCCTCTCTTCTTGGGCCATCCTGGGGCCATCTTGAGGCCTCGAAAGCGCATCGGAGGCGAAACGGCGAGAAGGTACACATCATTTATTTTCCTGTCGGTTTTGAAGGATTTGGCCTCCTGGGGGATCCCGAGGGGGGCCCGAGAGCACTTGTAACCGTCTTGTGGCCCTCGTCGGGCCTCTCGGAGGTATTTCGGAAGCTACCTAGAACCATCGTCGGCTATCTTGAGCCATCTTGGAGGCCATCTTGGAGCATCGGATGCCCTCTTGGAGCCATCTTGGGCCACCCTGGACGCTCTAACCGATCGCGGCCCGCCCCGAGAAACCTCAGGGAGGGGGGGGCGACGTAAACCTCCCGGAAGGGAGCGAGAGAAAGAGAGAGAGAGAGAGAGAGAGCAAGATAATGAGAGAGAGAGAGCGCGAGAGAGAGAGAGAGAGAGCGAGGTAGAGATAAGAGAGAGAGAGAGAGAGAGGGAGGGAGAACTCGTTAGACCACCCCAGCACAGAGGGCTGGTGGGATTATCAGCTGCTCGATCCGCGAGGACCTCGGGGGCCCGAGGCTGGGCGCCAGCGCTCGGTGTGAGAAACGGGTCGGCGCCAGGATCTCAGCGAAGGTCGGGGACCTGCCCCCCCGGGGGACCGGCGGTCCGGGGGCGCGGCGAGGGCCTCCTGAGGCCGAGCATGGCCACACAAGTTCTGGTCGTGTGTGTGTTCATATAAACTATAGTATTATGCTTCTTATTGTTATTATTATTATCATTATTATTATTATTCTTATTATTATTGTTATTATTATTATTAGTATCATCATTCTTATTATTATCATTATTATTATTAGTAGTAGTATGATTAGTATGATTGGTATTATTATTATTCGTATTATTAGTATTATTTATATTTCTATCAATATCATAATTAGTAACGTCATTACTAATATTGTTATTATTATTAGTATTATTCGTATTATTCGTATTCTTATCATCAATAATACTATTTTTATGTCTTTATTATTCGCAATAACAATATTATTATTGACGACGCGAGGAGGCGGGGGTGCCCGAGTGAGGTCCTCGTTCTCCTTGCTCTCTCCCGCGGAGGACTCCGGCGCGGCCCAGGCCGGGCTGGCCGAGGCCGAGGGAGGGCCGCCGAGCCCAGCGACCAGGCGCCGCGCGAGATCGGGCTGGGGAGGCGGAGAGGGGACGGGGAGGAGGAGGACGAGGAGGATGAGGTGTAACGCTCTGTGGGGGTGGAGGAAGGAGCGGATGGTGTGCAGGAAGAGGAGAAGGAGTCGGATGATGCTGATGCTGGTGCCGATGACGACGACGATTACGATTGCGATGACGTTGCTTATGCTGATGATGCTGCCGATGGCTGTTGTCGTGATTCGTTGCCTTACGGTTGGATGGGGGATGGTGCTGACCAGCGTGATGCTGATGATGCTGTGGAGTCTGCTATATATATATATATATATATATGAGTTCCATGATGACGGTGCTGATGTTGAGAGGGACAGGAGGACGAGAATAATATGCAGAAGGAAGATGTGCAGGAGGAGGAGGATATGGGCGGAGGATGGCATGATGAAGAAGGTCGAGGAAGCAGGAAAAGGACGACGGAGGAGGAGGAGGAAGGAGGAGGAACAGGAGGAGGAGGAGGAGGAGGAGGAGGAGGAGGGAGGGACACAGAAAGGGAGGGAGGGAGGGAGGGAGGGAGGGAGGGAGGGAGGGAGGGAGGAGGAGGAGGAGGAGTAGGAGGAGGAGGAGGAGGAGGAGGAGGAGGAGGAGGAGGGAGGAGAGAGGAGGAGGGAGGAGAGAGGAGCGAGCATGAAGGAGGGAGGAGGAGGAGGGAGGAGGAAGGAGGAGGCAGGAGGGAGGAGGGAAGAGGAGGCTGATACTGATACTACTGGTGGTGTTCTTGTCTGCAGAGCCTAGCCACGTGAACGAAGCTAAAAGCGGATCCTTCGAACTCTGATGGGCACTCGGCGGGCTGGCCGCACCGCCCTCTTAGCGGGCACCCCGAAGGGGGAAGCCTCGGGGCCCGTCGAGGGACCATGGCTACGGGTGTTCCCACGGCCCTTAGCGCGTTCTCGTCTCGGAAGAATTGCCGTCGGGGCCTCTCGCTCCACAGGCCTGGACCCCTCAGAGTGTTCAAACACTTGTGGCAGCTGGCCAGGATTTGCCAAAGGTTTGAAGGCGAGCGCTCTGGAGGACAGGAGAAGAGGTGGAATATTCGAGGGCAAGCCCCGACCCCTGCCTGCAGCTCCCAAAGCTCGTCCCTCTCTCTCTCCCCCCCCCTCCCCGCAGCAGCAGCAGCAGCAGAGCTCCGCCACCCCTCGCCGAGCGCGTTCCACTACTTGCAAAGTGCCTACTCGCAAACGTCCGAACAAAAACACACATGTCTGCTTTTACGTAGTTCATCGTAGATCCCCCGCGTGGGATCCAGGCCATTTGAGAGTAGTTGCTTTGCGAGTAGTGGAACGCGCTCGTCGACGTTATACACCCCCTCCCTCGGCCGCGCCCGGTCCTCCACTTCGAGAGTGATATTCGAGGAGGCGTCGAACGCGTCGCGCTCCGGAGGGCCGCGGGGAGCGGCCCCCCCGCCGTCCTCGCGCCCGCCGAGCTGGTGCTTCACGATCTGGGCGCAGAGGGCCTGGAGCTGCATCATGTAGGGGGCCCACAACATATACACCACCACCACCTTCCTCCCTCCCTCCCTCTCGCTGGAAAGAGGAGAGAGGAGGAACCGCCGTGGTGGTGGTGTATATTCTTTGGGCCCCCATCATGTCCTCAGGCCGCTCGCCGGTCACGTCGACTGCTGTGATCAGGCGCCCACTGGGCCCGCTGGTCCGTTGGGGCCGTGGGCCCGCGTTCTGCTTCCACCGGACGTGCGGCACCAGGATGCCGACGTCTTTCGGCGTTACCTTCGAAAGGATGGCCTCGCAAAAGTCTTTCCAGGGCTCCGTTAATCTCCTCTGGCCACGACGCCGGGTCCGCGCGCCACAGTAAAATGCCGCAGGACGCGTGCACGTGCGGCGGCCCCCGGCTTCGAAGTCCGCTTCCCCGCCGTCGGCTTTAGCCTTCTTCAACCTCGGACTCTCGTTGTGCAAGATTTGCCCGATGCCGCGAGAGCGGCCCCGAGCCCCTCCTCCACGTCTTTGACTTCTATCTCGTACGTGGCGTACAACGTGCCGCACAGGTCGGCTACTACGCGGGCGTTGGTGAGGAGCAATCGCGTGATGCGCAGAGCGAGCTCTTTCAGCACTGAGTCGCCGCCTGTGGCCACCACCTTTTTCGCCTCTTTTTGTTGCCCTCCCCGACTCCTCGGCAACCGAGTCGGAGGCCAGGCGACTCAGCAACGACGGGGACTCGAGCGGCATTGCGATCGACTGTAGGTGCAGCTGGCAGCTGGGAGTACTTCGCAAGGTAGCTGCTTGAGCATATGGGTCCAGAGGTCCTCGGGGGGGCATCCGAGCGATGTAGGTTTTCGAAGGGATCGAGACGTCGTACTACCTTTTGAGTGGCACTCCTTTCACGAGACCTGTCGAGAGGTGTCTTGATGCTGTAATTCACGCTGGAAGTACTCCACAGCACATCAGTGCACTGCTTCGTGAATGTCAAGACGTGTGCAAATGACGGAACGTGATGACAGGCTCGTTCATGATTTAGACGTCACGTCCTCGAATCGAAGCACATGTTACACGGCTCGCCACCTCCTTCCTCCACCCACGTGCACAACCAAGGTTCAGCATCGTCGGGGACTTCAGGGGGGATCGGTAAACAGCAGGTCGTCTGCAAAGTTCCCGCCGGGGCCCGCCGGGGCCGGCGCAGGTCCAGGAGGGGGGGATCTGGACTCGTGAAGCTCGACCTCGAATCTCGGCGAGATCGATATGGACGAATGCTGCGAGGAGGAGGAGGAGGAGGAGGAGGAGGAGGAGGAGGAGGAGGAGGAGGAGGAGGAGCGGCCACCTCCCCCTCCGCAAGCCTCGCCGGCTTCTCTGCCGGCAGCGGGAGGACGGGCGGGTCGTCGACCAGCCCTCGCACGCTCGGGAGCAAAAGTCCCCTCTGCGTTCGTGTCTGCCCGCGGAGGAGCTCGATCCGTCAAGGCTCCGCTGGGCGTGCCAAGGGGACCCAGCGGCAACGTCACGCACTCTGTCGGGCCAACGCCGCCAGCTCCTGAGCGCGTTCCTCAGCCTCCTCCTCCTCCTCCTCCTCCTCCTACCCTTGGTACCACCAAGGACGACGGACGAGGAGCTCGGTGTGGAAGTGGGCCAGCTTCCAGTGCCTCAAGATCTCCGAAGTACGACACGAGCGGACGTGGTCGGAACCCTCTTGTTTAGCCTTACCTTTCAGGGCCACCCTCCCGCAGTACGCCAAGTTATTGTCAAGCTGCTCCATCTGGGACTTGGTCACTAACATGGGTTCGAGACCGCTCAGGAGGGCGTTCTGGGCTGGGCGTACCAGGAGGCACCGCTGAAGCTTCAAGGAATCGAAAGCTGCCAAACACCTCCCAGACTCCAGAAAGAGCTATTCGCCGCAGACATGCTAAACTCTCCATCTCGACCCCCTGTGCGCCCGTCCAGAGAGACCCTCGGGCCCAAGGATCTGGTTTCCTGCCACAGGGAGCCTCCAAGAACCCGTGGGAGATTTTTTCAGCCACCTCTTGCAATCGATTGCCGGGGGTCCCTGTACCGACGCCATGAATTCTTGCTTGGAGGCGTTCTGGGCGTACCCGACGGTCGCCAGCTCTTGGTCGAGCATGCGGTCGGAATCAGACAGCTGCTGAATGAAGGAAGACAACCTGCACACGTTCGACGCCACATCGACCTTCCATAAATTATCTGCGAACTCTCAAAGGGCCAGATCCACACATCCACCATTCCAACGGCAATTGAGCGAAAAACTGGAGTCGGGGCGTAGCTGACCTTGAAGTAATCGGTCGCCCATCAAACCTCCTTCCCGCGTCTTGACTAACAATGGTCGATGAGAGCTCGGGAGAGATATGGTCGCCTTGGGGAAACGCTGAACTGCGAGGCGTCGGTCTTCGAAGCAAGCGTGCTTCTGAACCGTCTCTGCCAAGATATCCCAATCCCCACATGCGGAAGCATTCGAAAAGTCTTTCAAACTAACCATGTAAGAAATCCCATGTCTGTGCCAATCTCCAACTAACGACTTGAAGCTTGAGCTCCAAGAATGGCGTCCTCACGTCGTCGCGATCGCACAAACCCATGATCACAGTTTTTCGCTGGAGCCCGAAGTACATCTGCAAAGAACATCTTGCCAAGCGTCGGGAGCACGTGCGCGACTCGTTTGCCAGGCGGGCCTGTCTTTTTTGACTTGCGCAACGCATACCCTTCACTCTTCTGCCAATATGCCTGGGCACGATCATTTCTGCGAATTTGGGGGAAGCAGCCCGTCATATAGTCCAAGAAATCTGCATATCAGGGGGTTTGCTCACAAGTCCGAGCCCACGTAGCCGAACTGGCGCCAACTGCCGTTGCGGGTGGAAGCATAGATACCACGATTCTGCTGGGGCTGTATCTTCTGGACATGCTCTATGTTGGGGGGCTCGCCGAGACCTGAACAACACGCGCTGCAAGTCTTCCCCTGCCAGGCACTTGTGGATCGTCATCGGCTGGGCCGCCGCGTGTGCCAAGGTCCCGCCGGGGCCCTGGTGGAGTTGCCGCGGAAACCGTTGCCGCGGAACCAACGGAGAGGAGGAGGGAGAAGGGATGAGCATGGATTTCTCGGATCGGCGCCGGGGCCCCCGGGGCGGCGCCTCCCGCGCCGCCCCTGGCTCGCTCCGCGCGCCAGGGAGGGGCGTCCGGCGCGGATCCAGGAAGTCCGCGCGGACCTCGGTTTTCTGTTGAATCATGTTTCGCCCCCCCGCATGGAGGCGGGCGGCGGAGGGAGGCGGACCCTGACCTTCCAGAGTGCTAAAAAGTTGCACTCCAGACCTATAGTCGGCACGGACGAAATGTGTACGGAAAGAATGGGTACAATGCCCAAAAGCAGTTCCTGTTCATTTTGAACAGGACTCGCTGTCGGTGTCGCCGCGGCCTGTGTCCATTTATGACGGAAGGCCGCCTGCCCAACAGCGGCCGCTGCTGGTTTGGGGCAACATTCGTTGTTGGGCAGTGTGCCCATTCTTTCCGTACCCATTTCGGGCGTCCAAATATTGATCTATCGGGGGTGGACAGAACCCCCAACAGTGACACGTCGATTAGTGAATTGTCCGTTTTCGGTTCTCGAGAGGGCGCCGTGGCCGTTATTTTCCAGGCTTGCGCCCGCCAGGTTTGGGCCTCAGGTCGTTTTCACTAAACCACGTTTTACTAAAGGGGGGTCTGTCCATCCCCGAATCTAGCTGGACTGTTTCAAGCCCCGACAGGAATTAGGACGTCGACGTCCTGCTGCTATTTTTCGTTATTTTTCTCCTGCCCTCTTGGAAGGTCGGGGAGGGGGACCCCCGCCCTGCACGGCCAGGCGCCGCCCCCGGCGGCAGCCGCGCAGGCCCGGCAGCGCTCCCGCGGGGGCGGCCGCGGAGGCCCCCCCTCGGCGCCCTTCGGCCCGGCGCCGGCTCGCCTCGCCTCGCGCCGTCGCGGGGTGCCCGGCAGCGGGAGCCCTCGCGGGCGGGAGGCGCGTCCACGGCCACGGCCTCCCGCCAGAGCACACGTCCCGGTCCGTCCTCCCTCCCTCCCCCATTTGCTCCTCTCCTCCCCTCCTCCTCCTCCTCCTCCTCCTCCTCCTCTCTCCTCCTCTCCTCCTCCTCCTCCTTCGGTCCTCTCTCCTCCCTCCTCCTACTCCTCTCCTCCTCCCCTCTCTCCTCCTTCTCCTCCCTCCTCCTCCTCCTGTCTCACTGCTCCTGCTCCTGCTCCTCGTCTCGTCCTCGTCCTCCTCCTCCTCCTCCTCCTCCCTCCTCCTCCTCTCCTCCTCCTCCTCCTCCTCCTCCCTCCTCCTCTCCCCTCTGGTTACGACCACGACGACGACCTCCTCCTCTCTTCCCTCCTCCTCTTCCTCCTCCTCCTCCTCCTTTTCCTCCTCCTCCTCCTCGTCTTCCTCCTCCTCCTCGTCTTCCTCCTGGTCTGCGACAACTCGCCACGCTTGTCTTGTACCGCATCTGTCTCCAGTGGCTCTGGGCTCCCTTGTCGAGTAAAAGAATATTCTCCTCCTCCTCCTCCTCCTCCTCCTCCTCCTCCTCCTCCTCCTCCTCTTCCTCCTCCTCCTCCTCCTCCTCTGGTTACGACGACGACCACACCGACGGCAGCGACGTCTGCAGGCCGTGCTTTTGGGTTCCAGGGGCATCCCCCCGAGGGGTTGCCTGCCTGATCCCGTGGGGCGTCCGAGCACGGGTCGGTTCCGACAGAGTCGTGGGAGTCGAGCCCGTTTGGCCGCCGAAGGGGGTCGATCTTTTGTCCGCTCTGCGGCCGAACGGGCTGTGACGCTGAAAGGGCTCACTGTAGGAACCCCCTTGGGACAATGTGATTCGTGATGACAACTTCACGGTCAACATTGATTCCCAGGAGGATCGATTTCCCAAGTGTACCCTTGCCTCTTTCTTTCGCCATTTTGGCTCAAGCCATTTTGGCTCAGTTAAAACATATATCAAGCCAGCTGGGCAGGAACAGCTCCTTCGCCTTCCTTGGCAGGAGTCAGCCGCTGTCGTTTCCCTTCCTACCTCCTTTCTTACAGCACCATGCCCGAGCGCCGCCTCCGCCGCGATTGCAGTGACGGCAGCGCCGAGGACCGTCGTCGCGACCATCGCCGTGAAGCACCTGATGATCGGCACCGACCCCGATCGGCCTCTCACAGCAGCTTCCGCAGCAGCCGCAGTTCGGCGGCCAGCCGCAGCAGCCGTGGGGTCCCCGCTGGCAAGCCAGTTAAAGCTATGTATACGGACGACAAGCTCGACCAGCTCCTCACGTCCTTCGCGGGTTTCGGACGCCAGTTGGCAGCTTCGAGTTACGATATCTCCCTCATTAAATCAGATCCAGGCTAACGTCCAGCGCTGCAATGCCCTCAATGAGCAGATAACCGACTGCGCCCGCCAGACGAATGACACGTTCGAAGAGTTCGAGGGCCATACCAGTGCCGCCCAGACGGACCTCAACGACAGGTTCAACATCCTCCAGGCCGAGGTCAACAACCGCCTTGCGGGAGGCGCGGCGACCCCGACCTACGCGATGGACAGAGATGACGAAGATGGGGTTCACCCCGAAGTTCAAGCACATGTTAAGGCCATCGAAGAGCGCCCGCGCGCCATTTCTGCTTCATTATGTTCGGCAGGCTCTTGTTTTACCTCCTCGCCCTCTGATGCAGCCATGGGCATCGCGTGCAGGCTGATTGTGACTGGCTTCCCTCGGCAGATGGCGCAGTCCACCCTCCGCCGCGTCGGCGAAGCGATTCGCCAGCGCTACGCCCCCGCCACCGATCGGGCGCAGCGCATCTCGATCAAAGCCTTCGACCTGGCCACGAAGATCACTTTGCACTTCGAGCTGGCAGAGGGCGCCACCAATTTCATGAATAACTCCTCGCGCGACGGGCAGCTCGCGCGCGCAGGCCCGCTGGCGCCCGACAGGCCGCTTTCCCTCCGCATCAAGCGCGACCGGTCGATCACTGGCCGCCAGCTCTTTCTCTCCACGGGCCGCGTCCGCTCGCCCATCGCCCGCGCCCCCCTCCCGAAGAACATCGAAGTCGGCGGCGGCAGGCTCGGCGGCTTGGCGCATGCGATCAGAGGCCCTGGAGATCCTGTTCCTCTTGCACAGCGCCGCTGCGCGGGGGGCGCCGCGACCGGCGCGACCGAGTTCCACGGCGATGGCCTCGCGGCCGCTGGCGCCTTGGAGCTGAAGGGTCAGATTCGCGAAGCGGCCGCCGTTCAGATCCGCCAGCCATTTCCGCGCCGACGGAGACTGCCCCCCGCGGCGCGGCGCGTTTTTGGAGTTCCAAAATCGCCGCGCACCTTCTCCAATGCAGAGGTGCAGCGACAGTGCCGTTGGTTCTAGGTCCTTTTTCCCCACTCCAGTTGTCTCCCCTTCTCCCCTTCTGGCAAGCTGTCTGTCTGTGCGCGGAATTCTCGCGGCCTTGTCAGCTCTGTTCGCAGCGCCAGTTGGCGGGCCAGCGCTCGCTATTCCAGATGACTTGTTGTCGGGGAACTCATGGGCAGATTGGCGATCTCGGCTACTCCGTCGCGAGCTGAACTCTTCCGGGGGCGGCCTCAACATGGGCCACTCGCTCTTCCCTGATAGCCAGCGCGAAGGCGGTGTCATTGCTATCCTGGGTGTTGGTATTATTTGTCTCTCCCCTGTCATCCAACATGCTGAACTGATTCCTGGTCGGGCGCCCCAGACGAATTGGATCGGCCCGCAAGGGCTCTCCGCGAACTTCAACCTCGACCTCCCCCATGCCGGCGACGCCCTCTCGATCTGCGCTAGAGCTTTGCACGTGGCCGAGCGTGCCCGCGCGTCGTCGCCTGCCGGCCGCGGAATCTCGATGGGGGATTTAAATTTTACGGTGGAGGAGGAGGGCAGGCTGCGCGGTGACGGTTCGGGTTGGCCCCCTGGAGATAGGGCCCATGCTCGTCTGTTCCGTCTTCTCTTTCCTACGGCCGATGAGTTGTATCAAGAGCAGGACACGCGGCGGGGAGTTCGCGCTGGGGTTGTAGCGCGCACTGCCCGTCTTGACCGCGCGTTCTCGTCACTGCTGCCGGCCGCGCTTCCAGTTTTTAAGGTTCGGTCTGTGGTGGTTGGCATGCTTGAGGCGAAGATGCCGAACGACCACATCCCCCTCTTCTTCAGCATTGAGCCATGCAAGCCAGACACCCCCTCCCCTTCTGTGCCTAAATGGATTGCCTGTCGCGAGGATTTCGGTATGTTTTTTGGAAGCTGCCATTTCGGAGATCCCCGCGGACCTCGAGGCCCTGCCCCGTCTTGACAAATGTCAAGGAGGCCACGTGAGCGGCTGCTTATGCAGTTCGGGGCGGTCTTAAACGCAAGCTTGCTTCGTCTTTAGAAGAGAAGCGCCGCTGGGCCCTTCAAGCTCTCCGTGGGTGGCGCCTTGGCCGTGAGTGGCTTATTGTCCGTGCGCCCCATTGCTGCCCTGTCCTGCAGCGCCATTTTAACATGGCGACCTTCCAGCGCGTGAACCTCCAGGGCCTGTCTGCGCTGACGCGCTCAAGCCAGATCCAACTCCTGGACCAGGGAGACCGAACTTGAGCTATCCGGCTCCCCCCCGAGGTCAAGCGTGGTCAGAGAGAACAGATTTCGCGCAATCAGGAGAGCTGGAAGAGATTTCGCAGTCAGACCAACCGCACAGGTGTATACGATGAGCACGGCAATCCCTGCTAATCTGTCGACAGCTCCGCCGAGGTCTTGAAGCAGTACTGGTCCCGGGCCCTTTCGCCCCCGCCCCTGGGCCCCCCTCTGTGGGATGAGATCGATCCGTTTATCCAGCAGGTTCCTGAACCTCTTCCTCGCTCCTGGATGTTGCCTGATGGGGAATGGGGCGACTTTAGTCGTTCCAGGTCACGCAGCATGCCTGGGGAAGATGGGGCCCCGTACTGTGCGTGGCGTGTTCTGGATGCTTCTCGTTCGCTGCGTGGCGTCTAGTTGCTGCTGTTCTCTCAGGGGGTCTCGGAACTCCCGACGGCTGCGCGCCGGAGTATGATGGTCTTCTTACCCAAGGGCGTGGAGGAGGAGGATACGTCGTCGTCGGTCACCCGTGGGCCTCAAAAGACACGTCCTCTGAGCATGCCTAACACGGACATTTAGGTTCTTGCAGGTGCGATGACTATCCCAATCAGCGATAATACAAAGAGTTGTATTGCTTCCGCCCAGAAGCGCGTGCAAGGGCGGGACATGACGCCCGACATCATTGAAGCGGAAGCATGGGGTTTAGAGCAAGACATTTTGGGCAGGGTGGGCGCACGTCTGTTTCTCACGGACTTTTTATCAGCGTTTCCGTCGCTAGCTATACCGTTGCTGTTGCACGTGCTGCCCTGCATGAATATTGCGCCTGCCACTGACACCCTCTTCATTCTCCTGTGCCGAGACAATATCGCTGTTGTCCTCCTTGGCGGTCGCAAGTTCGGTGAATTCTGCATGCAGAGTGGAGTCAAGCAGCGTTGCCCAAACAGTATGCTGCCATTTGTTCTGGCAGCTAACCCGCTCCCGCGCTGGCTCATGAGCAAGCAATCCCAACATATTGACAGGACGTTCGCGCGTGCCGACGACTTCTGTTTCGGGCTCTGCAGCGTCGTCTTTCCTGGGGCCCATTCTTGCCGCGACTGGGCGGTTCGAAAAAGTTGCTGGCCTTTGTCTCAACTTCCGTAAGTGCCAGTTGTGCGCCTCGGGCTCCATGGACCTCCAACGCCTCAAGGGCTCCATGGGCCTTCAACGCCTGCGTGGGGACTCCAAGCTGATCCAGGTTATGTCGGCTGCGAAGTACCTCGGCATTTTCATAGGTCCGGGCGCTGACAAGTCTGCGCGCGATGCTGCCCTGACCAAGTTCCGTCAGCGCGTGATTGTCACGCGCGTGCTCGGCCTCAGTCTTACGCGCTTGATCCTCTCGTCCAAGGTGATGTGTGTATCTGTGCTCTCCTTTGTGATGCAAGTTCGTCCGATTCCTCTCGTCTTATCCACCATTATCGTGGGGCTGTGATGTATCTTACTGCCGGCTCTCGTAGTGCTATGTCGTATAAATTCTGCGCGCCACTGAGTGGCATCCCCATGCCGCTTTCGTTCCCAGACATCGCCACCCTCGCCGAGGCCGCGTGTATGATATATATATATATATATATATATATATATATATATATATATATTGTGAAGTATCCGGGCTGTGTCGCTATCCTTGAGCACCTAGACTCGCTTGCTGCTGATCCTGGATGCATGGTTGTTCGCACGGTTTCAGGCTGATGTCATACTTCACTCCTGCACTATATGCGCAGCATTTGCAACTTATGCCTCGCGGGGCCTCGCAGGGTGCCAGAATATCCCCAAGCAGTTCACGCTGCTCGGTATAGGTCACTGTGGGACTCGCATGCCCCCCGAGAAGGCCCCAGATATTTTTTTTCGGCGTCTGAGGTCCTGGTTTCCGTTGGCCTCTTGGGCCCACGTTGAGAGGTTCTGCATGACGTCGGTTTCGGCCCTGCAGAAACACCATCCTTACTTGGTGGTGGCGCTGTTCAGAATTATCATTTGGAGTGCATGTACTTCGGCTCGGTTTCATTCTTGTCCTCAATGGGATGCCTTGGGCTGTCGGCCGCAGGGTACGAGCGATCTCGACGATGTCGGCCGCTGCGCCAAGTGTCCTCGTCCGTATTCTCTATTATCTAAACGCCTTGGTTGTCTGTTATCTCCGTCCTTTTCTCTTCCTAGGGGTGTTCCCTGGCTCTCCTCCGTCCACCTTCTCACCCCAGCGTCACTTGTCGCCAACGTCCTGTATGCATCGTGTATAGATGCCTTCCTTGCGCTGCATTCGGCCCGCAGGCGGGGAATCCAAGGCGCGTCCGACCAACGCTTTGAAGCCCGTGAACGGATGCACGCGCGTCGCCGCAAATTTGTAGCCCAGGCATGGCGATTGCGCGGTGCTGTGCAATTATCTCCCTCCCTTTCCTCCTCTCGTTCCAACGACGTGGCTCGGCAGCAGCTGTTGTCTGGCCAGGGGCTGGAGGTAACTCGTGGCCGTTCGCAGTCTCGCGCGCGTGGCCGTTGGTTGCCCCCCCAATATCGGAGATATCGCCTTTTGGGGTCCAGCTCAGCGCTGGCAAGAAAGAGTGGAATTTTGGGCAAGCAGCCGGGGGCGCCCCGTGTCTGTTGTTGTTTTTTTTCGAGCAAATATTTTGTTATAAAAAAGTATTACGTATTGCCTCTTTGCCTCTTCGGTCATCTTCGGTCCATTCCCAACCACTTTCGATGGCAAACCCCGCTCGAATCGCTTCAGAATGGGCGCCCAAGCCCCTTGCAACCTAATCGCGAACCCTTACTATCGGTATTGATTGAAAAAGGTGTTTGACCATGGACCCCTTGTCAATCGCAACCGCTCAGCCCTCGCGCCGAAGACCGCCAGAGAACGCCGAAGACAGTCAGAAGACCGCCGAGGACCACCAAAGGTCGCCAGAAGACCGCCGAAAGCCGTCGGAAGACCGCCGAAAACCACCCAGGGCCGACGGGCAACAAGGGGTCCATGGTCGAACACGTAGAAGACTTGCCACCAGTCGGCGGCGAACCCGGGGGGAAGTGAGAGGGGGTGGGCCTTTTCAGAAACCTTGGAAGTCCCCCGGGCCTTTTGAGCAGTTGCTTGAGCCTTTTCGGGAAGATGCCGAAAACTGCTCAGAAGGCCGGAGCGCCCTTGAGAAGCCCCGCCGCGTTCTCTGAAAGGGTTTTCTCACTTTTGCTTCCCCCCCTCGCTCGCCGCCGAACAAAGAGAAGGGGTCGACATCGTGACCATATCCATATCCACGGCCTTTGGATCAGAGCTCATCGGCGCGACCCTGCGGAGACAACGGCGGTTCTGCGCGGTTGCCCCGCACGGAACGTATTCACAGGATCGAGCTTCGATGGACGGATGAATTGTAGACGCTTCGCGTATCCCCACCAGCCCATCCAGAACCGATGTCCAGGCGAGTTGAGGTGATCAGGGAAGTACGGCAGCAAAGAGGAGGACGGCCGAACCGTGCAAAGAAGTGAGGAGGAAAAGGAGGAGGAGGTGGATGGATGGACGGATGAGGGAGTGGGAAGAAGGAGGATGAATAGGATGAGGAGGAGGAGGAGGAAGAGGAGGAGGAGGAGGAGGAGGAGGAGGAGGAAAATAACTAGTAGGAGCAGGAAGGAGGAACAGGAGGAGGAGGAGGAGGAGGAGGAGGAGGACGAGGGCAAGCACAAGGCACAAGGGCCAGAGGTCTCTTGGATGCCTCTGGGAGCCTTTTAGGGTATCTTTTGGGCGATTCTTGGTTGCCTCTTGGGACGTCGTGGGGGTCTCCTGGCGATCCTGGCGGGCTCTTCGGGGTCTTGGGTGCCTCGGGGGGGGCCTCTTGGGGCCGCTTAGGCTCTTTTGGGGGGACTCCTGGGGGCTTTTTGGGGGCCTCTTGGGGCCATCTTGGGACCTTTTGGGGCCTCCTGGGCGCTTCTTGGGGCCATCTTGGGGGAGATCGGTCAACGAAGGGGGGGTTTTCAATTAGGCCCCCCCCCCCGCAGGAGACCAACATGGGGCCAAAACCTTAGTGAAATCAATGATGTTGGTTTCCTCGCCGAGGCCGTTTTGGACGCTCTAACTACCCGCGACCCCCCCCGTCCAGGTCCACGGGGAGGGGGTAAGGAGGAGGGGTAAACCCCTCCCCGAAGGGGAAGAGGGAGGGGTGGAAGAGGAAACGCCCTAAACCACCGACGCCCAGAGGGCTGGTGGGATTCGCGTCTCAACGGCATGAACATGGTTTGTTGGTGGTCCGCGCTGACCTCCGAGAGCCTATGCTTAATATTTCGTTTGTGTTTCCGCTCCCAAGGGGATTGAAGAGGAGGAGGAGGATGACGGCCATGTGACTGTGCTTCGCAATCTTCCCACTGCCAAGCGCGCGGTTCGCGTTGTCTGTTTTCTTCGCAAGCGGTGGGCGAAAGTGCTGGATGCACGAGCGTTTGGTGCCAGGACGAACAATTTAGCATGGAGTACAGAAGGTCTCGAAGCATGGACCCAGTTTTCTCAATGTGGCCGTACCGTTCGCCAAGAGCGCGCACAAGGACATCGCATCGACATATCATATGTTCTATCAGGAGGACGCGGGTGCTCAAGGGGTCGGGAGAGTAACGCAGGAGATGCAGAAGGAGGAGCAGGAGGAGGAGGAGGAGGAGGCGTTATGGGAGGGAAAGTGTCTTCAGCTCCATCTCTCACCCCTCCATTCCTGCGTCCTTCACCTCTCCCTCCATCGCGTCCTCCCTCCCGCCCTCTGCTCTCCTCCTCCATCCCACTCCTCCCTTCCCTCTTGCCCTCCTCCCTCTTTCCCCGCCCCCTCTTCCCCTTCTTCCTCCTCCCTCCCCCTCCTTCCCCTTCTTCCCCTTCACTCCCCCTTCTCCCTTCCCCTTATTCCTTTCCCCCCCCCCCCCCTCTCCCACGGAAGTTTGGTCCGCGACCGTCCATCCAGGGGTGGCTCCGTGGAGAAGCCACTGGTGCCGTGCTTCGTGCTCGTCGCTCTGCGCCGCTGCCCCGTGCCTCCTTTTTCTGCGTCCCTCTGCCGATCGCTTGCTCCTCCTGGCCACTCCGAGGCCGGCTGCGTCGGATGGGCCTGTTTTCCACCACCGCCGCCAGAAGTTGAGGAGGAGGGGAGGAGGAGGAGGAGGAGGAGGAGGAGGAGGAGGAGGAGGGGGAGGAGGAGGAGGAGGAGGAGGAGGAGGAGGAGGAGGAGGAGGAGGAGGAGGAGGAGGAGGAGGAGGGGGGAGGAGGGAGGAGGAGAGAGGGGAGGAGGAGGAGGAGGAGGAGGAGGAGGAGGAGGAGGAGGAGGAGGAGGAGGAAGGGAGGAGGAGGAGGAGGGAGGAGGAGGAGGGAGGAGGAGGGAGGGGAGGAGGAGGAGGAGGAGGGAGGAGGAGGAGGAGGAGGAGGAGGAGGAGGAGGAGGAGGAGGAGGAGGAGGAGGAGGACGCCCTCCCCCTCCAACTGATGGTGGTGGTGATGGAAAACAGACCCATCAGCGTTCAAGGCGCCGCCCCTGTTGCTCATGAAGCTCGCTTGCACCAGGACGCGGGCGGGTCTAGAGGGCGACTTGTTGTGGAGTTCGTTCTTGCCCCGACGAGTTCCGGTAGTGCTGCATAGTCGCTTTCTGGGTGCTTCGAAAACCCGCCCCGCAGCGCCCCCGCGGCGCTTCAAGCAGGTCGCAGTTTGCAGTTCGCAGGTCTCTCAGCTTCCCCCTCCACGCCGACTTCTCCTCGCTCCTCTCGCCCAGTACCCTCGCTCGCAGCGTCTAGGAAGCGCTGGCAGGGTCCCGCCCCACGGGATCCCGGACCTCGAGCGGACTGTGCGTAGGACGTCCGAGGTTCGCTGTTTCCGGCCTCGAGGTGCGAGGCGTTCGGACGTTCTCTTCGGTCCTCGGTCGGGGTGTTCGGCCTCCCTCGAGGTTCGAGGTCTCTGGACGTCCTCTCCGGCCCTCGACGGCCTCCCAGCCTCGGGATGCTCTCCGCCAGCGGTGCCTCGCCCAGGGCGTTCCGCGCCCGCGGCCGTGGCCTGGCCAGCACACGGGCTTGCGCACGCCATCCGTCACCGTCGCGCCGTCCAGGCACGGCTTCTCGGAGCAGGGCGCCGGATGCGCCCACGTCCTACCCCTCCCAGGGCTCATTTCGATTCCTCCGATCCGATTGGATTCGACTTCGGTGGCTCCCGATTCCGCTTCCGATTCGACTTCGGATTCCGATGTGGGCTCCGACTTCTCACTCTAGGCCTCCCACCCTGCCGGTTTCCGCCGACTCGACCCTTCCCGACTCGATTCTGCCGACTTCCGCCGACCCGATTCCTTTCGATCGCCGATCCGACTTCTCGATCCGGTTCTGAGCTCTCCTGCACTTCCCCATTCCCCCCCGCATTTGGTCCGCCCCGGGTGAGCCTCGTCGTGTGGCGATCGGGTCGTAGCTCGTCGCTCGGGTGGCCGTGCGCGGCGATTCGGGTTTTCCCCAGGAGGAGCGAGGAGGAGGAGGAGGAGGAGGAGGAGGAGGAGGAGGAGGAGGGAAAGTAGGTGGAGGTGGAGGTGGAGGAGGAGGAGGAGGAGAAGGAGGAGGAGAAGGAGGAGGAGAAGGGAGGAGGAGGAGGGAGGATGAGAGGAGGAGGAGAAGGAGGAGGAGGAGGGAGGAGGAGGAGGAGGAGGAGGAGGAGGAGGAGGAGGAGGGGGAGGAGGAGGAGGAGGGAGGAGGAGGAGGAGGAGGGGAGGAGGAGGAGGAGGAGGAGGAGGAGGAGGAGGAGGAGGAGGGAGGAGGAGGGAGGGGGAGGGAGGGGGAGGGAGGAGGAGGAGGAGGAGGAGCGAAGCCGTCGTGAGGCGGGCCAGACCGTCCGGGAGGGTGGCGCGGGGGAGGACCGGGCACCCGAGGGAGCCTCGAGCCTCGATCCTCGGGGGGGCCCCGTGTCCCGATCCTCGATCCTCGATCCTCGATCCTCTTCGATCCTCGATCCTCGTCGATCCTCGATCCTCGATCCTCTTCGATCCTCGATCCTGGTCGATCCTCGATTCTCGATGCTCGATCCTCTTCGATCCTCGATCCTCTTCGATCCTCGATCCTGGTCGATCCTCGATCCTCGATCCTCGATCCTCCTCCCTCTCCGCCTTCTGTCAGCCGAGATCGTCGTTGCACCACCATCCTGGGCCACGGGACGGTGCACAAGCCCTCCTGGCCTTGCCAGGAGGGTGCAGCATGCACCATCTTGGCTGCCCTATACGTCAGTTTTGAGGCGCAACACCTACCGTGCTCCCAACGTCAGTGTTAATGTGTTGCGTGTTGGCTCAACGCGTTGGTGCACGTTTTGGCGAACGTACTGCGCGAAGCGTTCGTTCTCAATCTACGCGTTGAGCTCTGTTTCAACACGTTGCGTGTTGCGTGTTGGGTATCATCGGGGCAGCTAGGTGTACCATGCCAGGGCCCAGAATTGCCCTGGCCAGTCGTGGTGGTGTTGGTTTTGATGCCCATCCTGCAGCTGCTCGCCTGGCTCGCGTGCCCTCTTGCGCACCCTCGGCTTCGCGCAAGAGCGACCCTTCGCCGAAGCGGCCTACTATGCGGAAGGTTCGCGTCGTGTCGACCGGCGGCGACCCCGCCGCCAGCATTCAACGTTGAACGCCGCCAGCGACCCAGAATCGGTTGATGTTGAACGATCTGACGTTTCGGAAGCGGCCGATTGTTCACGATCCCCGCGGCGTCAGACTCCAATGCCGAAGTCTGCACGACAAGAGCCTGCCTTGCGCGGCTTTCGGGGGGACGCAGCGGGGGCAGAGTTGCACGCAAAGCGTGCAGGCCGCCACCTGGCGCACTGCACGCAACGATCGCGCAGGCTGCGCACCCGAGGCCGCCGGTCTTCGAGCAGCCGATGTCCTGCAGCTGCCGATGTGTTCGCCCCGGAGGCAGAGCGAGTGGCAGGGGCACGCCGTGCGCAGGGAGGTGCTATGGCGGATATGGCGGATGACCGACAGGCAGACGCAATGAGGCGCAGATGCAGGCCTCTGCGAGAGTCGGGCCGGACGAAAGGGGGGGATTGGGAAAGGGGGGGTTACGAAATCTGCTGCATGCAGCTGGTTTCGGCCCCGCCGCTGGGCCCATTCCTCGATACATGGGCGCCTCCCGGCGCCGGGAGGCGCCGGGAAAATCAGCTACGCGAGCTGATTCTCGACCCCCCCCCTTCGCTATCGCCCCCTTTCGCCCCGCCCGAGAGAGGTGAGTCGGCCTCGCGAAGCGAACTCGCCAGGGCCCAGAGCACGGAGCGAGGAGGAAGAGTCGGGGTCCGCCCCGCTGCCCGGCCGCTGCCCCTGCTGCTCGTGGTCCAGAGCGTTTGCTTTTCCCAGCCGCGCGCAGGGGGTGGTAGGGGAAGGGGGAGCGCTTCTTAGAATTATGATGTTCTGGTGCACTGTAGCCTTGGTCGCCAGGAAGATTTTCGAGCACCGAGGAAGGACCCAAACTGAAGGTTTCTCGCGTGTCGGGCCCTGGGAGGCGATACACGTTCGACACTTCGCCAGCGTGTCAGGCAGACGCCATTCCGCTATTTATTGGGTGCTCAAAATTATGTCTTGGATGTGGTTATTCAGTGCGATTGGAACCACATAATCTTAGAACCACCCCTGCTTCTCAGAAGGCGCGGGCCTTGTCTGTAGATGTAGGACCGGCGCCTTCTGAGAAGCAGCTTCCTTCGAAGAAGCTTCCCCCCTCCACCTACCCCCTCGCGCGCGCCGCGCCAATTTTCTTCCCCTCCGAAGATTCTTCCGGCCGCTGGGGCGATCTGTGCAGCCGAGCTGCCCCTTGGGCGCGAGAGAGGCGAGAGCGGCGGTATGAGGCGATGGTTTGGAATATCTGTGTATATATATATATATATACACGCATAGATTCCTCATCCGACATCTTGGGCTTGTCAGATTTAAGAACAGGCCCCCCGGCCAACTCCACCCTGCATACCGCGGCCGCCAGACCCTAAGTTGTCCCAGTGATCCTGGGTATCCCGCCTCTCGCCCGGCCAACCCCACCCTGCATACCGCGGCCGCCAGACCCAAAGTTGTCCTGGTGATCCAGGGTGTCCCGCCTCGCGCCTGGCCAACCCCACTCTGCATTCCGCGGCCGCCAGACCCAAAGGTGTCCCGATGATCCCCGAGAGTCCCTGGTGTTCCGCCTCGCGCCCTCGACGAACACGTCAGAACACAACATGACAGAACCGAACATGGCAGAACGGAACAGAGCATGACATAACATGACAGAACAAGCCATATCAATACCATAACAAAGTAGATGATCATATAGCATCACAGAACATACCAGAGCAGAACATGACATAACAGAAGACTACATATTCAAACATACCAGAGCATACCCAGCATACCATAACAAACCTTGACATACCACTTTCTGTCATGACACATCATCACAGCACCTATCATAACACGACATCAGAGCATGGCGACGATGAACACGACGTAACACAACATGACATGACATAACATGGCATACCATAACACGAGTATGACATAACATGGCCGAACATAGCATAACAAGGCCATGCATACCTGTAGCATTACGTAACATCACTTAACATGCAAGAGCAGAGCATTACATAACATAAGATGACAGAACACACCGTACCATAACATACCCGGGCATACACGACCACACCTTGACATATCATACCTTATCATGACATGGCATTACAGCACTTACCATAACACGACAGCAAAGCATCGCGACGACGATCACGACATAACAAAACACGGCACAACATAACATGATAGACATGAACACGAGCAGGACAGAACAGGACAGAACAAGACCTAGCGATGCAATTAAGACAGATAGCATTACGTAACATCACAGAACACACCAGAGCAGAATTTGACAGAGCAGACGACGACATACCACAACACAACACAACATAAGTGAACCTGGAACAGGAAATCAGGGAATATCGACATGCCATACCGTACCATTACACAACATCACAGACCTTATCATAGCGCGACAGCAGATCATAGCGACACAGACTAACAGAGCAGACCATACTCTACTGTACAGAACCGAGCCGCCAACAATCAAAACATCACATAGCATACCAGAGCATAACATGCCATACAATAAGACGATATAACATAACATAACCGAAATTAGTCAAGCACAACATACTTTGAAATAACTTTTTCACAGCATGACACAGCATCGCAGAACTTATCATACTACGACAGTAGGGCATAGCGACGACGAGCACGACATAACACACCATGGTATAACAGAGCATGACAGAACACACAAGGCTGCGGCTCTCTATCCGTTTCGCGGCGTACGTTTTCGCAGCTTATTTTTTGCCCGAGTTTTTTGTGTTTAAAAAATCTTCCGTCACGAGCTCTTGTGTTTTTGGATTTTGAGACAACGAAATTCGCCACCCGGCGCGACCGCCGCATTGGCCGAGACCGAAAGGGCCCCGCGCGCAGCGTTCCACCAATTAGGCGTCTGCGCGCCGTCGGGAACAAACGCGTAAGGCCTCGGCGGGGCTCCCTCGAAACACAACTATTTCTTTATTCATTTCTCTCATGGTAGATTTATGTATTTACTTATTAGATCGCACCTGTGTGTGTATATGAAAATTCCTCGTCCTATATTTTTATAAGCCCGGGCGGGGGGAAAACCCGTCCCCCCCCCCCCCCCAAAACCGGACTCCCGGGACCTGGGGCTTTGGGACCCTCCAGACGGGCCTCGAAGCGGCCACACCGCCTCACATGGCGTTTTGCCAAGCCTTCCCAGCACACCTAGGGCGATCAGGGGGGTCATCGGACAGCACAAGAGCGCTCCAAGAGTGACCGACGTGACCTCAAGATGGCCCAAGAGGCCTCCAGGACGGCCCCAAAGAGGCCTCCAAGAGCACTCCCAAGAAGGCCCCCCGATGCAAGAATCACTGATTGTCTGTTTTAAAAAAGAAGAAGAAAAAATGAGGGTTCTCCTCTTTTCGGCTTGCCGACGCTCCAAGACGGCGATCTTCTGGGCGTCCGAAGCCGCCTGGGAGGCTCCAAAATCGCCCCACAACCTTCCGAAAGGGCTTCCAGGCAGTCCAAGAGAGCCCCAAAACGGCACAACACGGGTCCAAGATGGCCCTCAGAGAGCACCATGGCGGCCCAAGATGGCCCAAAGACACCCTCCGAAGAATTCAAAATCGTGATTCGGTCGTTCAGGGAGACCGCGGTTGGAGGCAGGGTGGCCCGAGGAAGCCCCCGGAGGCCCCCAGAATACGCCCAGGAGGTCCCCAGAAGGCCTTAAGAAAGCCTGAAACAACTTTTGTCAGGCCCCTAGAGGCTCTCCAAGGAGGAGCTGCCGCAAAAAGAGCTGAGGAGGATGGGGAGAATGTGCAAGGCATGGCGAAAATAAGGAAAAATAAGCATGGATCAAGGATAACGAATAACATTATTATAGCGGCGATGCCAGAAAAGGCAACCAGGAGTTATCGCTAAATTGTCGGCTTGATCTTCCTGCTATTCCGCCTGCATACCAAACTTCAAGGACCAAGGTGCATGGCGCGAAGCGCCACTGCAGTCTTGTATATATATATATATACATATATATATAGAGAGAGAGAGAGAGAGAGAGAGAGAGAGAGAGAAAAAAAAAAAAGAGAGAGAGATAACTACACATAATACGGGCCGCCGGCACTCCGCCGCTGTGCCTCCCGAGGCCGAGCCCGAGCCCGCCGAGGCCGAGCCCGCGGAGGCCAAGCGCGCGGAGGCCGAGCCCGCGGAGGCCGAGCACGCCCGGTCGAGCGCCGACGAGGCGGCACCCGGCGGGCACGCGCAGGCGGCGCCGGGGGCCGCGGAGCCGCGGGCGGTCAGCGATCGCGTGGCCAGGACATGGCCATCCAGGAGGGAACAAGGCGCACAGACACAACTCACAACGCCATTTGGGTTTCCATCCGATTCTGAAGAGCTCTATTTTGAAATGCTTCGGGAACTGATCGTTTCTTATAGGGACTTCGCCACGCTCGTGTGGTGTCGCGCACTGGGCGCATGCTGGGTCAACGCGGATGCACCGCGCGGTTAGGTGAGAATGCAGGTTCTGGGCGAGATTGCTAGAATCATCGATGTCGGAAAATGCGCGCAGGCAGAACATGTGCAGTATTTGTGATGCAGAGAACGTTTTTGTTGTGTTTTGATGCATCAGTATACTTGTGTGATATTGAGATCCGTACAGTGCCGGCGTGTCTGGTATACTTTCGACATGTGCTTGCGAGGTTTGTTTTTGTTGCAAGGGGGTCTTCAAAATGATCATGTGCGGTGAACCCGTGTGCGCGCATATCGTTATTTGACAGGGGTGATGGAGACGACAAGGGAACTCTTTGGGGGAACTCTTTGGGATGGTGTGCCTTCATAAGGAAAAATGTGCGACGAGGCGCGATCATATGTAATTTGCAGTGTCCCAAGGGGGTCCGATAATCTGGGGGGGGGGTAGAGTCTGTCCTTTCTGAGATCGGAGACATGTGGCGCAATCTATTTTGTGCGAAGCATTGCAACGCAACGCACAGCGCTGCAAAGCAGCGCAGGCGAGAAGCAATGCAACACAATGCAAAGCAACTCAAAGCAATGCAATGCGATGTCCTAGCAATGCGCTGGCAATGCAAAGCAATGCAAAACAATGCTAAGCAATGCAGAGCAATCCGAAGCAAAGCAATGCAATGTAAAGCAACGCAAAGCAATGCACTACAAAGCAGTACAGAGCAACGCAACGCAAAGCAATGCGAAACAATGCAAAACAATGCGAAGCAGTGCGAAGCAATGCAGAACATTCCGAAGCAAAGCACTACACTGTAAAGCAACGCGAAGCAACGCAATGCAACGCCAAATCCAGCAACGCAGAACATCGCAACGCAAAGCAACACAATGAACAGGCATGCGCAGCAAAGCAAAGCAACGCAAATCAATGTTACGCAATGCATGGCAACGCGAATCAACGTATATAAATAAAGTAGATGTAGAGCGATACGAAAGGATGCAACGCAATGCAATGCGATGCGATGCAGACAACCGTGAAGCAACAAGCAACGCCAAGCATTGCCAAGCAACAGAAAACAAGGCACAGCAATGCACCGTACGGGCCTCGCAGAGCAGACTCGTGGCCAAGGATGTCGGCGACGGGTGGCGACTGGTGGTCACGCGCCGGCCAGACCGACAGCCAGGCCCAGTTCCTTTCGAAGACAGGGAGGAACTGCTGAGTGCAAGCGCTGCCTGGTGGATGAAAACTTTCGGCGGCCCGCCCGTACTCCTTGGATCGGCGCTGGGCCTCCCTCTCTGGTGCGCGGAGCGTGCGAGGGCCGCCAGGGGGAGGTGTCCAGCGCAGACCCAAGACATCCGCTCCGCCCCCGGAGGGGTCTCCTTTCGTGCGCTGCTCGCTGCTCTCCGCCGCTCTGGAGCCAGAAGCCTCCGCGGTCGACCCCGCCCGTTCCGATCCGCTCAGGCTCCGTCCCCGGAGCGCTTCCCGGGGTCCATCCGGACCACCCTGCGACGAGAATGCCCTGACCTCCCAGAGTGCTAAGAAGATAACGCTCCAGACATATAGAGATCTGTCTGGAGTGCCTCAAGCCTCGGCAGGATTTGGGACGTCGACGTCCTGGCGTTCTTCTTGTAGCCCTCCAGGATTTAGGACGTCGACGTCCTGGTGTTCTTCTTGTAGCCCTCCAGGATTTAGGACGTCGACGTCCTGGAGTTTCTTCCTGTGGCCCTCCCCCCCCCTGGCCTTCCAGGAGGGCCTCCAAAGAGAAGAGCACCAGGGCGGGACTCACGAAGGAGCCGGCGAGGACCGCCGCCGCGGCGTGGCCCTCCCCCCCCCCTGGCCTTCCAGGAGGGCCTCCAAAGAGAAGAGCACCAGGGCGGGACTCACGAAGGAGCCGGCGAGGACCGCCGCCGCGGCGTGGCCCTCCCCCCCCCCTGGCCTTCCAGGAGGGCCTCCAAAGAGAAGAGCACCAGGGCGGGACTCACGAAGGAGCCGGCGAGGACCGCCGCCGCGGCGTGGCCCTCCCCCCCCCCTGGCCTTCCAGGAGGGCCTCCAAAGAGAAGAGCACCAGGGCGGGACTCACGAAGGAGCCGGCGAGGACCGCCGCCGCGGCGTGGCCCTCCCCCCCCCCTGGCCTTCCAGGAGGGCCTCCAAAGAGAAGAGCACCAGGGCGGGACTCACGAAGGAGCCGGCGAGGACCGCCGGCCTCCAAAGAGAAGAGCACCAGGGCGGGACTCACGAAGGAGCCGGCGAGGACCGCCGCCGCGGCGTGGCCCTCCCCCCCCCCTGGCCTTCCAGGAGGGCCTCCAAAGAGAAGAGCACCAGGGCGGGACTCACGAAGGAGCCGGCGAGGACCGCCGCCGC
>CAUYUJ010018813.1:97500-192500 GCA_963575745.1 Prorocentrum cordatum | reverse complement strand
CTCATCTCTTGGGGGCGCATCTGTTTCCTTCCGCCGCCTTCCGCCGGCCGTCCGCCACCGTCCGCCGAGGAAGAGGTGGCAGCTCCTGCGGCCCTCGAGGGCGAGGCTCTGTCCTGCGTCTGTGCCATGAGCTGCTCCCCGAGGGGAGGCATGGGACTCGGAACGCAGGGCGCGGCCGCCCCCGCGCTCTCGCGGGTGGCCCCAGCCCTCGGGTCGGGCCCCGCGATCGGTGCCCATGGCGAGTCGCGCGTCGACGCAGAGGCGTCCGCGGATGCCTTCGAGATCCCCCCCTGCCCCCTGGCCCCCGGACTGCCTACCACAGAGATTCGACGCTCCAACAAGAACTGGGGCGGCGGGATTTTGGCAAGTCTGGGCCTCCAGGAGCCCTCGCCGGGCCTCGGGAGTGCAACAAACGACTCGACCAGAGAAACTGGCCCTGGGGAAGCGGTCGGGACCTCGGGGGCCCACGCATCGACAAAAATTGGAGCAGCCAGATGTCTGGGACAAGAACACCCCAACCCAACCCGAAGTCACCGCTGGGCTCGTCCATTTCCGGCGGGGGGGCACCCCAGGACATGGAGGGACACGACGGAACACGTACACCCCCCAACCCCAACTTTTGGGGAATCTAGTTGGGTCGGTTTGGTCATGAAATAGTGCCCCCCCCCCCCCCCCTCTTGTCCCTCCCCCACGAGGCCTGGCAAACCTCGCGTTCGTGGACTGTGGACTGGTGGACCATGATCACGGCAGGCTGAGCGGACCCAGGCAGGATCTGCTCGATCTGTCTGGTGCCCCGGGCGACGGCCTTCGTCGCGTGCCGGCCTTGGGCAGCAACGCCATCGGCGCGCCTGACCAAGACTCCCGACGGTCTGGCGGCTATGTTGTCGCCGTCGCTGCCCCGTCGCCCCCTCGTCGCCGCCCGTCGTCTGAGCCTGAATGCGGGTGTGGCGGCCATGTTGTCGCCGTCGCCGCCCTGTCGCCGCCCCGTTTGCGCGACGTAGATTGCGAAACATTGATTTCCCTTTCTGAAAGAGATCTCCGATTTACCCCCCCTGTTCTAACGACTCTCATTTTTCGCTTTTGCATTGTACCTAAGATTGCGCCCCATCGTCCGTCCCAAATATAAGCTCGTACCATCCCAATCAGGCCGGTATCGGTACCCCCTCTCATCCTCTGCAGAAAATGTTATGCGCGCGCACTCGTTCATCACAAATCATGAGTTTCCAATTAGATGCCTTGCTGAAAAATGGCACGAAGTGCGCACGCGCGCGTCGTCGCGCGCGCATGCCTAAGTAAGCCCAGAGCCGCAGTGTCGTAGGGATGTCAAAATCGAATGCCATGGAACAATATAAACACATGGTTGCGCAACAAGAATGTTCAAACATGTTTGCGTTCGGGCTCCGGGGATTTCTTCAAACAACCGTGCATTTTTTCAACATCGCGTCAACATGCTACCCAAAGGCCTCTCGCACGCGCGTCGGGATCGTTCGAACGGCCTTGCTCGCGCGCTGTCGCAAGACCCTTTTGCAAACAAAGTGCAAGAAGTGCACACGCGCGCGTCGTCGCGCGCGCATGCCGAAAACCTTCAAAAAACAATTGTTTTCGCAAAGGGCTCACAATCGAAAGCCCAGAAACCATATGAACACATGGATGTGCAACATCAATTTTCGAAAATACCTGCGCTCGGTTTTCTGCGAAATCTTACAGAAAAACAAAAACGTGTTCATGTGTTATCTATAAAGACGTGTTCAATAAATTCGGCCAAACGGGCCCCCCGCGCCGCGCGTCGAAATCATGCGAGCGCCCTTGCGCGCGTGCTCGGGGAAGGGGGACACGATCCGTGTCAAAGAACACCATGCGGGTCACTCTCGCGCGTCGGCCGCGCGCGCACGTTGAACTCCTCCCAAACATTCAAGTCCTTCATCACCGACGCGAACGCGCAATCATCGTCGTCGTCGGCGTTATCAGCATCGGCGCCATCACTGGCCTCTCCGTCGTCTCTGCCGTCATCGTCACCATGTCTACCGTAGTCGACGGTGCCATGATACCGCGCCCGCCCAAGTCGCCGACTCGCACTGCAGTGCCCACTCGGAAGTGCCGAACAGTCAGCGCCACCGCGGCCGCGTCAGTAGCACCAAACTATCTGGCCGCTGCGCGCGCGAGCATGTACTGGCTCGCGCGGCCGCGGAGCTGCACCAGCCAACTACAAGCTCGAATCGCAATCGCCACCGTATGGGTTTTTGAAACTAAGTTGCGGGTGGGCGGGAGGGATGACTGCGCGAGCAGTGGAGTGGATAACTCACTGCGCACGGAAGGTAATTTCACAGCGCAGATTCTCTTTTCCCACAAGAATATTCGGATCACTCCCCCCAGGACAGATCACCGAGGGTGCGCCGCTGGATCTCCCCAAGGGGGGGGGTGGGGTAGGTGACTCCCCCTCCCCCCCCTTCCCCGATCCGTCGTCGGGCAACCCCCCCCCCCCTCCCCCCCTTTCCCGATCCGTCGTCGGGGACCCCCCCCCCTCCCCCCCTTTCGCCACGCCGCCCCCTGACGCCGGAACCCGACCCCCGCCACCCCTACCCCTAGTCCTCACCCGAACCCAAGCCCCGAATCCGAACCCTAACCACTAACCCCAGCCCCAAAGGGAGTCACGAGGGGCCCCCTACTTCCTAACCGCTAACCCCAGCCCCCTACTCACCACCCCCTATTCACTACTCGGTATTCGCTACTCACGACTCACTACTCACTATCCACTACTCACTACCCACCACCCACTACTCGCTACTCACTACTCCCTACTCACTACTCCCTCCTCCCTACTCACTACTCACTCCTCACTACCCACTACTCAATACTCACTACTCACTAACCACTACTCACTACTCCCTAGTCACTACTCAATAATCACTACTCATTACCCACTACCCACTATCCACTACTCACTACTCACTACTAACTACTGATTGCCAACAAATCACTACTCACTACCCACTACTCGCTACTCGCAACTCCCAACTCCCAACACAATACTGACTACACAGTACTCAGTCCTCGCTACTCGCTACTCCCATACTCGCTACTCAATGCTCACTACTTACCTCCCGCTACTCACTATTCACTACTCACTACTTACTACTCCCTACTCACTAGTCACTACATAGTCTCTAGTCACTAGTCACGACTCACTAGTTAGTCACTAGTCACTACTCACTACCCACTACTCACCAATCGCTACTCACTACCCACTATTCGCTACCCACTTCTTACTACTCACTGCTCACTACTCCCTACCCCCTACTCCCTACTCAGCACTCACTACTCACTACTCACTACTCGCTACTCCCTACTCATTACTCACTAATCACTACCCACTACTCACTACTGACTACACTCTACTCACTACTCACTACTCACTACTCGCTACTCACTACTCACTACCCACTGCCACCACCCACTACTTTCTATTCACTATTCATCACTAGTCACTACTCACTACTCCCTACGCACTACGCACTACGTACTACTCAGTACTCACTACTCACTATTCACTACTCACAACTCACTACTCGCTACTCACTACTCACTACTCACTACTCACTACTCACTACGCACTACACACTACGCACTACGCACCACCCACAACTCACTACTCACTAATCACAACTCGCCACCCATTACTCACTACCCACTACTCACTACCCAGTACTCATTACTCCCTATTCCCTACTCAGTACTCAATACTCGCTAATCGCTACTCACTACTCACAACTCACTACTCGCCACTCACTACTCACTTATCCGTACACACGAATTACTCACTATTCACTACTCACTACTCCCCACTCCCTACTCCCTACTCCCTACTCGCCACTCACTACCCACGTCTCATACTCACTACTCACTACTACTCACTACCCAATACTCACTACTCACTACGCACTAACTCACTACTCACTACTCACCACTCTCTACGCCCAACTCCGCACTCCCTACACAAGGGCGGGGAGGGGGGGGAGGGGGGCGGGGGGGGGGGGGTCCGGACCCCCCCCCCCCCCTTTGAAGAAGGAGGGGGGAGGGGGGTTCTGGACCCCCCCCCCTGTAGTGTATTCAAGGAGATCCACTGGCGAACATCCCAGATCACCCCTCCTGAAGATGTGCAAGTTACGCGTGACTCTGCCCATCCCAAATATCAAATATGCACTCATACCATCCCAGGCAGGCCGGTACCCACCCCCATCATCCTCTGACTAAATAATGCGAGCGCACATTCGTTTTTGGAATAAACCTTCGTTGCCAAGACTCCCTTTTACAAAAATTGGGACGAACTGCGCGCGCGCGCGTCGTCGCGCGCGCATGCCGCAATCCTTAAGACACCTAGGCTCGGTGTTGTAAGGATTCCAATTCGAGCGTCACGGAAGCCAAAAAAACACATGGCCTCAAAATAAGAATGTTCGAACAAACCTGCGGTCGCGCTCTTGCAGATTCTTAAGACAAGCGTACGTCTGTTGTTCAACATGTTAATTAACATGTCACCAACCGGGCCTCTCGCCAGCGCATGCCGAAATCGTTCGAACGCCCTCGCGCGCGTGCTGTCGCAAGAACTCTTTTGCAAAACATGGAGCGAAGTGATTGCGCGCGCGTTGTCCCAAGCGCGTGCCGGAGTCCTTCACCAACCTTATTATCCGCATGGATATCAACAGCGGGTGTCCTGAAAACAACTAACACATAGTTTTGCACCATCAGCTTCCTGAAAAACCTGCGAGCGCGCTCTTGCGAACTCTTGGAAGAAAACCAACGGTTTTTCAACGTTGTCTCCAAATTCTGCCAGGCGGGCCCATTTCGCCCCATGTCGAGCCCATCCGAATGCCCTTGCGCGCGTGCTGGGGCGCGCGACCCATGTCAAAGAATCCCACGTCGTGGGCCACTCTCGCGCGTCGACCGCGCGCACATGCTGAACCCCTTCCAGAACCTTCATCACCGACGGGGGAGCGCCGTCATCGTTATCGGCGGGCGTGATGAACAGCGGTGCCGCCATTGGCCTTGCCGTCGTCATCGCCACCATCGTCGCCATCGTCGGTGCTCTCATCATCGTGTCTACCGTTGTCGGCGTGGCCATGATACCGCGCCCGCCGAAGTCACCGACTCGCACTGCAGTGCCCGCTGGGAAGTGCCCAGCGGTCAGCGCCACCGCGGCCGCATCGGTCGCGCCGCATTAGCAGGCCGCTGCGCGCGCGAGCATGCGCGGGCTAGCGCGGCCGCGGAGACGCACCAACCAACATCCAGCACTCATCGCAATCGCCGTCGCATGGGCTTCGCAAGCCAAGTTGCGGGCGGGTGAGTGGGATGATTGCGCGAGCAGTGGAGTTGACAACTCACTGCGAGCATTGGTGAATTGCGCAACGTAGATTGCACGACGCAAATTGCACAACATAGGCTGCACCTATCGAGTGCGCCGCATCGGTTACACAGTATATGTATACGCATACATATATATATATACACACATATTATATATATACATGTAAATATAAAATCGCACCACGTAGATATAGCACACATGATGCTTTTCCTTTCTGAAGAGATAATAGACTCTACCCCCCCCCCCCCTCCTCGGCGTTGCCCCCCCTGTCGGGTATGTAAATCAGATACGATTCTGACCACATGTCCATCCTAAATATGAATTTGCACTGCCCCAGGGGGAGCCGGTATCGACCCCTCTGAGGTTCCCTGGTGAGAACAAACGATGCGCGGGGACATGTTTACCTGGGCGCTGCGCTGGCACGGGTAGAGAGCGGGCCACCTTGTGCCGCGGCAAGCAGGATCCAAGGAACGACGTTGCGCCAACAGCCGAATCGCGGGCGAGCCACACGGATGACCAGCGGTGAGAGGCGGCGGCCGTCAGAGCTGTCTCCGACGCCGACACGCAACAAGCAACAGGCCACGATTACACGAAGGAAGGGCAGGGAGGGCGGGCCACATGACTATAGAGGATACCTGGCGTATCCACTCCCTCCCCGTTCCCTCTCCACTGAGCAGGTAAACGAATCGAAATGCGCTGCGGGGGCGCTGCGGCGGCCGTCAGAGCTGTCTCCGATGCCGACACACAACGAGCAACAGGCCCACAGCCCATATATTTGGAACGTGATGTACAGGGCTGGGTAGGTGGGCCCACTGAAACAGGCGCTAGCAGGACGGGGCGATCAGCGAAGCTGGAGCAGCAGCGCAGGCGGTGCAAAAGAGAGGTGCCGTTGCGCCGCTGCTGGTCGGTCATCTCGCGGGTCTGCCGAAAGACGCGGCCGCCCTTCGCATAGTTCTTGACGCAGGCCTTCGCCTCCCAGCGGCCGCGCTCCTGGACCTCCGCCAGCGTGCGATGGCGGCCGAGGACATCCTCGCTCGGGCCGCCGTGGCGGAGCATGCGCGGGGTGAGGTGCAGCTCCGCCAGGCCGGCGTCGGCGGCGGCCTCGCTGAAGCGGCGCTCGAACTTCGCGAGCGCCAGGGTCGGGAAGAGCTTCGAGGGCCCCGTCGTGCCCGCGGCGGCCAGCAATGTCTCCATCAACTTGCGAAGGTGTGTCCGACCGGCGGCCGCTGAGACATTGTCGTGGATCAGCGCGGCGTCGTCGTACTTGCCCGTCTTCGCCGGCGGCGCGGGCTGGCCCCGCTCGTCGGGAGACCGGGGCAGAGCAGGGGCGATGGTGATCGCCGGCGGGCCTCGCGCGGACACATCGGCGGCGTCGGCGCGCCGGATGTTGAGCACCTCCGAGGGTCGGAAGTGCCCGTCCTGCATCGGGGCTCCTGCTCGAGCTGCGGCCAGCCCGTCGTCGCCCTGCTTCGCCAGCTGCTCCGCGGCGAGGGCGAGAGCGATCCGCGGGCAGGGATCGCGAGCCACCTCGGGCTCTTCCTTGCGCCAGCCCTGGAGGGCGCGCTTGGCACGAGGCAAGACGCCCTTGCAGGCGAAGCTGAGGTTGAGGCTGAACTCGACCGCGGCCAGCATCATGCGACCCGCGCTGACCGCCTCGCCGTCGAAGTAGACCTCCGTCACGAACGCGCCCAAGATCTCGTCGAGCTTCCCGAGGTCGGCGGGCAGCGCGCGGCCGTGGAAGCGCGCGGCCCGGCGGCGCCGGCTCTCGTAGACGACGGCGGTCTTGGCCGAGACGCTCTTGGTCTTCAGGTGGTGCTGGCGGGAGGCCGCGGCCTTGGCAGGGGCCGCCGTTGCCACGGCGCGCCGCCTGCTGGCTCGGGTGGCGGCCCTCGGGCGCTCCATGGTCGGAGGCCGCGCCTTGGCCGAGCGGGGGCGCCCGCGGCGCGACCCAGCTGTGGTCGCAGCCTCCCCAGGAGCGGGCCCCCAAGGGCCACTCGCGGACTCCGTCGGCGGGGAGCGGGTCGAGCCGAGGTCCGAAGGTGGCAGCGTCGACTCCAGCGGCCCGCAGTAGCGCAGCGTGCCACTTGCCGCGCCCCACTGCATAGCCGTCCTCGGCTGTGCCGAGCCGCGAGCCGCGGGGCGCCGCAACGGCGGCGATCGCAGCCCAAGCGCGACGCAGGCCTGGCGGGTAGGCCCCCGCGAGAGTCGCGCGCCAAGCCGCCCGAGCCAGCGGGGCCGCGGTCGGGGGGGCTGAGGGCGCCAAGGCGCAGGGGCTGGGCCGAGGGGTGACGTAGACCTTCCCTTCCAAGACGTTGTGATAGTGACCTCCCGGACACTGCCGACGCAACTGATCGAGGCCCGGGAGCGCACCCAAGAGACCAGTCGGCAATCCGATAGTGAGCACCGAACACACACACACACACACGCACACACACACACACACACACACACACGCACGCACACACACACACACACACACACACACACATCGAGCTCGACGAAGACGGACTGAGGCAGCTTGAAGAGCGGACGAATGAGGTCATGTTCCCACAAGCTTGAGCGAAGCGGGTTCTCGATTGTCCAAAAGATGCCGAGCCGCTGGCACAAATTGACCAGCCTTCGGGTAACGCGGACATCCCGCGCGGCACGCAGAGCGTCGACTGGAGAGAGAGAACCGTGGCGCGCCGTGCTTCTGGTCGCGCAAGGCATCCCAAGATGCATCCGCCAGATAGTGCCACCCCGAAGCCAGCCTTCAAGAACCCGAAGCGTCTTCCAGGAGCGCCTGCACAGGAGGCCCGCTGGAGGCCCATCGGAGGCAGCGCGCGGGGCCCAGAGCCCACTGGCGCCGAAGACAGCCGGCTGGTGCCAGAGTAGACCTCCCAGAGCGCCCGAGCTCGTCGCGCAGTGCGAGGCGTGCGAGGGAGAGGAGGGCGCTCGGACAGACGCCGGCGGGCGCCCGCGGACGGCTCGGAGGGCGGCAGCGCCGGGGCGCGCCGTCGGGGCGGCAGCCGCGGCCGCCTAGAAGTTGCAGAGGTCGCGGCAGGCCCGGCGCCCGAGGCGGCGGGGCGGGCGACGGCGAGAGCCGACCAGGGCCCCCCGACGGGGCGCCTGTGGCGCGGCCCACCGGGCGCCCAGAAGCCCAGGCGCTGCGGCGACCCGCCGAAGGCGCCGCCGGCGCCCAGCAGCGGGAACAGCAGCAGGACCTGGCGGGGCGCGGGCGCGGGCCACGGCGCCCTCTCGCGGTCTCCCCCGCAGGCGAGAGAGGGGGGATGGCTCCACTCGGCCGAGTCGAGGGTCAGGCGGCAGGCCCGAGCATCCCCCGGGATGGTCCCCCCTGGGGCGACCTCCCCGCGATCCGCCGCGCGAGAGTCGTAGTCCGCGCAGTTGCGGGAGCTCTCGATGTACCTCAGGTGCCAGGCGATCTCGGCGCCGATCGCGAGGGCTGCCGCCTGCCGCGCCAGCAGGCGGAGCCAGAAGTCCAAGGCGCGCTCCTTCATGGACGCCAGCAGCGCGCTCAGGTTGTCGGCGAGCCCGAGCAGCCGCGCGCCGTGCGCGGCGGGGCAGCGGGCGACCCGCCGCAGCTGCATCAGCGCGACGCGGGCCTCCTTCAGGTGGGTGGCGTCGTGGTGGGCCCAGCCGCCGTTCACGATGTTCCGCCGTCGCTCGGGGCGAGACCAAGTGTCGTCCAGCGCGTGGAAGGCGTCGGAGGCCTCGACCACGCGGCAGGGCGCCCGCCGGCGGCGGGGCCAGGAGGAGGGCGCCAGGCGGGGCGGTCCCGACTGCTCGGCGACGCCCGCGATGTCCAGGCCGAACGCCCCGTGCGCGGCGGCCAGGTGCGGGGCGTGCGACGTCATGCGGTCGCCGTCGCCAGGCGACTCCGTGAGGCTGACCTCCTCCGTCTTGAGCCTCCAGTGCTCGCGCAGGCGGTCGGCGTCCAGGATGTCCGAAGGCGACGCCCGCGTGAAGGAGAGCGAGTAGCCGAAGGTCGAGCTGTCCCCCGAGAACACCGCGGGCGCGCGCGGTGCCGCCAGGTCCACGTCGACCAACTTCACGAGGCCCTTCAGGACACGCAGCTCGGTGACCAGGGAGTCGCTGAACCGGCCCCAGTCGCGCCGACCATAGCGCTGCAAGAAGCGGTAGCAGTGGTCGAGGGCGGACAGGCCCCAGGGCATCAAGCAGAAGTGGTTCACGAGGTGCCCGACGACGCGCTCGAGGGTAGCGCCCCGGCAGCCGCCCTGCTGGAGAAGGCGCTCGATGGCCAGATAGAGCCGCCAAGTGTACTTCTCGGTCGGCAGCAGCTGGAGCTGGGACCCGCCCAAGATGCGCAGGCCCACAACGGTGAGGTCCGTCTGGGCCTGCTCGAGACGATGAAACCATCTCCTCCAGCCGCGCGAGATAGCGGCCCAGGCCGCGCTGCGTGCCAGCGCGATTGAAGCCGATCACGGCGCCGTTGCGACGTGCACCGAGAACGCGGGGTGTCCAGGAGCGACCAAGGGGGCGGGGGCGCCCTCGCGCAGCAGGCCGCCCAGCGGTAGCAAGGGGCGACCTGGGACATGGGCGCGCGGACCCGCCGCCGCGAGGGCGGCGTCCTCCATGATCGACTGGCAGAAGTAGAGCGCCCAGCTGAAGCCCATGCAGAGCAACTCCATCACGAAGTACAGGGCGGTGTCGCCGTCGATGGGGACGTCCTTCTCGGTGTCCTCGTCGTCGCAGTTGGAGACGCCCCATTCGCGGGCTGTGAAACCGAACTCCACGCCGAACCACCGCCCGAGTCGCTTGGCTCGGCACTGGTAGAAGCCCTGGTACAGGTCCAGGCTGGCGATGTGGATGTCGGCCCCCCGCGGGTCGCAGCCCGCGATCTCGAAGGCGGTGTCGCCGAGGTCGAGATCGCGGAGAGCACCAGGGCCTCCGAGCTGCAGGTGGGAGGGGCCCTGCATGAGTTGATTAGCCTCGCGGGCGTCGACGATCATGCGCTGCGAGCCGTCCTTCTTGGCGCAGAAGAACAGCGCGATGCGGGCGCAGATCGAAGTGCGGAGCCCGCCCAGCCCGCGCGCCAGCATGTCCTCCAGCAGCGCGAAGAGGGCCGGGCGCGAGGCGCGGAGCTTGGGGCCCCAATGCGGCGTCGCGGGCGTGATGGGGCCGTCCTGGGCGCGCGCCCCCACCTCTGCGGCGGCGCGCTCGAGGCGCCGCTCGGGCTCAACGTGCTGCGTGAGGGCGAAGCCCGACAGCGCGGACTCCAGCGGGTTGGGGTTGGTCAGGCGCTTCAGGATCTTCAAGTGGTCGGCGTCGAAGACCCCGGCCCTGCGGCTCTGTGTCATGCATGTCGTTGGTCTAGAAGCTCAAACAAGGCTTCCTTCGGGGAGGTGCGTGGTTCGGCCCCCCAGCGCGAAATCCCCCCCCCCCTACCCGACTGATCACCGAGGCCGGCGGCGCGTTGGGGGCGCGGGAGGGAAGGTCGACTATAGCCAAAGGCGACTTGGCGGAGGCCGATGCCAATGCGCCCACCGCGACGATCGACTCCGCCACGCCAGCATGCCGCGACCGGCGGCGGGAGGCAGCACGAACTGCTTCGCGATGCTGGCGACGGTCATGATGCCCAAGACCAGGGCAGGGGAGCGGGAAGATGTCAGCGCGCGAGGACGTGACGGGCCCAGCCTGCCGAAGAGAATGCACGTAGTGCGAATTCTGGCCGAGGGAAGCGGGGGGCGCGACGTCCGACTGGGCGGCCAGGCCAGTCAGTTCGTGCATGGCGGGCGCCCCCCCGCGTGCGTAGTCATTAGTCCGCGGGCGCCGACCCCTTCCTCTTGGGATTGGCTGCCCGCTTCCGCCCCGCCTCCTTCTCTCCGCGCAACCGGCGCCCCTGCTTCGCGATGGTCGCCTGGCCCTTCTGCCGGTCCGCTACCCGCTGCGTGAAGACCGCCGTCGTCGCCGCCCCGCTCGGTGGACGCACTCGGCAGCGCGCCGAGGCCCGTGAAGTCGGGCACCTTGGCGCTGCGCCGCACCGCCGCCGCCTTTATCTGCGCAAGGCGGCGGAACATGAACTCGGTGCTGGCCAGCATGGACACGCCCATCTGGTCGAACTGCACCCGCCAGCGGAGCACATCAGAGAGGGAGGAGTGCTCGCGCGCAGCGGCGCCGTTCACGTTGACGCCGGATTTCCGAGCCCACTCGTGGCGATGCGAGGTGAGCGACTGGCCCCAGGCCCGCAGGCTATGCAAGAAATCTACCGCCACGCGAGGCCCCGAAAGCGGGAAGTGCTCGATCTTCCCGTTCTCGAAGAGCGTGAGGGCGTCCTCCTCCGAGAGGTAGGGCACGCCGTGCCGGTCGCGCCGCAGGCCAGTCACGCGCGGGTCGCGGCCGAAGGCGGTGACCTTCTCCAGCCGCCAGGCCTCCTCCCGGCCGACCTCGACCGCCTCGGCGTGGACCCGCCGGCGGCCCACCAGCGCGAGAGCGCTGGCCTCGCGCGCCACGCAGAAGGCAGGGTCGGCCACCGCCGCCTCGGGCACCGCTGAGGCGAAGGCCTCGTGCGCGGGGTCGGCGACCCGCCAGACGGTGTCGGGGGCCGACGTGGCCGCAGCCGTGATCCCGTGCACGGCAGCCAGCATCTTCCCGCGGCACACGAACTCGGCGAGCTCCGCCGCCGAGATCGGGTCGAAGATGTAGCACTCATCGCAGTACGGCGGCGGAATGAGCTCGTTGCGGTCGAGCGGGAGGGCCCGGTGCTGCGAGAGGTCCAAGACCTGCACCGAGCCCGCGGGAGTCACGACCGTCCACAGCCCTTTGCCGTCCGTCTGCAGCAGGAGGCGGTGGTGCCAATAGAACCCGTTGGGGTCGTCGAAGTAGTCGATCAGCACCTGGGGGTTGGGCGCATCTAGCGCCCGCGGGGCGCGCGCGGCCGCAGCCGGCGCGCGCGCCATCGCGCGGGACTAGGGCCGCCTGCCAAGGCCAGCGGCGAGGCCAGCCTAGTGTAGGCGCCCGGGCGGAGGTGGGCCCCCGCCGGCGAGCGCGTCCGAGGACGCGGCTCGCAGCAGCCGCGGGTGACCACCCCGACTGCGAAGCCCACGAACAGCAGTAGCGCCGCCGGGCGCACCACGCAGGGGGCGGCAGCAGCGCGCACAGCGGCAGGGGCGCCGCCGCGCACTTGGACGCCGGGGCCGCCGGCGCCTGGACGGAGCTGAGGGCGCCCAGGCAGCGGTCCAGGGCCAGCTCCAGGCCGGGCGACTCGCCCACGCAGCGGGCCGCCTCGCCCGCTGGCACGCCGCCGACCTCACAGTGGCAGCGGCAATCAGGCGCCGGGAGGTCGAAGGCTCGGCCGAGGTGGGTAGCCCAGGTCGAGACAAGATTCGCGACGCCAAGCCAGCCTCCGAAGTCCATTCGGGAGGCCTGAACCCACATGACTGTAGATGATACCTGGCGTATCCACTGCCTCCCCTTTCCCTCTCCAGTGAGCAGGTAAACGCATCGAGATTCTCAAAAGCTCTGACATAAGACTGTTTCATGAATCCCTTGCCAAAAAAATGGGACGAAGTGCGCACTCGCGCGTCGTCGCGCGCGCATGCCGAAGTCCTTCAAAAACCTTCGGTGTCGGAAAGATTTCGCAAACGAGTTTCCAAAACAACAAGCAAACACACATGGTTTCGCAATACTGATTTGCTAAAACAGCTTACGCGCTAGCTCTTGCGAAATCTTAAAAAATCCATAGGTTGTTTTCAAGACTTTCACAACATGCTACCAAACGGGCTTCGCGCGCGCATGTCGAAATCTGTCGAACGCCCTTGCGCGTGTGCCGTCGCGGGAATCCTTTACAACAAATGGGACGAAGTGCAGACGCGCGCGTCGTCGCGCGCGTATGCCGAAATCCTTCAAAACCCACCGGCTTCGGAAGGATGTCAAAATCGTGTGTCCAAAAAACCTACAAAAACACAAGGTTTCGCAACACGGAGTTTCAACAAAAGCGTGCGCGCGCGCTCTTGCGTCGTCGTCGTCGTCGCCGTCTTCCCTCCTCCCGCGTCGTCGTCGTCGTCGCCTACGTCGTCCTCTGTCTTTCCTCGTGTTCGTCGTCGTCGTCCTCTTTGGCGTCGTGGTCGTTTCCGTCCTCGTTGTCGCCGTGGTCGTCCTTCCTCCTCTTCCCTCGTCGTCGTGGTCGTCGTCCGTCGTCGGCGTCTCGTCGTCGTCCCTCCTATTTCGTCGCCGTCGTCGTCGTCGTCGTCGTTGTCGTTGTCGTCGTCGTCTTCCTTCCTCCCTCGTCGTTGTCGTCGTCGGCGTCGCCGTCCTTCCCAGTTCTTCGTCGTTCGCGTCGTCGCCGTCCTCTCTCCTCCCTCGTCGTTGTCGTAGTTGTCGTCGTTGTCGCCGTCGTCGTCCTCCCTCCTCTCTCGTCGTCGTCGTCGTCGTCTTCGTTGGCGACGTCGTCGTCGTCTTCGTCATCGTCGGCGTCGGCGTCGTCGTCGTCTTCGTCGTCGACGTCGGCGTCGTCGTCGTCGCCGCCGTCCTCGTCGTCGTCGTCGTCGTCGTCGTCGGCGTCGTTGACGTCGTCGTCGTCGTCGTCGGTGCCGTCGTTGTCGTCGTCGTCGGCATCGTCATCGTCGTCGTTGTTGTCATCGTCGTCGTCGTCGTCGGCGTCGGCGTCGTCGTCGTCGTCGGTGTCGTCGTCGTCGCCGGCGTCGCCGAAGTCGTTGGAGACGTCGTCGGTGTCGTAATCGTTGTCGGCAGCGTCGTCGTCGTCGTCGTCGCTGTCGTCGTCGGCGTCGCTGTCGTTGCCAAGTGCCATGTGGTACCCACGGTCACGGTCTTAAGAGATTATGCAAACCAGGTTGCGGGTGGGCGGGCGGGATGATTGCGCGAGCAGTGGAGTTGACAACTTCAAGTTCGGCAAGTGGTTGCACCCCTTAGATTGTGCCACGTCGGTTGCACCGCAGAAGCTGCGCAACCCATACGTTGCACCACGTAGAGTGCACAGCATCGAACGCGCAGCACAGATATTCCTTTCCCCAGAAATAAGTTCTATCATTTTCCCCCCCCGGCCTTATCGATTCCCCGGGAACCGATGCAATACACATATGATTCTGACCCAATGTCCATCCGACCTCTGGGTTCGTACTATCCCAGCCGAACCAGTATCGGTCACCCCCTCGGTTCCTTTGCAACAAATACGATGCGCGCGCGCGCTCCTTTATACAAAATCATAGAATGTCAAAAACCCCTTGCAACAAATGGGACGAAATGCACACGCGCACGTCGTAGCGCGCTCATGCCGTAATCCTTCAAAAACCGTCCGTTTCGGAACGATGTCAAAATCGAGTGCCCGAAAAACATGTTTAAAACAAAGGAAGTGTTTCGCAAGACGGATGCTCCACAAAAGCGTGCGCGCGCCCTTGCGAATTAGTAAGACAACTATGTCTTTTCAGAGTCTCCATACAATGCTACCACATGGGCTTCGTGCGCGCGCATGTCGAAATCGTTCGGACGCCCTTGCGCGCGTGCCGGGGTGGCACGATCCGTGTCAAATAATAAAATGCGAGCCGCTCTCGCGCGTCTGCCGCGCGCGCACTTCGAATTCTTTCCAAAACCTCCATCACCGACGCGCAGACGCCGTCATCGTCGTCGGCGTGATCAGCATCGGCGCCGTCACTGGCTGCCCCGTCGTCGCTGTCAGCATCGCCACCAGCATCGCTACTATCATCATCCTGTCTAATGTTGTCGGCGTGGCCATGATACCGCGCCCGCCAAAGCCGCCGACTCGCACTGAAGTGCCCGCTGGGATGTGCCGAGCGGTCAGCGCCACCGCGTTCGCGTCGGTCGCGCCAAACTAGCAGGCCGCTGCGCGCGCATGCGGGGGCTAGCGCGGCCGCAGAGATGCACCAGCCAACACCCAGCACTCATCGCAATCGCTCCCACATGGGTTCTGCAAACCAAGTCGCGGGTGGGTGGGTGGGACGACTGCGCGAGCAGTGGAGTTGACAACTTCAAGTTTGGCAACTGAATTGCACAACTTAGATTGCACCATCAATCTCCCACAACATACATCGCTCCACACATATATTGCAAACCGTATTTTGCTAGAAACAGATTGCGCGGGGGCTCCACGCTGGCTCACAAATCAAAACGTCGACCGCCAGATATCTCGACCTGTCCCCCGGGACTGGTTTCTCATACACATTGATTTTTACGGCCCCGAGGCCCACTAAGGGCCCCAGAGGCAGAAACAACGAACAACCTCCGCTCGCGATTCTTTCCTGGCCCGACGGGGTGTGGGAACCCTCCCACCTGGAGGCTGCGGCGCGACCCCGCCCACAGCGGCGCCCCATCAGGGCCGACCTGCCGGAGGCTCTACGGGAGTTCGACCACAACAAACCTTCCACAAGAAACCGAAACCTGAGACCCCAGGACGTCCAGTGATTTTTGGTGTGGGAACGTCGCGACTTCCATCGCAAAACCATCAATCCCCAAGAAACCCATGGTACCCTGGAGGCAAGCAGGGTGCTTCTCGGCATGGGTTTCCATTGTAGACCCTGCCTTTATGCACCATTTCTGGAGCCAAATCGACCTGTGAGGGCTCCGGGGTCCGTCGCAAGGCGGAGGTTGGGGTCAGACCCTCCCAGATCAACAAAACACGGCAAAAGCATATCGGTTCTTGCAGTAGGAAGGCGCCTGAAGTACATTTGGCTCTAAAAACCCCAAAGCACCTGCTTCCAAGGACTGGCGCGCACACGCAGGAGTAACCGTATGCAAGAGTGACCTCTGATGCGCAGCTTCAAGGGGGGCGCGACGGGGTCAAAACCCAGCGCGCAAGCTGCTGCTATCGCATCGCGCTCAGCGACCCCGTTGGGCCCGCACCGAAGGTCAACCCGGCGAAGGGCCGCCCTGACGTGCAGTCGACTCAGGGCCCACAGATGCACCCCGCAGGGCCGACTGGCCCTTCCTCGCGCGCGGGTCCGGGTGCGGCGTGCCCGCCGGCGGGGTCTTGAGGGCGCAGGGGCTCCTCGAGCTGCACGGGCATCGGCTCCTCCAGCGGCCCCGCCTCGGGCGGCGAGGCGGACGCAGGCGCCGCCTCGGCCGCCGCTGCGGCCGCTGCCGGGGCGTCGGGCGCCTGGCGCAGACCGCGGGAACCGAACAAGCAGAGGCAAAGATGCCTGCTTGCATGCAGGCCGCGCGAAGACGCCGGCAGGCGGCGGCAGTGGTGGCCGCCAGGTTCCAGCGAGGCCGTCGGCCTGCGCAGCGGCGGCAGCACGAGCGACAGCAGCACGGCGAACTGCTCTCTTCGCTCTGGGGCACTCTCCGTACGAACAATTCGCTCTATGGCATCTCGCTCTACGGCACCTCGCTCGATGGCTCTTCGCTCGATGGCTCTTCGCTCCACGGCCCTCTATGCTCAGCCTGGGAACGAACAATTCGGGCCCGCGGCTCAGAAGACGCCCTCTGGGGGGGTTCGGGGGCTGAAGCTCGGCTCCCCACGGACACTTACGACCCCCTGTTGTAAGCGCGCCGCGCAAAATCAGGAGCAGCATGAGGACGACACGGGGAAGGCACCGCCAGAGAGCTCTCCAAGCTGCAATCTCTCCCTTCTATATTCTCCATGGGAGCTCCACCCCTGACGCTCGATCGACCGATCGGCCGAGGAGGCGGGAGGGAGGTGGAGGAGCAGCAGAGCAGAGAGAAGGAAAGACATCAGAGGAGGGGCGGCCGACTCGGCCGCCCCGCTCGGGACGCAACGCCAGGCCGACCGGCACCACCTCTCGCCTCCTCCTCCTTCTCCTCCTCCTCCTCCTCCTCCTCCTCCCCCTCCTCCTCCCCAAGTGCCTCGGAGCTCAGCAAGGGTGCTCGTGCCTCGGTCCGGCGACGGCCCTCTGCCCTGCCCGACAGCCACTGCGCCATTCTCAACGCGCGCGGCAGGTCCGTGTCGTGACGGCATCAGCGTTGGTTTCTGACACCGCGTGGATCGCTCAACCTTCAACGATCGGTGGCTTTCCGATCGCCAAATCTCGGCGGCGAGCGAGGAAGTGAGAAAGAGAAGGCCTTCTCAGAAGGCAGCGTGACTTCTCAGACGCCCTCGCGCCTTCTGAGACACTTTCTGTGCCTTCGGGGAAGCCTTAGAGAACTTCTCAGAAGGCCAGGGAACTTCCGAGCCTTCTGAGAAGGCCCGCCCCTGCTCACTCCCCCCCCTTTGCTCGCCGCCGATGCAGGATCGGTGGCTGTCCGATCGCCAAATCGTTCCACATTGGACGATGATGGGCCACCAGCGGCGTTCAGCCTTGAGTCGCCTGCGCTGCGTCGCCGCCCCGCCGACACGGCACTGACGTATATATCGCATCCATGCCGAGGCGCAGACGGACAGACGGGCCGAACGACCCAGGCGCCGCGGGGTGGACAGACAGAACTGCCCCCCGCCTCCGGGGCCACACCTGGCGTGGCCTCCTCGCCGGGCTGGGCGACGAGCGGTGGCGTTCCCACGCCAGCCACGACCTGGCCCCTTCCAGCCCCTGCTCCATTCCCGTGCTCACAGCTCGACACACACACACGTCGCCCCGACTTCAATGCAGCCGATCTCACCAAAGTGCCCACCGTCCACTGAGGTACTGAGAGCAAGAAAATCTGATTCAAAATGGAGCGACACACCTCTCCATTCGCAGAGCCTGAAACGATCGCCGTGCTGGCCGAATTTTCCTGCCACAGCTGACAGTACGAGGCTGCGCGGTTGACACTGTGGAACACTGAAGACTAGGCCGCTGCTACAAATGGCGCGTAAGCGTGATCTTCGTCGCGGCCAGCGCTGCGTCTCTTAGAGCCAGGCCCTCCCTCCCTCCCTCCCTGCCCCTGCCTCCCTCCCAAACTCCACCGTCGTCGTGAGGTCACCGTGTTGTGGCCGCCGCCGTCGTCGTTGCCTTCGTCCTCCTCGCTCTCCTCCTCGCCTCTCGTTCCCGCTCCTCCTCATCTGATCCCATATCCTCTACTCCCTCGGTCGCCATTCTCCCCTTCTTCCTCTTTCTCCTCCTCCTCATTCGTTTCCCCTCCACCTACTTTCTCATTATCCTCCTCCTCCGCCTGCTTCTTGCCCTCGCAAATTTCCTCCTCCTCCTCCTCATGCTGGTCCGCCTCCTCCTCCTTCCTCTCTCCTCCTATCGGCGGAATTTTTCTTTTGGCCGCAAGTAGTTATCTGAGGACGCTGGGGACCGACAGCGGCCACGGGATGCCAAGTTCGATGAAAAGGACACATCGTGCTTTCACTGTTCGGCTCGTGGAGATACTAATATATGCCCCTGGGCCCGCTCCAGGATGCGTCCAGCATCGGTCACGGTACCGCCCCCCCCCCAAGTGGCAAGATAACGTAACGTCTCTCCCTTCCCCCCTCCGCCTTATCTATCCTCATCCTCCCTGATCCCCTCAAACCACGAGGCAAAGAAACGTAACAAAAACGCCCCCCCTCATCTCCTCCTCGTTCCTCCTCCCCCTCCCGCCCCCCCCCAAAAAAAAAATCAAGCCATACACCTCTTTGGGGGCGCACCTTCACCAACAAAAACCTCGAGGCGAAGCTTCGACACAAACCTCGACACTCAATGATTACACTCGACATGTGCCACTGCTCGGCTCTCAACGTGCCACTGATCGACGCGTGCCAGAGCGCGGATCCCAGCCGCCCTCGCCCATGTCAGGCGCGCCGCCGCCGCCTTCGACGTCGTCGCCTTCGACGTCGGGCGCGTGGCCGTCGCCGCACCCGTCGTCGTCGTCGTCACCGTCGTCGCCGTCGTCTCCGTCGCCGTGCCCATTGCCGTCGACATCGTCGTCGTCGTCGTCGTCGTAATTCTGCTTCGCTGTCGTCTGTCGTCGTCGTCTTCGTCGTCGTCGCTCTTATTCGTTGCCGTCGTCGCCGCCCTCGCCGCCCTCGCCGCCCTCGCCGTCGCCGTTGCCGCCGCCGCCGCCGTCGCCGTCGCCGTCGCGTCGCCGTCGCCGTCGCCGTCGCCGTCGCCGTCGCCGCCGTCGTCGTCGTCGTCGTCGCCGTCGTCGTCGTCGTCGTCGTCGTCGTCGTCGCCGTCGTCGTCGGCGGCGCTGTCGTCGTCGTCGTCGGCGCCCGCCGCCCGCCTCCCCCGAAGGCCTCCGCGGGCGGCGCGGCGGGGCCATGGCGCTCCTCCAGCGCCGGGGGGCCCTGGCCGGCGGCGGCCAGGGCGAAGGCGGGGAGCCCGGGCTTCCCCTGCGGCGGCGGGCCCGTGGCCCCCACGCGTCGCGTCGTCGTCGTCGTCGTCGCGGCCTTCTGTTGCCATCCACGGGAGCCTCGTCGTCGTCGTCGTCGTCGTCGTCGTCGTCGTCGTCGTCGTCGTCGTCGTCGTCGTCGTCGTCTGTCGTCGCTCTTGATCGTTGTCACCGTCGCCGTCGCCCCCGCCGTCGCCACCGCCGTCGCCCCTCCGCCCTCGCCGTCGCCCTCGCCGTCGCCGTCGCCGTCGCCGCCGTCGCCGCCGCCCTCGTCGTCGCCGTCGCCGTCGCCGCTGTCGCCGCCGCCCTCGTCCTCGCCGTCGCCGTCGCCGTCGCCGTCGACGTCGCTGTCGCCGTCGCCGTCGCCGTCGCCGTCGCCGTCGCCGTCGCCGTCGCCATCGTCGTCGTCGTCGTCGTCGTCGTCGCGGATGTCTGCGGTTCTGGCCCAGGCCGCGACGCACGAATCGCGATTACCTTCGCGTCCCAGGGGCGGCCTGCGGCTCAAAGCTCTTGGTCAGGTGTCGCGGCGGTGGCCCAGGCGACGCGCTGTGCCCTGCAAGCAAATAGCGCGTCGCGGAGCGGGGCGGGGGAACTGGGAAAGTTCCACGGCAACTGCTGGGAGCCTCCCGTACCATCTTGTTGGCTCTCGAGTTGGCGCGAATCGACGCCGAGTTGGCGCGACCTCGACGCTGATCGACGCTAGTCGACGCTGAAGCGGCGCTGTCCCATGGATCACCAGACGCCAATCGGCGCCAGTACACCCTACAGAAGGAATGACGAAGGTACACAAGGCTCCCATGCTTTGCTGCCGAAGCCGTCGCCGCTGTCGCCGCCTGCGCGAGCGGGGCCCCGCCGCGTCGCGATGTCATCGTAACCCGGCGGCGAAAAGAAGAGGGTCTTACGCGAGAGGGCATAGCGATCTTACGCAGCGGCTTACGCGGGCCGCCAGCGCGACACGCCGCATGGGAAGCGAGGGCGCTCACGCGCAACCTTACTCGGGCAATTTACGCGCCAACGTTGGCGGAGACGAGCCCGTCATTCTGCGTCGCTCAACTGAGCATCGGTACGCCGCTCCATCCCCGCTGGCACGGCCTGGGCCCCACTGGCCACTCCACCCCGCCTGGATGGGGATGTAGGCTGCTCCCTTCGGGCTTCGAGGAGGAGGAGGAGGAGGAGGAGGAGGAGGAGGAGGAGGAGGAGGAGGAGGGATGGGGATAGGGGATGGGGATTGGGATGGGGATGGGTTAAACAATACTGACCGACGGGGAGCTTTTGGGGGCAAATCTCGGCCCCCGGGGGCCCTCACCTTGCCCCTGGGAAAGTCGCGGGCAAGGGCCCAACCGGGCCTCTGAGAAGCCCAAGCTGCGAAGACCACACGACGCCAGGGTCTGAGGGGAAGAGCTTCTGACAGCAGCCACGCCTTTGACCGTTCTCTTGGTCAAACTTGATGAGCAAAAACCTTAGTGTGATAACACAGGTCAAGTGGGATAACCAAAAAACTTCGCTCAAGCGTGATAACAGCAAGCGCTGCTCAACTGCTATCACGCGTGAGTCGAGCATCGTTGTCTGTTGTACTTGATCCGAGCAATTGTTGTATCACACTTGAGCGGATTTGTTTACACTTCTCCTGGTCGAACTTGTTTTGCATGTGGGCGCGGGAGCAAAACTTGGGCGTCGCGTCAGCAATGCTCGCAGAGGCGACAACGGAAAACGACAGGGTTTGGGGGCCCCTCCAGGCCCTAAACTCTGGCCAAACTCTACGTGCTCCCCCGAAACCCCGACCGCAACATCTGCAACTTGAAAAGGATCGGCCAACATTCCGGCGCACTCGTGTTCCGAACCCCACCTACCTCCGTCTCAGCCTCAGCTGCCCCGATATGCAGCACTCAACTCGTAGCGTGTTGACACCGAGCTCAACAAGTATGTTCAAAACGTAGGTCTGGCGCAACACAGCCGCCAGAACGTGGGCCAACACTGCGAGGCGAGGATACACTCATATCCCCCCCCTGGAGCCGACGCACTGTGACCCCACTGGGTTCTGAACATGGATATATTTCGCTCCTGGCCCCCCCGAAAAAATATCCACATCAACCGACTGCTCCGCCTGCCGAGCTGCCCGAAGATCGAAGCCCCAGGCGGTGGTTAACCTCACAAGGTTTTCAACATCTCCCCATGGCCCATGGTGAAATCATTATTTTGCCCGGGTGCTCAATGAAGGATTGGGACAATCAACACGCCCGAAACAAATCAACTATTCCATCCCCGCCGCCGCCTTCGTCGTCGTAGTCGCCGCCGTCGTCTCCGTCGTCGTCCGACGTCGTCGTACGACGAGTGTGACTACGGATACCAAAACTACAACGACAACGACGACAAAGACGACGACGACGACGATGACGACTCCTGCTGCTGCTGCGCCGACGATAAGTACTACGAATGCTACGACGGGAAACGTACGGACTTGTACTGCAAACCTTGTACGAGCAGGCTCGGACATTTATCTATCGTGTATGGTGGTCCAGGGAGTGATATCCGCCAGGGGAATGAACCACTCAACGAAGACCAGCACGGCCAACAATAGTGGGGAAACAACTCGACCGCCGACCCCCGCACCCAATTGCCAAGCCAGCGTTTCTGAGGGGGGCACGCGCAACATTGAATTACGCAGTGAGGCTCTGGATGAATCCCCGCCTCAGAAGCCCGTGCCGAGCCAACACGCAGCGTGCTCAACCCGGACGACGTGAACACGGCGCGTGTTGCTTTTTTCAACGCGGGCGTACCAGGGCAACTGACCAGGACCCCCGACGTCATCCCTCGAAGTCTCGACCCCTTCCCCAGGAACGGTCTCTCCTCCCGAGTCGTGTGATGGACGGTCCCGAGGCGCCAGGAAGGGCCTGCAGAGGCCGAAGCTAGCGAAACATCCTCTCTGGATGGGGCAAGGATCGTCCCCCCCCTGAATCCGCTGCTGCTGGGGGGGAGGGGACACGTGCTATCGGAACGGGCGGAGGGAGGGGAGGAACAAGAGGAAGAGGAGGAGGGGGAGGAGAATGGAGGCGGGCGGGATTGGGCAAGCTCAGTCGAGAGATTCATCGCCCCCCCTCCCTTTGAGAAATACCACATCCAGAGTTCCGTCGTGACCTTTCCGTGGCTCGAGGGGGCCTGGGCCTCTCCCTGCCCTCCCCTCCACATGTCAGCTTCAACCGCCCAGGGCCATGGCAGTCGACAGAAAAACCACGCCTCAGGGCGGGAATCTTGTACACCAGACCCACGACCAGGACCCTCGCCCGCCCCCCCTGGGACCCTGGGCATAGCACAGTTGCTAAAATGCTGCGGGCGGACCCTGCGCCCACGGCAGGCGATGTCCAAGGCGGGGCGCATGGTGCCCAGAGAGGAGCCTCCAGAGAGAGAGAGAGAGAGAGAGAGAGAGCGACGGCGAGCGGCGCCCCGCCTCGCGGCGGTAGGCGTCCATCCGCTTGCGCAGGGCCTTGCCGTCCTCCAGGAGCATGTGCCCGCACAGCCCCTGGAAGCTCGCCTCCCAGAAGGCCGCGTCCGCCGACATGACGTGAGCTTCCAGCCGCTTGGTCTGTCCAGCCCCACCTCCTGTCCAATGAAGACTCAACCAGGGCGAGGAACCAAAAACCGGGCGAAGATCCATCGAGAGCCTCTGAGATCCGTGGGCTCTGGAGGATGCCTCGGGCGCCACGGCCTTCCTAGAGCAGTCCAGAACGCTCTGCAGCGCGTTCTGGACCGCTCCCCTGAGATCCGACGCCTCAACAAATGGAAACGCTGTGGACAAAAACGCTCCCGGAGCCCCGGACCCCGTCATCCTGCGTCTTCTTCCGACGCGGATCGAGGCGTGAGAGTCCCGGGGCCCGAGCACGAGCGAAACCACGCCCGGCTCTGACCAATGGAAACGCCAGGGCCTCAGGGCCTGCAGCGGGTCCGTCCCCGTCCACGGGCCCCGTCCGAGTCCGGGCCCCGCCCCCCTCTCCCCCCGGTCGCTCGTCCTCGGGGCCGCTGCTGCTCGCGCCCCGCCCGCGGAGAGTGGGCCGCTCGGGGCGGCAGTGCTCTCCTGGCGTCCCCGGGGCTTCCCCCTCCGCGGGTCTGCCCCCGTCGTGTGGGGGCGCGGCCGGGAGCGCTCTCGCCCCCGACCAGTCCCCCGCCGGGGGCAGAGCCGAGGAGGGCACGAGGATGGCTGGCTGGCTGGATGGGCCCCTCCGCCGTCGCGAGGCGCTCGCGCTGTGCTGCCGCCAGGAGCAGCTCCCTCGGGTCCTGTGGCCCTCCACGGTCGAGAAGGCCTTCGCAAAGGCCTGCGCTCGCGCGCAGGGGCCAGCATCGTTAAGCCTACAACAAAGACGCTGGAATAAGAGCCCCTTCGGCGCTTTTTCTGCATCCAACCGACCCAGCCCCACGACGTCATGACTTTTTCACAGCGTCGACTCCTGGAGGTCTCGACCCCTCCCCCGGGACGGTTTTCTCACCCTTCGTTTCTTGACGCTCCCGAGGGCCGGCAAGGGCATCCAGAGGCCGAAAATAGTGAAAAACCTCCCGTCAGGATTCCCTGAGATCCGAGGTCTCGGAAAAATTGCAACATCGTGACACATCACGACTGGGGCCCCAGACCACATCTTCCTGCGAAATTTCTCGAGCTGGAACGATCTGTGAGGGTCCCAGGGCCCGAATCTGGGGGGAAACGCCCGGGCTCGAAAAAACTGAGACGCCAAGATCTCAAGGGTTTTCCCCGGGTGTAACGGTCGTTGCCCGGGGGGGAGGGTATTGGTAATGGAGACCGCGGCGTACACCCGCCAGTGTGCGTCCGCGCCGAAGGCGCATCAATCGCCTGTGCGCACCACAGCATGCAGAGAGGGAGGGTCCAGGCCTGCCCCCCCCAAGTACGATCGTTAGCGCTACCCGCGGCGAAGGGGAAGGGGGGGGGGCCTAGGTAGCGAGCGTTGCCCTGGGTAGGCAACAAAAACGCTCACAGGAAGGTCTGAGTAGGCGGGACAAAATCGGATAGGGGCAGCTCGGGGATCCCTGGGAGCCAGCGGTGGAAGCATCGGGCGGGCGCCGCGGGCGCCCCATAGTCGCCTTGTAGCGCTCCGGAGCGCTGCGGAGCGACGTCTCCCAGTCCTGGCCCCATCCTGGTCCTGGGTTGATCTTCAGCCTTCCTCCTCCTCCTCCTCTTCCTCCTCCTCCGCCTCCTCCTCCACCTGCTACGCCTCCTCCTGTTCCTCCTCCTCCTCCTCCACCTCCTCCTCCTCCTCCCCCTCCTCCCCCATCTCCTCATCCATCTCCTCCCCGCCCGGTCCTCTCCTCCACGTTGATCTTCACCCCTCCTCCTCCTTCTTCCCCTCGCATGGCCTCCACGCTGATCTTCACCTTTCCTCCCTCTCCTCCTCCTCCTCCTCCTCCTCCTCCTCCTCCTCCTCCTCCTCCTCCTCCTCCTCGTCCTCCTCCTCCTCCTCCTCAATCGGGCATCATCGGCCTGCATCGTGGACGCAGGTGGAACTGCATGAACGTAAACTTTCGACGGTCCGCGCAGATTCCCTGGATCTGCGCTGGACAGCACACCAGGGTCGGCGCCGGAGGAGCCGCCAAGGGGGTCCAGCGCAGATCCAAGAAATCCGCGCGGACCGTTGATCGTTTGTGTGTGTTTCTTTATCGAACCCCGCACCGCGTGGGTGCTGCAGGGCGGGGCCGAAGCGCCCAACAATGGCAAGCAGCACTCAGGAGAGCAAACATAATCAAACACCACCACCAAAACTCCAATCCAAGAGGCCACCCCCCGAACCCCGAGCTGGTAGCACCCCTTTCTGGGCACCCACTGGGGGCGCGCCTGGAACGGGGTGCCACCAGCTTGGGGAGAGGAGTGGCTGGCCCCCCAGCTGGTGGTGTTTTTTTCTGCTCTGGTGAAGCACGAGACCCAGACCCCCCAACGTCATGTTTTCTTTCAGAACGTCGGCACCCAATGGTCTCGACCCACTCCCCGGGACCTGCTTTTCAGCCCGAGTCGTTTTTGGACACTCCCGAGGGCCGGCCAGGGCCCCCTATGAAGGGCCGAAAATAAACGATTTCGGAAACCCCGAACCAAATAATGTTGTCATCTCTTGGGGGTCGACTTCCGAAGCCCTTCTGCGGGCTTCCGCCGGCGGAGGCGACCTCGTTTTGCTTCTGCCGACCTTCCGCCGCATACCGCCAAGGAAGAGATGACAACTCCCTTGATCCTCGGAGGCAAGGCCCGTTCTGGAGCGCCTCAGACAGCGAAAAACCTCTCGTCGTGATTTGCTCATGACCAGACGGGGGTCTGCGTCTCGGGCGAAGCACGAGAGTTCTGTTGCTCCCATCGTACTTAAGGATCACATCCCAAAAAGAATTTCGAGCACCCGGAAAAGTATCGAAAGAGTGTCGAAACAGTGTCGAACGAGTGTCTCCGAGGGACCGACACGTGAAAACCCTCGAGTTTCGGTATTTTCGTGGTGCTCGACATTTTTCTGGTGACTCAGGCTAAAATAAGCTGGAGCATCACAACACGAGAGGAGCGAGAGGATCTGGCGGGGCGGCCGAGCGCCGCCAGGCTTAAGTCGGGCATGTCCCCCTACAGGGGAAAATTAGGCGAAAAATAGAAAGTACTGAAAAGATACCCCCCAAACACTCAGAAATAGTCACACAATCGTCCCCAGACTATTTTTTGATTATGTTTGAATATTCCCCCTGTAGGCGGGAACGCCCGATTTAACGCCAGGAGGTGGCCACACAGGGGCGCCCGAGCAGCTGCGGAGGCCGCGCAGGCAGGGCAGCCGAGGCGCCGGCTGCTTTGGAGGGGCCCAGGCACACAGACACACGCACACACACACACACGCACACACACGCACACACACGCACACACACGCACGCACGCACACACACACACACACACACACACACACACGCACGCGCACACACACGCACACCCACGCACGCCCACGCAAACACACGCACGCACGCACGCACGCACGCACGCACGCACGCACGCACGCACGCACGCACGCACGCACACACACACACACATACACACACACACACACACACACACACGCACGCACACACACACACACAACACACACACATACAACACACACACAACACACACACAAATAGACACACATCCCAGGATTTCCCATTGTTTGCCATATCTTCTGAAGTTTCGTCCTCCCCCCACTTCCCATATTTTCCCTTCTTTCCGTGGGAACCGACGATTAGTTGTGTCTGTGTGTTCTCCCCTCCGGACACTGGGGAAGGCGCAGGGGGGTGGCGGGCAGGGCAGGGCAGGGCAAGCAGGCAGGGCAGGTTCGTGTCGTGCTGACTTCGACATCGGTTTCCGAAAGCGAGGGGATCGTTCAACCTTGGATGACCGGCCGTTCCCGAAGCGTCAGCTCGGTCAACATCGACCGGCTCTTGGTCGCCAGCGGCGTTCAGCGTGGAACGCCGGCGGCGGGGTCGCCACCGGTCGACACGACGCGGAACTACCGCAGGTGTCCTCCTGTAGTGGACGGGATGCTGGGTCCGCAGGCACGGGTCCTTCAGCAGAGGGTTGCAGGGTCGAGGAGGCGGCTGCATCGGCTCCGCAGCGTCCACCCAGGGCGGGTAGAGGGAGGGTGGCGGGCAAGGGGCAGGGGCGGCATCGGTCGGCATCGGCTCGACAAAGTCTCACGTAGCCTCGTCTGTACCAGGGGGACGTAGTGACCGAAACTGTGCCCGAAAATCTGCCCGAGTGTGACCGAGACTGGCACCCGAAATTCTCCGACCGCGCCCGAACCCCCGAGATCGAAGCCAATCCGAAAATCAATTTCGGTCACCATTTCGGGCACACTCCGTTTCCGGTCACAATTTCGGGCACATGTTCGGTCACATGTTTTCGGTCGAGCCCACTTTTGTCTGAGAGAGGCCCGGCGGAATGACAAGTCGCATGGGGTCTGGCCAACGGAGGCCCACGGCTGACATCGCCCCTGGCTCCAATGAAGACAGGCATCCTCCAAAGCCCCAGCGGAGGAGAAGGAGGAGGAGGAGGAGGGGGATAAGGAGGAGGAGGACCAGAGTGACCCTAAGACTCATCAACGATGTCGGAATACACCCTCCCCCCAAACTCCCTACTCCAATATTCATTCCCACTGGGGGAAATGCCGCGTTGGGGGACAACCGTGTGATTCCTGACGCGGGCAAGAAAGCACCATTCTCAGGACTTACACGCCACGAGTCCCCCTTCCCGTTGCGTCTTGACGATCCTGACTCGTGCCAGGACACCATTCCTGTGACTTCAACACCGCGAGCCAATGTAACTGTTGCGCCCTGACAATCCTGAACCGTACCCAAACACCGTGTCCTCCACGTTTGCCATGAGAACCAATGAAGTTCTTGTAAATGTTTGGAACGAATGTGCGCGGCGCTCAAGCGATTCCCACATGTTTAAAAAAAAGGACCCTCCCTCACTCCGTGAAGGTCTTGAAGACTGCTAAAACAGATGTGCGCGGCGCTGAGGCGAGAGCTACATTTTTGAAACCGCCCGCCTCAATCCGTGAAGATCACGCAATTGTCCAAAACAAATGTGAGCGGCGCTGAGGCGAGAGCCAAATTTTGAAAACATCCCGCCCATCTCCTCCTCCTCCTCCTCCTCCTCCTCCTCCTCCTCCTCCTGTCATCCTCATCCTCATCAGCAGCATCCGAATCATCATCATAAGCAGCATCATCAACACCACCAGAACCATCATCACCATCCTCTTCCGCATCCGCCTCCGAATCGTAATCATGATCAACGTCGCCATCAACATCATCAGCATTATCACCACCAACAGCAGCATCAGCATCAACAGCATCATCGTCATCAGCAACAACAGCAATCACAACATCACCATCCTCAACAACAACAACATCCTCTTCACCACCATTATCATCACCAGCGGCATCATCACCACCACCATCATCAGCAGCCTCATCATCAGCATCATGATGGTAATAAGCATCAGCAGTCGAAAGTGAGCCTGGTAACTCAAATAGGGCACATAGCCTGGCAAATTGCATCCATCGATCTGCTGTGAAGGTACAGTATGAGGGGTGGATGGGTAAGATAGGATAAGATCGATGTAATGATCTTTCCAGCACATAGCGAACACTCGCGGTGTCCGGGCAAATAGGGCGCGCGTGCCTTGAGCCCAAGGCAGCGGCGCGCGAGCTATGCTCCCGATACTGTAACATCTCCCAAAGAGCTACCCTTAAAGTCGGGAGGGGAGGAGACGGAGAGCATAGTCGCACGCAAAGATCGCGCGCACGACTGTTTGCAAAGAAAAGAAAACAGTGCGTGCAGTCTGGTCAAACACCAGACTGTAAGGCGAGTTTCCTCGCAAAGTATTTCACGCAAATACAGGACAGCCCCTTCAAACAATGAAGGGCTATCGGCTCAGTTAGAGGTAAGCCAAAATTAGGCCATACCTCACCAAGCAAATGTGTATTAAGGCAAAGAGCCTGAGTTGTACGAAGCCGGCTCGTTGCCAGGCGTGAAATATAAGGCTCGTTTCCGAGCAGCTAAAGGGGCGCCTTTATAGTAGGCGCCCGTGCTGGCAAACTGGACCACGAGGGCAACAAGGACAGACTAAAATTGATTAGACTTAGGTTTGTCTCTGTCCTCGGGACCCCGAAAGGGAACAAATTGCTTCACGTCATACTTAAATGACTGAGTGCCTGACATCACTTCCAGAAGCAGCTCCCGATCGATGCTTCCCTTTGTATGCCCATCTGCGGTCATATCCCTAGTATCACACCATTGCACATTATGTACTATACCTATATCCATGAGCTCACGTATCCAGCTGATATGTCCAAGCAGAGTCCGTTCTGTAGGTATTTTGAGATCCCTGCTTGATAAAGATTTGTAGACGGACTCAGCGTCTATGGTAAGAGAGACTTTGATAGCAAGGCCTCCAACTTCACGCATGTCTCGTAGTTGTCGTGGAGTCAAAGCCCCTGCCTTAAGCTCGTGGAGAGTAATGAGCGTAGGGTAACACTCATCAAGGTTATGTGCGGCTGCAAGTGCCTCCGCAGCATAACTGGACCTCACCTGTAATCGGTGTGATTTGCATAGTCCGTCACAGAGGTGAACGACGGACTTGCCTTGAGGCGAGTTTCCTCGCCGTAGTACGTTGGCCCCGCGTATGCCGTAGCCCTTGGTCTCGTCATCCTCCTCCCCGGTAAGCTTCCGATACCCCGAATCGCTATGGATGTCAACTTCATTCGTCGGCTTCATCCGAGGGAAGGTGATACGTTTCGGGCTGCTGATCAGCTTTCGCGTCACAGCATTCAAACGTCTGACTTGCAAATTGGTGGGCTCTTGATTTTCTGAAGAGAGACCACATATGCCATGAGCCAGATTTGGGTAAGAAGGGCATACGCGAGGGCTCCTCGCAGGCTGACGAACATGTCGGTAATGAGTTTCGTGGCTTTGGCGTCGGCCGCCGCTCCTGTAAGTTCTGGGTGTGTGATAGGACGTAGTTGTTTATTGTACTCGTCCTGGTCCATGATCACATCTCCCTGATCATTCTTAGTGTAGCGAACGGCGCAGTTCGTATATGTGTGCTTGTTGAGCTTGCATTTGCCAAACACCTTTTCGACACGTTGTACATAGTCGTCTATATTTTTCTCTAGACCTGTCATGTTAATATCATCGACATGTTTTGCCGTCAGAAGGTCTTGGCTGAATTCAAATTCAGGATCGTAGCTGGTCGGTGTAAGTCCTATAGCTCGTGTGGTCGTAGGAAGTTTGAGAGAGAACGCTCTTGGAGCGTCCTTAGTACCCGTTCCTGGCTTGAGGCATCTAAGACAGTGTCGACTTTCGTCGTAGGATGAGAAGCCAGGTAATGTACGAAGTACCTGAGCGCTTCCTGGTGGAAGAGTAAAGCAAACCATGCGAGTTTCCTCGCCGGTGGCATGGGCAAGTTCCTCATAGGTCAAACCCTTGAGGAACGCCTTATCGATATCCATGGATGCTAAGATCCACTCTGGATGGCATGCCGCTTCACTTGCCAGGAGTCGTTGGGACTGCCTTCGGGCGGTTCCCGAGAATGTCTCCACATCAAAAGCCTCAGTATCCATAAATCCACGAAGGACCAGTCTGAGACGAATGGTTTTAACGCTCTCGGTACCCATCTTTACGAACTTCCACTTGTATACATATCTGGATGTCATGATGTTGGAAGCTTTGGATAAATCGTACATCTCAAAGCATCGATTATCAATCCAGATTTTGAGCTCAGTATATAAGGCTTCACTAACCTCCTTTGGATGTGCTGCTATGTCGGCTTTGGTTAGTAGATCATCTTCTTTGACAACCACAGCACGTTTAGCAGCAGAGGATACATGTACTCTCATCGTTGCGACCATATCGGTATCGAGCTGTGCAAGTTGAGTCTGATCCAACACTATTTTAGACATTTCTGATGTAAAGCATAGTTCAACGTAAGGACCGTATTCATCACTGTCTAGAGAGTAGCTCTCGTCGGCTGTGTTTGAACAAAGAGAGACTAGACAGGACTCACATGATTTCGGCTCGTCTCCGAGCATATCTGATGATATAATATCATCTTCGTCCACAAATGCTGAAACCAAAACACACTGGTCGGGCAGCATAGTTGTTGGGACGCAATAAAGATAATCATCGGTAATCGTCGTAGGATGAAGGTCCATACGTAGCTCGTCGTACCACTCTTCCAGCATCATAGCTTCAATATTGTGTTCCTCATTTTCCTCATAGATTGTCGACAGACGGCCTTCGCTCGGCGATGAAGCGTCTGGTGTGTCTGGAGAAGGCCTGTTTCCAGGCGACTCGTGTTCTCCAGACGTGTTGCTTGGATGCTGATATTTAGCCAAATCGTCGTGAAATCCTAAGGAAGGGACACGTGAAGTCAAGCATTGAATAAGTCTGGAGTGAGTGCTACCAGTGATCTGAGAAATGTTTAAGCCAGTGCCCACGCATTCGTAATAGTGGAACGCCGGGCTGATGTCGTTGTCATAGTGGATCAGCGTAGACCCGGTGGCGTACCTTACTGCAGGACATGTTCTACTCGGAAGTAATTCCGTACGAGATACTGTAGTGCTAAGTGTACGCGCGGGTGAAACTTGCTGTCGTCTGACAGATTAAGGTTTCCCTTGTAATCGGGGATGTACCCGAAAACTTTGGCAGGTTTCCCTGCGCTGAGGTGTGCCACATGAGCAAGGACGGTTTGCATGGCCATATTATCCATGCCAAGTTCCCGTGTGAGGAGACATTCGACGTATAGTGTGTGACGAGCATCAGGATACATCACAATCACCTCACGAGATCCTGCCTTGACAACCATATGTCCTCTTTCAGGCACGTTTCGGATCACCGGGAATGGGCCGTTCCAGCCTCCACGGTCGTCCTTGGTGGCAGTAGGTCGGTGGTAGTCGACCAAATCCCCTGATGAGTAGAGGCGAGCACCATCAGGAGTCGTGTTAGCCCTAAGAGCCCGATTTGTCTTGGCTACAGCAGTAGCCTGAGTTATGGCTTCGAGGCTGACTTCCCTTACACGACGTTCTCGTTCGTGTCCTGAAGTCTCGGGTCCCTTGGGAAAGTCAAGGGTATCGAGATCAGGAAGGAAGGAGGGCCGACGTCCTGTGTGTGCCTGATATGGCGATACTCCGTTATAAAACGTAAACGCATTAGTAACGAAGATGCCTTCCGCCAATACTCTAGTGAATACAACAGGGATGTTGTGTCTATTCAATTCTTCCTCAATCATGTGGAGGACGCCTCTGAGAATGCCGTTTCGTGACTCAATTGAAGTCGCGTGTTGGCCAGGAGCACGGATACGAAGTTCCGTGCCCTTATTGGCCATCATGGTTTTAGCGGCATCGTTATTCAGGGCGCCTTCTCCGTCTGAGTATAACACTTTGAAGGGTCCGTGATAGGCAATCCAGCAATAGTGGTAGGCGTCGATGATAGTGTCACGTTCTCTGTCGGAAATCTCTAGGCCTGCTGCCAGGCGAATACAACGGTCCATAATATGAAATATGGTCCGTTTCTTGTAAAACATGAGGTCCATTTCCCCTTCATCGAGCCAGTTACCAGGGAGGCTTACCGATGGTAATGTTGAGTTTCCTGGACGTTCCCATGCTCTACATTCCCGACAGGTATCGCAGATTTCCTTGATCATGTTCAGTCGAACGTTATCAAGCCCCACCTTTTCGAGGATTAGCCTCATCTTTGGCTCCTTCGCATGATACCATCGCAGATGCAGTTTTCGGAGTTCCTTTTTCACAACATGGGGTTCGTGACTACGGAGACTCTGTAGACTGTGTTGGATGTCAAATCTCGTCCAGTCGGGTAGTCGTGGAGCCCCAGAGCCGGTGGAGGCAAGAGGGTTCCTTGTAGCTCTCCGTAGTTGATCCCCTGTGTTGACTGCGTCTGGAGGTGGTGGTACGCCTTGTAGACGTCCGCGGCGGGCCGCTACCTGTGGCGTGTCACTAGAAGACGCAGAAGGCGTGTTTCCACGCTCGGGGGCGTCTCGTAGTAGGTCGTAGCTGCTAGTACCAGATGTCGGATCGACGTTACCGAAGGATCGTGGTCGCGGTGGCCTGGCGCGTGCGCCTTGGCGGCCACCTGAAGCTGAAGCTTGGCCCTCACCAGGTTTAGGTAAGGGTTTCCACCAAGCTGGCACGGCTTTGCCTTCGGGGTCGTGGTCGTCTGGTAGTTTAAATGGTTCAGCAAAACGACATTTACCAGGTTCGGTATCAAGGTGGTTCTTAACACCCTTGCTTCTCGTAAGATCCCTTTGACATGCTGGACATGGCCAATATACAGAGATGGAGTCATGATATTTGCACTGCGTAGGGTCTCTGTTATGGCTAGGACTGTCCTTTCGGACGTTGTCGATGCATGCCGGGCACGTAGCCACCTTTGGGATGATACGATCCCCGATGCGTCTCATACCTTCGCCTGGTTCAGCTTGCTCAGGAAGGTCGGCAGGATAAGCATGTGCAGTACTTATAGGCGCGTTTCCGCGCGTAGTGTCAATGGCTTTCGCCAGATAGACGGCTTCCACGAAGGCAGACTGCAGTCGTCGAGTATATCTTTGTGCTAGTGAAAGCTCGGTGTTGCACGGTTGTGCGTGCACATGCTGACCGTTGCACTTGAGTCGCTCAAAGGGTTTAAGAATTGTCTCGTCGTTGCTGGTGATATTTGTCGGCTTCTTAATATAGTCACCAGTCGTATCCTTAAGTCCCGTAGCGCATTGGTCAATGCGTACGGTTGTAATGTGTGGTCGGTTGGCAAGCTTCGTCCATGGAGAGATATCGTCCACCCATGTTCCTGTAGGTTGTTCGCGTATAAACCACCTCTGAGCGTCATCTTGGGTTACAGCAATTTTACCACAGTAAATTATGTGTGGTAAGTCTTCTCTGTGGTGCTGTTCCCAAGTGTTATAGTTGACTTTGTAGTTATAGTAAGATGGTGGTCCTGTGGTGCGGCAGCTGGGTTGCAGTATGGCAACTCGTACGTAGCATATCGCAAAGTAATGATCTATAACCTGCTGCACCGAGGGGTCTCCCAGGTCGACATATGTAGTCTTGTCCAAGTTGCCGCCTGAGGAAAGTCCCCTTGAGAAGGCAAGCTCTGAGATGCCACCCTCACCGCCACAAAGCTCCAACATATCCACGCAGTTGTTATGGCCGTAGCATAGTGTAGCAACTATGCTGTATATGTTAGCGTGTGTGTCGGGCATAGATGTGGGGAGGGTAAGGAACAGGTCATCGTCCTCGTCGGAGCTTATCAGCTCAACAGGGACGTCAGTACTCCAGATTGCCATAAGATCCTGTCCGAGTCCTGACAAGTCGTCGCCGCAATCGTCATTTCCGTCTTCAACGTGCTTTTTAATGCGGCGAGGCTTGATGCCTGCTTCCTTTTCGGCTTTGAGCCTCTCCTTCTGCTTTATACGCGATTCAGTAAGTAAAGCTTGCTCGTCTTGTTCGTCGGTCTGTGTACTCATTGTCGTGGTTGAATGGGTACATGCGTCAATCGCCAGAGTCGGGAGGGGGAGAGAACAATCATCTATGATGACGCGTCGATGTTTCTGTGGTGATTGAGTCGGCTCGTTTCCGAGCAAGACCGGTTCCTCGGGTTGCCAATACAACCGAGTACTGATGTTGGCAACCCCTGCAGGTAATGGTGCATGCCAATCATACCCTGTTGGTTGATCGGTAACTGAGATATCTTGAATAACCGCGTTGGTATCCAGGTTGATTGTTACACGTCGGATGACTTCAGACCATTTTGGTCCTCCCTTATGAGTCGTCACGTAGTGACGGGTGTTATGGTCTGTGCGTGTATACGTATTTAAGTATACGGGCACGTTTCCGTGCGTGGTGGTGCTCCCCAGGATTTTGTCGTTCAAGTGACGGATGAGTATAGTACGTGTCTGAGCCCGCCATTCAGCATGTCGTAATGTATGGCCGCACCAATCCAACACATGTTGTGGTATGGCCTGCTTACAGGTACACGTCCACAGCTTCGAGCTGATCGGTATTGATGATGCTACCTGCATATAAGTACCGCTTGGTGTACTGTCTTGCATATTGAACCGAATACCGAAATGACACAGACGCATCCGTATTACTGACAACTTTAGATCTTCCAGGGTATCACGTACTGGAGATAACTTCCAAACATATCCTGGGGGACCAAATATTATAATCTTCATGCGGAGTTTCTTGGCTTTAATCAACAGGTTCTGGATACGTGACCAATGTGGGGCCACTCTCTTTCCTGGAGTTCGTACGTACCAGTCACCCGGAGTACTAATCCATATGAGAGTGTAATCTCCACTGATCACCGCACCTAGGTAGTTTGTGCCCACGCTTGTCATAAGTTCGTTGTGGGAAATACGATCACAAATATAACCTCGTGTGCGGAGGTCGGCACATGCCTCCCTCGTATCTTCGATGACAAAAGCCCTCTTACTAAGGCAGGTTACCCCGCTGTCCTTGTTACCCCCCGGCTTTTCAGCCAACAGGCAAGACGACGAGGGGGCGACGTCGCCCTGCCATCTTCAAGATGAAGAAGATGTGCCTACAATATCTGCCAGCATCTGGGCTTCCCTCAGATGCTGGAGCTCAGCACTGCAGCGCGCCGTGGCCTCAGAGGCGGATTGCTCCGCAAATGCTGTCAGCATCGATGGATTATCCATCAGCTGTTTCAGCACGCCTTTGGACCTAGCGTCGCTGACCGTATGCAATTCACGATTAGTGTATCCCATCACTATTTTACGGCGGGACTGTACAGCGTCCATGGGTACACTACCACCATGCAGGGCCAGTGTCCTGGCAACAAAACAATCGAACGTCTCGAGATCGTCGATGTTGTCGCCTCGCATGGTGGCCTTGGCGAGCGTCTCCATCAACCCCTGGGGCAGGTTTCCCTGCAAGTGATTGCGCTCCTGCGCTGGGGTCGGCTCGCCTGTCAGCACTGTCTGGAAGGACGTGCTGCTTGAGCTCGAGGCGGGTTGCCCCGCAGCTCCAAAACAATCACACCTGATCGACAGATGCCCTGACGGCAACTTTGTCGTCGGCATGATTTTGGAGCCTTCTGGGAGCTCCATTTTGACCTGCCCCTTACCAGGGAATATCAGCTTTTCCTGGCCTCGTTCAAGCACGATGATCGTGCGTTTGTCCTGCATACTATCGAGACCTAGGATGGCTGGCAGGTCCTTGCCACAGCCTGACACAATGTTCGTCTTGTATGAATCGAGTTGGGCCGACCCCTGGTACTCGCAGGCAATACTGAATGTGCCTACGGTATCCGCTGGGGCCGACCCTTCTCCCACTCCGTTGATATTCAAACGAGAGCGGGGCTCGAACGTACAAGTACGGCCATGTGCCTCGGCAGCCTGGACGAACTTACGGCTCGTGTTCTCGCCCATGATGTTGATCTTCGAACCGACGTCGATGAGTATGGAATTTCCACCATCATCCAAGAACGTCTTACTCGGCTGCTTGATGTGCACAGTTTCTGAAGTGTCGGCTGTGTCGGTAGGCGGGTTTCCCCGCGGCACAGTCGTACTCCCTGGCGGGTTACCCCGCACGACACTGGCATGCGACTCGCTCTCGGCCATGCGTGCCAGGTCAATGTACTGGAAGTACGACACGTGCTGGGCGTGATCACCACGCTCCTCCCGCCAGTTAGCATACTCATCACGTATGCTCATATACTGCTCGCGGGTCGTGCGCCTTATCAGCGTCAGGTACGAGTGAAGGGCGATGTCCTGCAGCCCCTCGTTCGTGATGTGATCCCGGTACCGCAGCCACTCCTCGAACTCCTCATTCGTCGCTGAGATGTTGACGGCCCTGGCTGCTGTTGCTGCTGACGCCGCTGAGGACTCTGATAGGTCTAACGACGGACTATCAGTTTCAGGATTATTGGCATCTAGCATGAATGTTGTGTGCGTATTATCCATCTGATTCTGGAAATGTCGTGCACGCAACTCGCGCAGCTGATCAGGGTCCAGTGACATCTCAGCCTCGCCTCCACTCTGGGGAGACATCTGAGGAGTATCATGCAGGTTTCCCTGCTGAGGCGCCGTCATCGGGATAAGCTGATCAAAATATCCCGTTTCCATAGGCGGCCTTACCTCTTCAGGCAGGTATCCCTGCTGTTGTGACAGAACTGTCTGCATAGCTAGCATCCTGGACGTCATCTCCTCCACCATGCTCCTCAGCTCCCGCAGCTCTCTCGCTGACTGCTCAGGAGTCTGACTAAAGGAGCCGGTCCATGGGGAGGATGATGCTATAATGCCAGGTGCCCGGCAGATAGCACATGGTGGCTGCTGGGGATCTCCCTCACGCTGATTTGCGACGTGGCCCACCACATTAGCATTCCAGCATCCCTCGTGGAATAGGCGATTGCACCTCAAGCGGTAGACGCTATCCCTGGGCTGAAATTCTTCGAGGCATACCGCGCAGGTATCTTCCATCCCAGTGAAGACTTCTACGTCTACTACCCTGGGATATACCCGCCGCTGCCTCTCCAATACCGTCTCGGAGGGCATGAAGGCTGATGGGGGTGTCCCCGTTGGATTCAGCACTTCCTGCACTTCGACATTTGGCATGGAAGTGGTAGGAGTCACGGCGGGCGAGTTTCCTCGCAAAGGTGAGCCCCTGTTCCTCACCACATCAAGTGCAGCTGCACGTGACTGATCCCGTACGCTTTGCACCGCCTGCCTCCTCCTAAAACATGCCTGCTGAGTGTGGTGTGTCTGCCTGATGTAGTCAGGCACGCCCCTACTCGATATTGAATGGGCAGTGGGCTGAACAACCACCTCTGGTGATGTTGGTGAAGGCATAAAGGCCATGTGCGGGTACATGGAATGGTCGCTGCAGCGCACATTAGTGAGGTTATGCATCTGATCCGCCAATTCACGAACAAATTTGTTCGGAACCCTTGACCCGTCAGGGTATAATGGCGGATTCATCTGCGTTGGTGGTGGCCTCTGGCCCTGAGACATGCTCGGATGGGCGTTGAACGCCGGGATAAAGGCTCGTTGCCGAGCAGGGCCCCGTGGGTTGGGACCCTCAGGTTCCCAGGACCAGGCTGGCCTCCACCTCTGCCCACTTGGGTGAGGCAGATTATGGTTCTGCACCTGCTGCACCGCGGCCGCCACTCTTGAGCGGTAGTCGTCAGGTACACCCGCCCTGTGGTGGCTTGGTGTACCAAGCAGGTTCCCCTGCTGACTCGTTGGCGTGCCGGGCGGCATCATGTTGAGGAGGGCTGTGCTGTGATCAGCCCTAGCCGCAGCTATCCTCTCCATGAGTGTGCCGTTTGCGGCAGGGCGGACAGGTGTCCCGAATGGGGATTGTGCCGGTGGTGTGCCCAATGGAGTCATGCCCCTTGGAGTGTGCATGCTCTGAGTAGGGCTTCCATGCATTGGTTCAAACCGAGCAGGTCCGCTTGTAGGCAGGTTTCCCTGCATGGCCTGACGATTTCTCGTAGCCATAGCGGACATTGCTCCCTGGCCTGCGGCCCAGGGATCCTGCTGGTATAACCTGTCCGCCAGCTGTTCTACCTGGTCAGGGTTCAGCGCGGCTGCGATCTGATCCAGGTCCGAGGTACTGATGGCCTGCCAAGACACGGCACTAGGCCCTTGGCTTGGGGCACGGCTTGGAGCCGCGCTCCCGGCCTCACTCTCGGTAATCATGAAGATCCGATAGATCTCAGGCTGGTTTCCCAGCTGGGTAGGGCTGTAGTGGTCCCCAACTTCCCTGTGGGGGTAGACCATGGGGGGGTCGACGCCCTCTTGGTCTTGGGACCACTGGTACTTAACGCTGGAAGTACCAACGTCAGCCCACCTGTCAGGAGCAGACATCGTTGCGACAGAGACTCGCGCATGGCGGCTCCCCAAATACTCTGGATTACGCCATTGCCTTCCTGTGGTCAGATCCTCTACATGAGAGATGTAATACGGTTCAATGATACCGTTATCCCCTTCGGCCAAGAGGACTCCGTTATCGGACCAACAGAACTTCATACCATCTTGTATGGCCTGACGCCAATCTACGAAGATGATGATGTCTGAATCTGGGTCCCACCCACTTCTCACGGCCCGGCGGCGAACTGTCGGCACGAAGTGAATGTGCGAACGGCCTGTCCCCTTTTTCTTCGTGTTGTGCTCAGGTCTACAGGACAGGCCGTGCCACATAATACCTTCGAAAGCATGCCATCGAGTGCCATGCATGGCGACTTCGGGGTATGGGGCCGGTCTCCCGGCAGGTTGGTCGCACAGTACAATGTAGCTGTACAGCGACCATGGAGCTTTCAATGTCCATGAATGCCCCTGAGAGGCGCGGATGAAGATAGCGGGCTCGCCGGAGTCCCGCATTAACACCTTGAACTGGAGGCGGTGTTTTTCTTCTCCGTCTGGTTCACGAACATGAACAACTGACGTCATGATGGCTGCGAGTTGGTCAACCGAGCGCCTACATAGATGCTCGTTGATGACCTTGGCCTGTTCATACTTTAGGCTATACCCAGCATGTCTTGATTGACCTGTGTTCCACGGATAATGGTCAACGAGTTCCACTAGGTTAACCCAAACCATCGTGATCATCGAAAGATTCCAAGCGCCACACAGGATTGTGTTGCTTGTCTGGCGCATGTCTGCATATCCTGCTGAGAGCTTTGCTCAGCTGTTTGAGAATATCATTGGATGTGGGAAGGATTCCAGCTTTCCTGCATTCCTTCATGAATGTCTCATCCACCGAACGTATCGGTGGGAGCTTCCGAAGCGCAAGTCTGTCCCTGATCACATTTGGAGTCCCACTAGTGAAGGACGCGTCACCTGGGTGGTGCAGCTGAACCACTGGCGGGTTTCCCCGCATCGGAGCCTCTGTTGCTGAGGAGGCTGCGGCTCCAGACGAGGAGGAAGCTGCTGCGGCAGCGCCTGGCGGGTTTCCCCGCGGAGATGCGCGACTGGCGCTGCCCCTGATCTTCGGCACCCAGGTACCCCTCGACATAGCTCCTTCATCGGACCTCCTGGAGCGAGCCGCCACAGGCGAAGCTGGCGCAGGTGCATACCCACTGCGCTCGAAAGCTGCCGCCCCTTTCGCAATGGACTTGCTGCGACTAAGCGGGCGTCTTCGTTCCTCCATAGGGTCCTGAGGTTGCTGCTTGGGCAAAGACGCTTGTGGAGGAGTTGCGCCAATCGGCGGCTTCGGCGTCGCAGATCGAGGCACCTCCATATGCGCGTCTGGCCCAGGGTCCTGAGGGCTCGTCTTCGGTTTCGGCACCGGGGGCGGCTTAGGTGTCGGGGGTTCACTCTTGGCCTTCGAAGTTAGTGGGAGTGGGGGCCTCGTAGCCCTCTTCATGTAGATCTTACTAGAATCTTCCAACATCTTGCGAGTTGCCTCGCGAGTGCGGTCTTCTGCTGTCCGCATACGCTCCTCATCCTCCGCCACACGTTGAGCCTTTATCTCATCCTTGATTGTCGGTTCTGGTTGTTGGGACTGGCTAGAGACGCCGGGCGAGTTTCCTCGCATACTAGGAAGACTGTAGAGCGCGTCTTTCTCTTCCTGGGTCATGGCTACCAGTCCCCTTGGAACCGGGGTAGGCTTTTCTTCTTCTTTCGGATCCAAGTGGCTCAAAATCCCGAGACGATGATTCACTTCCGCGATCTCGTCCTGCGTCATCGGGATAAGTGGCGGATGGCCCTCTTTATGAGGGGTTTTGCCCCTCTTGGGGCTCAGGCCTTCGTTGTTGCCAACGGGGCATCCTGGCCTGTGGTTCTGGAACGGCTGGAAACAAGGTCCGCATGCTGCGTGAGGCCTATACTGCTTGCGCGCCGCGATAATATCTCGTAACTGAGTCCGCACTTCTTGAATTTCAGGGCGGCGGATGTTTGTTGCAAGCTGGTAGCCTCCGCGGATGGGCTTGCCATCGCTGTCCCTATAGGCAGGGTTGCCCTGGCCGAAGGCCGAGTGTTCCCCTTTTTCGGCGTCTTGGGTCGTTGTGCGGAAGTAGCTGGCCACCTCTCCTGAGAGCGTGTTCTTTTGGGCCAGCCTGTCTCCACTCACGAGGAAGTCGAGCCTGTGGATGTGGCTCTTCTCTGACGCGCGCATGGGAACGAGACCTTCTGGTGTTCTCATCAGAAGAAGCTGCCGAAGCAGCAGGAGCGGCACCCGGTGGAGGTGCCTGAGGAGGCTCCTGTGCGATCCCAGATGGATCGTCCGATGGAGGCAGGTCTCCCTGCTGGGTGGAGCTCGGCGCAAATGGTGCTTGTGCCGATGGTGATGATGATTCAGACTCGTCAGGATCGAAGTCAACCTCTTCCTCACAATTCATGTCCATCATGAGGATGGTGACGTCATCCTCATCTAACCCACAGCCATCGCCATCTACTTCTTCTGATGTCGAACTACCAATGATGATGGCCATTGGCGTATCTGGTACAGGCAGGTTTCCCTGCATAGCCGGCGTCTGGGCGTCGCTCGGCTGTCCCGGAGTAGGAGGCATTGTTGTCGGCTCAGGCTCGTCGCCGAGCATAGGCTGCCCAGCAATGTTACGCATGGCCGTATGGTTTGGCCTCATTCCCACCGCCTGGAGACCCCATCCTGGCGGAGGAAGATCATGACCGCGCATAGCCATCGCCATTTCCAGAGCACGACGCCATCTACCACGGGAGTATATCAAGTGTCTCTGCACTTCCTGAGGATACACGCTGTCAATGAGAGTCAGAGCTGCCAAAAGTAGCTCTGAACTACCGCAAGCATCATTATCCTGTTCTGTCATGATGCCAGCTTCGATGTGTTCTTGACTCTCAGGATAACCAATTGTAAGTATCTCATGCATCCTCATGAGGGTCTGCAAAAGGGTACGTGGTCCATATTCGCCTGGAGCAAGCGAACCAGGAGGTATGAACGGAATATCTGGTTCGCCTGCAATGAAGGCCTGAACAAATGCCTGAGACTCCATTTCAATTAAGTCTTCAGTGGTCTGGGGATATTCTCCCATCAAAGAAGGCGTGTTTCCAGGCGGGATTTCGGGCGGAGGTTCGAGGTTCCGTTGAACCTCGGAAGGCGAAGCCTCTATAGTGGTGTCCTCGTCGTCGCTCTCGTTGGCCATGATGTTGCCTGGGTTCCCGAACATCCAGTCGAAGAAAGAAAGAGGCTCGTTTCCAAGCGTACCGTGTTCCACGGGAGTGAGTTCGTTACTGCCCGTGACGAACCGGCGGACGTACTCGAGGTAGTGCGCGTACAATCCATGACCATACCCCTCGAGCTCGTCGATGTTGTCCATGCCAACAACCCAAGTGACAAATATCTGTTCCATAGCCTCAAAGTCCTGGAGGCTCAGATATTCAATGGGTGGTGCACTTGAGCCAAAATGGACTTCGGACGACATGCCCTTTCCATTTCCCTTCGCTGGACAATCTCGCACAAGATGATCGGAACTACCACATTCATGGCATTTGAGAACCTGGCCGTCTCTACCTCGCGGGTTTCCCCGCCTACCTTTACCTTTACCTGAGGTCTCTCTACGGCCTTTACCACGGCCTTTTCCCCCAAAGAATATCTCATCATGTTGTTCATCTGAGAGCCTCTGGAGAAATGCCGCGACACCTCGCCCGTTCAACCTCCGACGACCACGCTTGCCTTTACCCTTTCCTTTGAAACTTCTGCGTATCCTCCTTCTAACACGACGCACTGGTTTTCGTGTGAACCTCCTCCACCTTCGTTTAGCCTGTTGTAACAACCAGAATAAGTGCTCAGCACGCTGATTGTCGTTATCCATATTCATGATATCTGACCAATCTAGAGCTTCAACACCATCTGATGATATAGTGTCTGTATCGGTGCCGGAGTCGAAATCTTCGTATCCTAAATAGGTGGATACACCGTCGGTTAGGGGATTTGATTCCCCCCATAGCGAGCGGTGTGGTTGTGGTTCTCTAGAAGGAGGGCTGGTTGCCCAGCTTGGTTGTGATCGATCCCCTGCTAATAAAGCAGTGGATTCTCCTGGGTCATCGGCCCATATGTTTGAGGGCCCGTTTCCAGGCTGGGCTTCAGTAGTCAAGGTAGTGTAGAAATTTCCACTACCAGATCCCCTTCCTCTTCCAAACACGGATCCTATGTTGCCAGGAGATCGTTCGGATAGGTGGCCTATCGAACGCATCCTTTCCAGCAACTCATCATATTGTTGTTGTGTTCGAGGCATTTGGTGGTTGAGTGGCTGTAAGAGTTGCATGGCTTTCTGGTTGCCGACGCCTAAGGCGCGGAATAGGATAGTGGTTAGCAGTTGGAAGTTAGGAAGGTCGAATCCCACCGACTGTGCCTCAAGTCGGGCCATTTCGAATCGGGTAAGAGTGACATCGATTCGTTCCCCGTGAGGCACATGGAAGTCGATGAGTTGTGTGCCGGAAGTGAGCTGTCGCTCATCTTCCAGGCGTTCGAACTTCATGCTGAGGAGGAGCATGATGTAAGTTACTGGGTCTGTGTGGACCCCATCAATGTCAGCACCATAGTTTATAATGTCAGGCGGTACCCTCATGGCGAGTGTCCTCGCTAGGCCACCTAGGCCGCGTTGTATTGCGGCCGCTTGGGCCTGTGGCGTCATACGTCCGCTTGTAACGTTGAGCCATGCGTTGACCTCGTAGATGTACTCACGAAAAGGTACATTACCTTGAGGGTCCCAATATGGGCCATGTGTTTGCCCATCGGTGCTGTTATCTCCACGACGCATGTGTCCGATTGCTGCCCCCAGCGCGAACCATATGATAGCGAAAACGATTAGCCCGAGAATGTGTAACGAAGGACGATTATGATGCGCGTTGTCGCGCTGGGATAGCGCCTTGTCGAGTCTTCGAGGCGCTCTGTCTGGCGGGTCTCCCCGCCCTTGCTTCAAGTATTGCGCTGTTAGCTCGTTGCCGAGCGGTTGGTAGTAACGCAATGATGAAGCGTATATGGTACCAGTTTGGTCGTCTAGACGTCGTACCTCTCGTGTTGCTTCTTGCTCTTGAATAGATCCTCGTAAACGTACTGGGAGTGGTGGCGCAGGGTGGTAGGTGGTCACGAAGATCGTGCCGAAGAATATGAGGCTAAGAAGAGCAAGAGCTGACCACACGAGAGTGCGGCCAGCTCCGCTACCAAGTCGAAAGTGAGCCTGGTAACTCAAATAGGGCATATAGCCTGGCAAATTGCATCCATCGCTCTGCTGTGAAGGTACAGTATGAGGGGTGGATGGGTAAGATAGGATAAGATCGATGTAATGATCTTTCCAGCACATAGCGAACACTCGCGGTGTCCGGGCAAATAGGGCGCGCGTGCCTTGAGCCCAAGGCAGCGGCGCGCGAGCTATGCTCCCGATACTGTAACATCTCCCAAAGAGCTACCCTTAAAGTTCAGCACCATTATCAGTCTCAGCACCCTCATCATAATCATGATCATGATCAATCACCATCGTAACCTCATCATCATCATCCTCACCATCCTCCTCATCATCATCATCAGCATCATCATCATACTCGTATTTGCGATTATCGACATCAGCAACATCAACACCACCATCGCCATCACCATCATCATCACGAGCAGCAACATCATCATCACCGTCAGCATCATCATTATCCTGATCCTGATCCTGATCCTCATCATGGCTCTCCCAGCCTCGGTGGCACGAGGTGTCACACGTGACGGCCTCCCCGGCCCCTTCAAGCAGTCGCCACCCAGAATGCTGGGCTGACACAGTGGCGAGAGGTGACACAGGCACCTGGACAGAGAGGACAAGAACCACCCTCATGAGATCCTCCCCGCACACAAGGGAAGCCCTCCAGCAATCCCGCCGGAGGAGAATCTCAAACAGGGCAAGACTACTTCGTGAGGGCCCATGCCTGTTCAGTAGACGCGGGCTGGATGGGTCGGGGTCGTTTCTCCGCCTGTGATCAGACGCACGGCCTCCGCTGACTTCTTCGCCGCCTGCCCTGGCCCAGGCTTCGGGGCGCGGCAGGAGCGAACGCGAGAGGCGCGCCCGGGCAGCAGCCGATGCCCTCACCTCCAGCGAGACAGCTGCGGCGGGTCCAGTCCGAGCGCTTGCCGGGACATGCTCTGTGCCTTGTCTCCTGCGCCTCTGGCCAAGGCGTCGAGCTCCTGCTGCATCTCGCCGAACTGCCTGGCCATCTCCTCCTGTGCGGCGACCAGCTGTTCCAGCTGCAGCCCGAGCTCCTGCGTGGCCTCCTCCTTTCTGTTGAGCGGCATCGACGTCACGAAGGAGCCCCTCCTCTTGCCCGACTTTATGACGTCGTGAGCCGAGAAGAGGCCGCACTTTCTTGCTTGGGCGGTGCGGACGAAAGCACGGAACACCGCGCAGCGCACCTGGGCGCGGCGGAGCCTCCGGTCGACGGCCGGGAACTCCTGGCAGACCTCGCGGAGCGCGAGCTGCGACAGCGTCACGGAGTCCACAAAAGAGATCGTGCGGAGGTGATCCCTGACGAGCTCCTCTGTCTCGAGCAACACGTCCACGTCGCCCCACACGTCCCCGTGCCCGAGGACTCGCAGACCGTTCACCCTCAGGATCCCGTCCCTGACGAAGAGCATCTTGTAGGACAAGCTGAGGTCCTCGTGGGCCCCAAAGAAATGCACCTCCATGCGTTGCGCGATCTCATGCTTCGCGACGGGTGGCAAATCTTGCACCCACCAAACTTTGTTTAGGAATCTTCCGCGCGTGTGCTCCGTGATCTTGGCCCGGAGGCTATCTGAAAGGCGCTCGCCCAGCATCTTGATCTGGGCCATCTGTTTTGGTATATGGCTTGACATGGTCATGTAGTCTCGCAGCTGGACCTGCAATTTGTGAGGCAGTTGCCGCCCAACGCACACGTCGTTGAGCTCGTCCATCTGCTGATTGAAGGTTTGGGCAGCGGCATTGAAATTGCTGACTATGGAAACGACCGTGGCGATCACGTAGGCCCAGACAAGCGCGAGTGCCATCGTGGCGAAGACGCTGAAAACGTACTCGGTGTGGTTCTGAGGGACAATGTCGCCGTAGCCAACAGAGGTGATGGTCATGACAGACCAATACAGAGCCAACATGTACACGCACATGCCGTCCTCCTCCACCGACGGGGCGCACGGGTCGCCAGACTGATCGACCAGGTGCGACAGCCACGACTTTTCCGACGTGAAGCCCGCGAGCTCGAAGAAGACGCCCCTCCAGTGAATGCTCTCGATGCCGACCCACAGGCACGCAAGCCAGTGGCAGGTGAGCGATACAAGAAATGCGGACCTGACTATCTCCAGGACGTTGAGGGAGAAGCCCAACCTCACGTTGATTCGTAGCATGAAGTGCGAGAGCCGTTCCATGTGATGCAGACGCAGGAAGCGCAATATCCGCAGAGCCCTGAGCATCGCCATGGCCTTCACACCGGAAACGTGTTGGTGGACACTGGCGAACAGTATGGACAGCAATCGCGGTCCTGTGGCGAGAAGGTCAATCCAGAACCAGCCAGCCTGACCGCGGGAATCACTGAAAGGTAGTGAACAGTAGTGCCGAGCAATGAGCCAGTTATCGTCCTCCCATTCCGTTCCTCCAAGTGTGTTCACCCTCTCGTAGGCCTTGAAGAAATTCATGACTATGTCGATCGTAAAGGAGATGTCGATAATGTTCGAGGCTGCGGTGAAGGGCGACTCGTGCCTGCCCTTCTCGAGCACGACGTCCAGGGGCACCAGAAAGCAGCTCAAACCGAGCAGGGAGAGCATGTAAAACTCCCACGCCGAATACCAGAAGTTATCCGAATCAGGAATGATGACGCCCCTGCCGCAGCAGCGGCGCCCGTCGAGGTGTTGGTCGCCTTTCCTCGGAGCCGCGGGCTCTATGCGCTCGGTGCGCTTCATCTCGCGCAGCAAGGGCGCCACTGTGTCCTCCAATCCATGGTCCTCCGTCGTGGAGGCTAGAAAGCTTGCCTTCCGCCGCATGGCCAGAAACGTCAGACGCTTGGTGCTGCCAGACTTGGCAATGCCTGCCAGCCACGTGCCGACGGCGATGCCCCGCCAAGCAGGGCATGCTTGAGATGGAATGGCCAAGGAACGCTGGCGCGGGGACTGATGGGCCCACTTTCCGCCACCACTACCATATGTAGGAAGAGGAGGAGGAAGAGGAGGAGGAGGAGGAGGAGGAGCAGGAGGAGGAGGAGGAGGAGGAGGAGGAGGAGGACCTCCTCCCCGTCGTACAGATGGTAGTGGTGGTGGAGAATTTGCCCATAAGGGACCCCCGCCTGGCGAGCACCAGCTTTGCTGAGACACTGCCAGATCCTGCCGAGCCTTTCCTCTGACCCTGCTACCACACCACGCCTGCGACCTCACACACGTCCGGCCACGGATGCATCGCAGCCGTGCCGACCGAACTCCCAGGCCCCCCCTGGCGCCGTACAACGGGGTATAGGGGGAGGGGGGAAGGCTTCTTAGAAGAAGGCTGCCTATTAGAAGGCGCCATCCCTGCATCTGCAGAGAAGGCCCTCGCCTGCTAAGCAGGGGCGCTTCTAAGAAGCCTTCCCCCCTCCCCCTACCCCCCTCTGCGCGCGGCCGACACCCGGCTTCGCGCTCTGCGCCGCGCAGCGCGCGTTCCGCCTCGCGCTCCAGCGCCGCCGCCTGGACGACGGGCCACTGTCCGCAGAGACTCGACGTGCTGGTTCGTTCCCATCACGGCATAACGACGGGGCCTGCAGAAGACGCGACCCTCTCCCTCAGGCAAAGGAAAAGTCACAGCGGGAGGCTTCCGGATATTCTCGGCCCCTGGGGGCCCTTACCAGCCCTCGGGAGCGTAATAAAAAGACTCGGGATGAAAAAACACTTGAGATCTCCAGGGGTCGAGACCTCCAGGGTTCGACGTCATGGAAGAATCTGGACGTCGACGCACGCAAGTCTCGACCCCCCCCCAGGTCCAGCTTCTCCTCCCGAGCCGCTTCTTGACGGCCCCGGGGTCCCCGGCGAGGGCCCCCCCGAGGCAGAGGCACTGAAGAACCTCCGCGGTGACTCGTCCGACGCTTTGGAGGTCCAGGCCTGGCCCAGGCCGCAAAGCGCGAGCCAGGATCACCTCTTCAAGACAACGATCGGGGGGGCTGGCTCAAGGGGGGGGGGGAACGTCGACCTGGAATCTGCGTTACGTCGCCGATGCAATAGAAGGGGCGATGGGCCCCCGATAGCGACACCGCACGCTCCTGGGGGGTGGGGCTATCGGGCCCCTATCGGCGATGAATGGGCTATGTAATGCACTCCCCTCCTCGGAGCCTACCCCCCTTAGCGTTGCCCCTGACCGCGCCTCAGCGGGCGACCCAGGACGCCAGTGCCGCAATCGCCAGCAAGACACTATGCTCCCATCGGTGTCGAAGCATTCAAAGGAGCCACCATCCCGACGATCGAATCGGCTCTGGATCACCTCGACCTGGGGGGGACGTGGGGGAGGGGGATATGAGGACGAGAGGGAGCAGGAGAGGGCGGCCATGGACGAACCAGAGGACATGACGGGAGCCGCGAGCCGAGCAGGGACAGGGCACTGCCCGGAGCGCGAGCGCGCGCGGCGTGCCGAGGCCGCTCGCGGCGCGGGCGCTCTGGAGCGGCCTGCGCCCCAGGGGCGCAGCGCTCAGAAGCGGACATGGCCTCCGGGCACCCCGAGGCTGGCCGCGTACTCCTGGCCAAACGCCCGCATGCCCTCCAGCGTCCGCACCGGCGCAGAGCACCCGGTGAGCGTGGAGGCCAGCCCCTCGAAGAGGCCGCCCTTGCCCGGGGCGACGTCGTACCCAGAGCTCGCGCGCACCAGCTGCGCTCCGCTGGCACGGTTGCACTCGCGCATGGCGACGAACTCCTCGGCGCAGCCTGCCGCCTTGTGGCTGCTGGCGGTGCACTTCATGAGGTTGACGGTTTGGCCAATGCAGCAGTCAGTGTTGCTCGCCTTCGCCATGGCAGTCAGCTCGTTCTGCAGCTTCTCGCACTTGCTGGGGACGCCGACGCTCTTTGCCAAGCACGCGGTCCACTCCTTCTTCTTGGCCTCGATGTTCGCCATGGGAAGATTTGGTAGCGGCCGCCAGCGGACAAAGGGGGACAGAAAGGCCAACGCCGCGGCGAGCCCAGACGGCTTGAGCCCAACTGGCTACGGAAGAGGCGGAGGAGGTTGAGGAGGAGGAGTGGGAGGCAAGGGAAGGAGGGGGTGGAGGTGGTGGAAGGAGCCCGCAGGACGAGACGGGGGAGGCGTCCTGCAAGCAGCGAGCTTCCTGGTCGACACGGCTGGAAGGAGGAAGGGCCAATAGAAAGGACGCACGCCCTCCTGGGCCGAGCTCGTCCTCGACGACCCTGGCCAGGCACATGAAGACAAGCTCCAGCAGCGCCTCGTCTCAGCCGAGGCATGGTCGAGAAGGCCCGGGGGTCCTCCTCTGGCTACCCCCCCTCCTGCAGCGGGTAAGCACCATGGGGGACCTCGCTCTGAAAAACAGGGGCTCACTCGGCGTCAATGCTTGAGCTTCTCCCAGGGTGCCCCCGAGCTCCTGTGGGTCCGCAGGGCCATCGAAGGATAAAGAAACATTCGTGGGGCACCTACTGGCAAGCCTGCTTCTCATTTCGTTTGCTTACCGTGCACCTCCGTCTCCTCATTCGATTCCTATTCCTCCCCCTCCTCCTCCTCCTCCCCGTCCTCCTCCTCCTCCTCCTCCTCCTCCTCCTCCTCCTCCTCCTCCTCCTCCTCCTCCTCATTCATCATCATCATCACCACCATCACCACCACCACCAACATCATCATCATCATCATCATCATCATCATCATCATCGTCATCATCATCATCATCATCAGCATCAGCATCAGCATCAGCATCATCATGATCATCATCATCAGCATCATCTTCATCATCATCATCATCACCCGCATCATCAGCATCATCATCACCACCATCATCATCATCATCAGCATCAGCAACACCATCAACATTATCATCATCATCACCATCATCATCCGCAGCATCATCAGCAGCATCATGATCATCACCGTCAGCATCGTCATCATCGCCATCATCAGCATCATCAGCATCAACAGCATCAACATCATCATCATCATCATCATCATCAACATCAACATCAGCATCATCACGATCATCAGCATCATCAACGACATCATCATCAGCAGCATCACCATCATCCTCATCATCATCATCCTCATCCTCCTCATCATCATCAACATCCTTTGAAACGCTGTATGAAGTTTGCCCGTGCCGCCCAACCGTGCAGCATGCACAACGCTGCACCAACGAAATGATTCCGTCGCCTCCTCCTCCTCCTCCTGCTCCTCCTCCTCCGTCTAGTCGCTGCATGAGGTTTACAGGTGACGCCCGACCGTATCATGTACAACTGCACACCATCGAAAGTCTCGAAAAAAACAGAGGCCTCCAACACGACCCGAAGAAGCTCCAAGAAGGCCCCAGGTTGATTATTGTTGAGGACCGCTGAGCCTCACTTGAGCTTCGCTTTGATTAGTATGCTCCCTTCTTGCTTCACTGGTGTTGCCCCGCTGCCTCTCTTACGATATCTCGCCCTGGAACTGTTTCTTGATGGGCTGGTGAGGATGATTACGCGAAGCGTCAAGGACATTATCTTGGAATATTGCGGGGTTGCACATTCAAGAGGGCGGTCAACACCCAGTGCTCGGCGGTCTTGAGGTCAGCGTTCCATGACCTCGGCCTCAAGTCACGAACAACGGCGAGGCGATCGGACCCACAACAGAGGACGAGGAGAAGCAGCCTGAGCACAACGGGGGAGCAGGAAGAGGGGAGGGGGAGCAGGGAAGGATGCAACAAGGGAAGAAAAAGGAGAGAGCGCAGCAGTCCCACTCGAACCTCATGGCCCAGGTGGTTTAAGGAGTTGGTTCTTCCGACCTTCTCCTTCGCCTTCGGAGAAAGGCGTTTTTTTTTCCCCCTAGGCAACTGGTTGGGCCTCGAGGACCCGAAGCGTCACGGGGAAAGGTTCTGGCCCTGGCCCAGGCTGGCCGCGACAAGCATATGTATCCAACTTCATGATACAACTGATGGCCTCCCCCCCCTCCCAAACCCCCGACGCCGTGATGTATTCGCAACGCAGGCCCCAGAGGTCTGGACCCGGTCCACGGGACTGGACTTTCATCCCTGGCCGTTATTTGACGACCCCTGGGCCCCGCGAGGCCCCCCAGGGGCCGAACACTGCCAAAAACAGTCCGTAATGAGTTTTTCCCTACCTAGGCTCTGCCTAGAAGGGTTCTTACTCTCTTAGCTTAAAGGGGCCGGGCAGTGGAACACGCCCCGGGCGGTTCCCCCAGTCCCCTGGGAGCGGTCCCCCCCCCTCCCCTGGGAGCTTTAGCTTTAGCTTTAGCTTTAGCTTAGCTTTAGCTTAGCTGTAGCTCAGCTTTAGCTTAGCGTTTCGCTTAGCTTTTCGCTTAGCGTTTAGCTTAGCTTTAGCTTAGCTTTAGCTTAGCTTTAGCTTAGCTTGAGCTTAGCTGTAGCTTAGCTTTAGCTTAGCTGCTGCTCAGCTTTAGCTTAGCTTTAGCTTAGCTTTAGCTTAGCGTTAGCTTAGCTTTAGCTTAGCTTTAGCTTAGCTGTGGTTTAGCTTTAGCTTAGCTTTAGCTTAGCGTTACTGTTACTACTAATGCTGCTTTCCTAGGGGTTCCAACTCCTAGGTAGGGTCGCACTGGGATAATTGTTTCGCAGCGCGGAGGGGTCTGGATCACGCGGGACAGAGGCTGCGTGCACACTGCGATCGGCTGTCCGCCGCTGCCCTCCACCGCGGCTGCACGCCAGAGCGACCCTGGGCAAGAGCGATCTTTGGTGCGCGGTGTGCTGCGGCCCCCTGCGCGCAGGGCGGCAGCAGCGGCCTGCGTGCCCAGGCTCGACACACCCCCGCGTCCCACAGCAGCCGCGCACCCAAAGGCCGCTCTGGCGAAAAGGGGGGCACACGCTGGCATGGATTAGGGATCCGTGGATATGGCGCGCCGGTGCCAGATCCACGGGTCGGGGCAAGCCCCCTCCCGAGATGTGAGGCAGATCCCGTCCGATGTGGCGACGGAGCGCGCCGACTCTGCCCAGAAGCGGGACCCCTCGCTGATCTCGGGAAGCAGGCAATGACATACATAAGCACATGCTTTCGGATGTCCGTGCGGATTGCTCGGATCCGCGCTGCACTGGCGGCGCTGGAGGCGCCTCCAGGGAGGCTCCAGCGCCGATCCGGAAAAATCCGCGCGAACCTCCGAAAGTTTATGCTTATGTCGTTGTCTGCTCCGCAGTGATCCGCGCGCCTGCATCCATATTTGCGCGTCCTCGGGAAGGGTCCCTCCTGCGCCCGACCAACGCCCAGACCCCCGACGTCATGATTTGGTGCACAGGGTCGACCCCTGGAGGTCTCGACTCATTCCCTGGGACAAGTTTCTCATTCTGAGCCGTTTTCGGGCGGTCCCGAGGCCCGGAGCCTCCAGAGGCAGAAAGTCATGAAAAGCCTCCCGTCGTGATTTCTGTACATGACTCGAAATTGAGCAGGGACCGACCGTCCCGGCATTCCTAATGGCCTGCCTTATTCTCAGAACCAAAACGTGATCTAAGAGCAAAAACATGGTTCTCATCATCTCAACCCGACGCATGAAAACAGCAACAATTTTCAACCAGAAATGTGTCAAGAACATTTCGTGCAGACCACGAAAGGCTCTCAGAACATGTTTTGGCCCCTGAGACCCGACGTCTCAAGAATCTGAGACGCTGTGAGAAATCGCCTGGAGCCCCAGACCCTATCTTTCTGCGTCGCCGGTCGAGCCCGACCGATCCCGGAGGGCCCCGGAGCCCGAAAGTATGCGAAAACGCTCGGCTCGAACAAATGGAGTCGCCAGGATCTCAGGGGTGGGCGGATAAGCAAGCCAAGACGCCGCAGAGGAGGAGGAGGAGGAGGAGAAAACAGAGGAGGAAGAGGAGGAGGATAAGAAGGAGGAGGAGGAGGAGGAGGAGGATAAGAAGGAGGAGGATAAGAAGGAGGAGGAGGAGGAGGAGGAGGAGAGGGAGGAGGATAAGAAGAAGGAGGAGGAGGAGGAGGAAACGAGGAGGAGGAGGAGGAGAGGAGGAGGAGGAGGAGGAGGAGGAGGAGGAGGAGGAGGAGCTCCGCGAGGGGGTGCGTGCCCGGCGTGCGCCCGACCACCCGCGCCGTCCCCCTCGGGCGGCGGCGGCCTCGGGCGGCGTGCGGCCTGTGAGCCCGCTGTGGCGGCCGAAGACACCCCGCACGCCCTCCTGCCGCGGGCGACGGGCTGGGCCACGCTGTCATCGGGGGGGACGACACCTCTGATGGGCCTGTCTTCCACCACCACCACCACCGCAAGTTGGATGGGGGGGAAGGAGGAGGAGGACGAGGAGGAGGAGGACGAGGACGAGGACGAGGAGGAGGAGGAGGAGGAGGAGGAGGAGGATCCCCTCCACCTCCAACTTATGGTGGTGGTGGTGGGAAACAGGCCCATCACCATCGGGGGGGGGGGAGAGAGGGGCACTTTTCGGGCCCGACAGGCCCTCCCCCCCGGGGGGGACGGCCTGACGGGCCCCCTTTCCTGCACTACGGCCCTCGCTGCCCCCCACGGATCGCCCCCCCCCGCTGCGCGAGGGCGGGCGGGCGCTCGCCGGGTCCGGGAGGGAAGGCCCGCGAAGCTCGCAGCAGCGGTCGGACAAGAGTGAAGGGGCCCAGGGACACACGAACATAACATACACACAGATACCAGGATTCCCCATATTTCCCTATGTCTTCTGGGTTTTCGTCTTCCCCCCCGTTGTGCATATGTTCCCATATTTTCCGGGGAATCGACGAGTAATTGTGTCTGTGTCTTTGTTTCCCTTCTGGAAAGAGGTGGAGGGCACCGAGGAAGCTGGAAACGCAAACCCCTCGGGTCACGAGCAAAAGTCACGGCGGGAGGCTTTTCGTTGTCTTCGGCCCCTGGGGGCCTCTGCCGGGCCTTGGGAGCGTCAAAGAACGGCTCTGGACCCGCTTCTCGTCAAAGAACGACTCTGGACCCGTTTCTCGTCGACGAGAAACGGGTCCCCGGGAAGGGGTCCAGACCTCCGGGGGGTCGACGTTGTATGACAAATTCATGACGCCAGGGATCTGGGGACGCACATGGCCGGGCTCCCGTGCGGGACATTCTGGAGGCCACGCGCTGGACACACATGTGGAAGCACCGTGCGCACAGCCACAAAAAGGACCGAGCGCTGGAAAGGCTCTCGCCAGCACGTGGTCGCGTCGTGAAGAAGATCACGACGGGATTTGTTTTGTTTCTTGCCATGTTTGGCCCCCAGAGGCCCTGACCGGGCCACAGGACGGTCAACACAAACACCTGGGATGAAAGACGCGCCCTGGGGCAAGGGTGAGGACCTTCGGAGGCCCCGCATCGAAATTCGCCGGCCTAACGGGCCAGAGGCGTGCTAAGATCTCCGGTAGCTTGTAAACAATATTTTGATAGTTCGCGCGCGCAGGGCGGGCCCTGGGGGTCCCTGGACGAAAAGTACCCCGGCAGACTCCCGGCAAGGTCTGTTCAAGGATGCCGGAACTCTTTTTCGGAGCCCCAGAGGGCTCCAAATCTGTCCAAGAGGGCCCCAAGAGGTCTCCCAGACGGTCAAAGAGGCCCCCGAGACGCCCAAAGAGCGCTCCAAGACGCCGATGATGACCCCAAGACGGCCCAAGAGGCCTCCAAGTGGCCTCCAAGAGGCCTCACAAGAGGGCCCGAGAGGCCAAAATCATAAATTTTACAATGGTTTGGGAAGGATGTTGGCCTTGTCGCCTTGTCGGTCATCCGATGCTCCAAGACGGCCCAAGAGGCCCCCAAGAGCGCCCCAAGACGGGCCAAGAGGCTTCCAAGAGGCTTCCAAGAGGGCCCCAAGAGGGCCCCGAGACGGCCCAGGAGGCGCCCAAGACGGCCCCAAGAGGGGCCCAAGAGGGGGACTACGAACCGAAAACTCGAGCCTTCCGCCCCAAGAGGGCCCCAGGAGGCCCCCAAGAGGCCCCAAGATGCCGCCAAGAGGCCCACAAGAGGCCCCAGGAGGCCCCCAGGAGGCCCAAAAGAGGCTCCAAGAGGCCCCAGAAAATCAAAAATGCCTCCCAGGCGCCCCCGAACGGCTTCTCAAAAGACCCCAAGAGGCCTCCCAAAGAAGCATCTTGACGACGACCCTGTTTGGCCCCAAGAGCAACATAAGATGCCAACGATGGGCTTCCTCCTCCGCCCCTTCCCCTTCCTCCTCCTCCTCCTCCTCCTCCTCCTTCTCCTCCTCCTCCTCCTCCTACTTATCTTCATCCTCCTCCTCTCCTTCTCATCCTCTCCTCCTCCTCCCCTCCCCTTCCCCAATCCTCATCTTCCTCCTCCTCCTCCTCCTCCTCCTCCTCCTCCTCCTCCTCCTCCTCGGCGGCGCCACATTGGCCCCGGGCCCACGACGAAGCAGTAGCGATCATGCAACATGGGCCGCCGGAATGAGCGAAGCGATTGAATAATAATCATCGGATGCCTGGATTTATCGGGTCGGGCGAAAAGGAGATTCGGAGGCAACTACTGGGAGGATTTCGTCGGACAAATTGAAGAGGATTAAGCCCCATTTGGGAGCTGTTACGCCGGAATGGGCCTCGGACTAAGCAGGATTAAGCTGGATTAAGCGGGATTAAGCGGGATTAAGCCGGATTAAGCGGGATTAAGCCGGATTTCGGACCAGGGCAAAGTCAGAATTTAACCTCCCAGGAGTTGCATCCGACAGAAGGGATCGTCTAGGGGTGAAGGGTTTGCGGATCAGCTCGTGTCCCTGGCGCCTCCCGGCGCCGGCGGCTCCCGTGAACCGAGGAGAGCGCCTGGTGGCGGGGCCGGAGCCAGCTGCACGCCGCAAGCGTTGGACGGCGGCAGGCTCGTGCCGTGACAACGCCCGCGCTGGCTTCTGACGCTGCGCGGACAGATCAGCCCTGAACGCTCGGCCCAGACGTCCAGCTGCTCCAACTTTCTTTCGCGGCGTGGGCCCCGGATGTCGGGACCCGAATCGCTGTTTGACGGCCCCGAGGCCTGGCGAGGGCTCCAAGAGGCCCAAAGCTTGTTTCAATCTATGTGTATATATAGATGTATATATATATATGTGTGTATAGAATGTCCGACGCACATGTCCGACTCAGCCGCTCGGGGGTTGCTTCGAGCGCGCGCCGTATTCACGATGAGTCTGACACTGCTAGCGGGCGCAAAGACTGGAGGAGGTTCCATTGAGATATCAACGGCCCTCCCAATTTTTTCGGGGCGTCGGCTCTCTGGGGGGCGACTCTCGATCATCAGATCGCTCCATGTCGCCCGATCTTGAGCCGCTGGCGGCTTTTCGCCCTGCACGCCCAGGCCGGGGCTGCCGCCGCGCTGGGGCTTCGCAGGAGATCCAGGCCCTTTCCCCGCAGGCAGCGAGCTCCTGGGCGACTGCAGGGGGGGGGTAAGCCCAGACCCCCTCGAGGGATGTACAAATCATGGTAGGTGTTTGTTCTATATTTTCGGCCTCTGGGGGCCCTTACCGGGCCTCGAGCTCGTCAAAAGACGACTCAGGACCAACAGCCGAGGAAGCTGGCACATGTGCTACCCAACGGAAGCGTCACTGCATCACGCGGCGACCGCCGCCGCGCCCAGCAAGTCTCCCGTGTCTTCCGAGCGAAAGGCGTTGGGACTCCCGCGTGCATCAGCCTGCTGAATATCACGTCCTGGGAATAGCCCGAAGGCATCGGCGGCTTTACCCGCCTGCATCGTCGCAGGACAGGAAGAGGAGTTCCTGGAAGAGTGCACGGTCGTGTCTTGATCGATGACGCCAGAAGGGGAGGAGGAAAGCGAGGAGGAGAACGAGGCGGAAAGCGGAGAAGGTCTCGGCTGATCTTTCGAAGAGCAGAACCGAGCGCACCAGGACCTGTTCGAGGATTTTTGTTCAGCAGGGGCCCGAGCACGAGGCGCTCAACACGCACACTTGCTCCGACCATCCCTTCCGCCCCTCCTGCCCCCTCCCCCATATGCCCATGTGCCCTTCCTGCACCCTCCCCCCGCGCTCACCCCTACGTCCCCGGACCCCCGACGTCACTATTTCTTCATAACGTCGACCCCCAAAAGGTCTCGACCCGCTCCCCGGGACCAGCTTCTCATCCTGCTAGTTTTTGGACGGTCCCGAGGCCCTGGAGAAGCTGAACATAGCGAAAACCTTCCGTCATGATTTCTCGAGACCTGGGGGGGGGGGGTCTGGGCCTCCCCCTCCCCCACACACCCACCCACCCCGTGCCTGGGAGTGGCAGGGAGGACGGCATAACTGGCCACACCCCTTGGGATGCACGGGGACAGCTGGGCGGCGGGGTATCCAGACATCCTCCGACGTGATGTCTGCAATCCGCGTCCCCCAAACCCCCCATGCTGTTCACGGAGGTAGTTTTGCGCCCTGGATCCATTTATGGTGTCCCCGGGGCTGGGCAATGCATCTGGGAGGCCAACGTCGGGGAAAAGCGCCAGAATGAACAAATCATATCGCCAGACATCTGGGGACGGACCGCGCTGGTGATGCTATGGAGGACCCCCCGCCGACCTCCCAAAAACCCTCCCAAGAACCCCCCCGATACGGTGGCAAGGTAGGCCGAACGTAACTACATACATACAAAGTTACGTTGGAGTTTCGCGCCATGCCCTCTGGTCATTGAAATGTTTCGGACAGGCGGAAGGGTGCATAGAGGATGTGTATTTCGTATTTTTTGTATGATAAAGATACTAAAGGGTAGCACCGTACCGTGTAGTGAAATCCAACATGTACAGTGTACGATCGCACAGTATATATACACGGATGTGTGAACATTTGATTATGTATATGCATGTGTATATCATAGGTGTGTGCATATGCACGTGTGTTTACATAAATGTATGTGTTTACCTGTGTACATATACATACATACATACATACATACATACATACATGCATGCATGCATGCATGCATGCATGCATACATACATACATACATACATATGTGTATATATATAGTTGTGCGCGTGTGTGTTAAGCATCGTGGGCCACACGCAGTGCGCATCTGGCAACCAATGTTGTACAATGTGTATCAAGCACACGTGGGTAATGGACTTTTACAAACGAGTTGACACATCCCACGCTCTTGCGAACATCCCACCCACCCACCCACCCGCAGCTTGGTGTGCAAAACCCATGCGGCGGCGATTACGCTGAGTGCTTGGCGTTGGCTGGTGCATCTCTGCGACCGCGTTGGCCCGCGCATGTTCGCGCGCACAGCGGCCAACTAGTTTGGCGCGGCCGACGCGGCCGCGGTGGCGCTGACCGCTGGGCACTTCCCAGCGGGCACTTCAATGCGAATCGGTAACTTGGGCGGGCGCGGTATCATGGCGACGCCGACAACGGCAGACACGATTATGAGAGTAGTGATGTGAAGGTGACGATGGTGGCGGTGACGACGGCACGGCCAATGACGGCGCCGATGATGATAACGCCCGCCTATAACGACAACGATGTCCTCGCGTCGGCGATGAAGGTTCTCGAGCGAGTTCGACACGCGCGCGCGGTCGACGCGCGCGAGTGGCCCGAGAGGTCTATTTTGACGCGGATCGTGCTGCCCCCCAACACGCGTGCAAGAACGTTCGAATCAAATCGACATGCGGCGCGAAAGGCCGGATTGACAGAATTCGGTAAACATGTTGGAAACAACTATCATTGTTGGGGGAAGCCTGATAATGTATAACCATGTGTTTGTATTCGTTTTCGTGACAATCGAATTTGAACGCCTTACGAATCCTAAAGTGTTTGAAAGGACTTCGGCATGCGCGCGCGACGACACGCGCGCGTGAACATCGCCCCGTATTTTGTTGCAAGGGGTTCTTGGTAACTGCTGATGTTTGACAAACGAGCGCGCGCATTGTCATCTCTGCAGAAGATGAGGGGGGGATGGTTGATGCCTGCCGGGCTGGGATGGCATGCGTTCATATGTAAAATGGTCAAAAGTCAGAATCACATGCGTACTATATTTCGCGAAGGGGGACCGTCAACTCCGGCCTCGGGAGAGGGGTAGAATCCCACCAGCCCTTTGGGCGACAGGTGGTCTAACGAGATCCACCTTCCCTCTTGCCACAAAAAACCTCTTCCCCTGCGGGGAGGGGTTTACCCGTCCCCTTACCCCTCCCCTAGACTTTTCTGGGAGCCCCGCGAGGTGTCAGGGCGTCCAAAACGGCCTCGGCGAGGAAGCCAAAATCATTGGTCTTACTAAGGTTTTGGCCCCATTTGGGCCTCTTGAGGGGGGGGGCCAACGTTGCACCACCAGCCCTCTGCGCGTAAACATCAATTGTTTTACTAAGGTTTTGGCCCCATGTGGGCCTCTTTGGGGGGGGGGGCTGAACGTTCTCCCACCAGCCCTCTGTGCGCCAAAATCATTGGTTTTACTAAGGCTTTGGCCCCATTTGGGCCTCTGTGCGGGGAGGAGGGGGAGGGTTGCCTCATCTCTCCTTTGATCGATGGCCTTCAGGATGGCCCCAAGAGGCCTTCCAGGGCTTCCAAGAGGGCCCCAAGAGAGCCCCAAGAGCCAAGAGGGCCCCCAAACGGCCCCAGAGGCCTCCAAGACGCCCAAGATGGCCTCCAAGACGGCTAAGATGGCTCCAAGATGCCTCCAAGACGGCCCAAGGTGTTCCTAAGACGGCCCAAGAAGTTCCCAAGAGGCCTCCAAGACGACCCAAGAGGCCTCCAAAATATCCTCCAGGAGGGCCCGAAGAGGCCAAAATCATTGATGTCCCTTAGGTGTTTGAAAAATGTTGACATTTGCTTCTTGTCTGCACTCCGACGGCTCAAGACGGCCCAAGAGGACCCCAAGATCGCCCACGAGGCTTCCAATATGGCCCCATGACGGCCCAAGAGGCCCCCAAGACGGCCCCACGAGGGCTCAAGAGGCCTCCAAGACGGCCAACATGGCCTCCCAGACGGCTAAGATGGCCCCAAGATGCCTCCCAAACGGCCCAAGATGGCGCAAGACGGCCCAAGTGTCCCCCAAGGGGCCACCAAGACGGCCCCAAAGACGTCCAGGTCCCCCAGGAGGGCACGAAGAGGCCAAAATCATTGATTTGCCTGAGTTTCTTCTCTTTTTTTTTGAAAAATGTTGGCATTTGCTTCTGCTCGGCATTCCGACGGCTCAAAGGGCCCCCAAGATCGCCCAAGAGGCCTCCAAGATGGCACAAGAGGCCCCCAAAAAGGCACCCAGAAGGCCCCCAAACGGCCCAAGAGGCCTCCTAGACGCCCAAGGTGGCCCCTTCGAAGAACCCCTGATCTGCCCCAAAAGGGCCCCGAAACAACCCACACAGGCCCCCAAGACGGCTTCCGACTGCGTCGGACAAGCCAGGAACGCCCTAAGACTGCCAAAGAGGCCCCCAAGAAGCCCCCAAAGGCCCCCCAAAACCTTCCAAGAGGCCCCCACGAAGCTCCCAGGAGGCCCCACGAGTGCCCCAAGAGGCGCCCAAGAGGCCTCCTCCTCCTCCTCCTCCTCCTCCTCCTCCTCCTCCTCCTCCTCCTCCTCCTCCTCCCCTCCTCCTCCTCCGCCTCCGCCTCCGCCTCCTCCTCCTCCTCCTCCTCCTCCTCCTCCTCCTCCTCCTCCTCCTCCTCCTCCTCCTCCTCCTCCTCCTCCTCCTCGTCCTCCGCCTCATCTTCCTCCTCCTCTCCCCCATCGCCCCCACGCGACCCCCTTGCTCCCAGAAGTCTCTCGGTTAATCCTGGTTGCTCGCGTTGCTTCCCTAGATGTGTCCCTTCATCCCTTTATCCCGTCAGCTCTCGCGGGCAGGGCTTCTGGATTGGCTGATGGAGATACTTTTTTGATTGGCGGCTCACAAGGACAGATCCAGGAAGCGGGGCAGTCTCGGCTGGGGCACAGGGCGAGATAATTGGCTACGACGGCGCATAGGCCGACGCAACAAGTGCACGCGCCAGGGACAAAATGCCCCCCATTAGGATGCGGGCGACCCAGGAGCGGGAACGCAGGCACCGGAAGGAAACAGACGGAAGAGGAGTCGCACAGTGGCGCCAGCTCGAACCGTGGGTCACGCTGCGCTGTGGCAGCACGGAGGGCCAGTGAGGCCGCACCGTCCATCACGACGAGGAGGCGAAGGAGCGAGGAAAGGCGGCGGGCGCGAGAGCACGCGCGGACAGAAGAGGGGGGGAACCGAGGAACGCCTCACTCACATGGACTCCTGGGAGTAGTCGGGCGTAAGCGAACGACCTATGCATGGAGACGTCGTCCCAGTCTCGGAATCCACAACCTGCAACTGCCTGACTCTGAAGGCCGGGGGGATACAGCTGCAAGCAAGGTCGAGCACCACGGACCACCCTGCGGGAGGGCCGAGAAGCACTGCCAAAGGATGGACCACTTGTGCAGTAGCAAGAGCTCGAGGGCGGCGCCCGCCGTGGGAAGCGAGACAACCAAGTCGCCGGCGTACAACGCGGGCAACTGTACGCCACGGTGAAAGGGGGCACATAGATGCGAGCGTCAACCGTGGTGGCAGGGGCGGACCTGATGGGGGGAACAACGGCGACCTGCCAAAGGATGAACCACTTGTCAGGGACGCGCTCACCTCAGGTCCAGCCCCAGGTGGTGCTCATGGACAGGAGCGTCTGGACCTTGTAAGGAGTCGGCGGCCCTGTCTTCTGAAACGTCAGCCTGGAACGTCCCTGACACTGTAGTCGGGGGGGAACGGCTGCAAGCGTTGGTCAAGTCCACTGTGCCACCCAGCGGGAGGCCGTGCGGAACTGCCCATGGGTGAACCAAATGCGCAGTCGCTGGGCCTCGAGCGCCGCCCACCGCGTGGAACGGTCGTCGACGTCGTTGGCGTACGCGAGCAACATGTCCGTCGCAGGGGGCGGGGGCGAAGTCGCGAGCGCAGCCTGGGGCGAGAGGGACGGGCCTTCAGTGCGCCACCCCCAGGCCCAACCTCAGGTGGCGTCGGAAGCGGGCAGGCGCGCGCGTTCGCACCTTGCCGTGCCCAGCGCATTCCTTGGCGGCCCCTGCCATCGGAAAGCGCCCCGAGTCTTGCCAGGGAGCCACCAGGATGCCTTCTAGGCCCGTGTAGCTCCTCGGCATCAAGACTCCGTGTGGGGGCACAGCCGAGAGCCGCAGTGCCAGGTGGGCAGCGTTGGGGGGAACCCGAGCGACGCGGAAAGCCGACTGAGCAAGGAGGAGGAGGAGGAGGAGGAGGAGGAGGAGGAGGAGGAGGAGGGGGAGTCGCAGCCGAAAGCCGCACAATCCGGCGAATTAGGGGAGGAGCGGGAGGGGGCGCCACTATGTCGTCGTGAGTCGGCGATGCCACTGTGGTCGCTCCACTGTACCCTGTGGAGGGCCTGGAGACTGTGGGGGGAACGCCGCGCCAGCAGGGCCAGACTATCGCGGGCCTTCTCTGACCGATGCACTCCTTGGCGGCCCCAGCCGTCGGAAAGCACCCCGAGTCTTGCCAGGGAGCCATCAGGGTGCCTTCGAGGCCTGTGTAGCTCCTCAACATCAGACTCCGCGTGGGGGCGCAGCCGAGAGCCGCAGTGCCAGGTGGGCAGAGTCGGGGGGGATCCGAGCGACGCGGAAAGCCGACTGAGCAAGGAGGAAAAGGAGGAGGGGGAGTCGCAGCCGAAAGCCGCACAATCCAGTGAATAACAGGAGGAGCGGGAGGGGGCGCCACTATGTCGTCGTGAGTCGGCGATGCCACTGTGGCTTGATCAGGTCAACGACACGGCACGAGTAGCCCCACTCGTTGTCGTACCAGGCCACGAGCTTCACGAACGCGGGGTCCAGCATGATGCCCGCCTTGGAATCGAACGCGCTGGAGATGGGGCACGTCTCGAAGTCGGTAGACACGAGGGCCTCGTCGCAGTAGCCCAGGAACCCCTTCATATCGCCCTCCGAACGCCTCTTGATCTCGGCGCAGAGCTCCTCGTAGGTCGTCGCCTTCTCCAGCTCACAAGTGAGATTCACGACCGTCACGTCGATGGTGGGCACGCGGACAGCCATGCCGGCGAGCTTGCCCGCCACCTCTGGCACGACCCTGGCCACCGCCTAGGCCGCCCCCGTCGAGGAGGGGGCGATGTTGCCCGACGCCGCGCGGCCACCATACCAGTCCTTCTTCGGCGCCCCGTCCACGGTTGGCTGAGCCGCGGTCATGGCGTGGATGGGGGTCATCAGGCCCCGCCTGATGCCGAACGCGTCGTTGACAGCCTTCACCGTGGGGGCGAGGCCGTTGGTGGTGCACGAAGTGCCCGAGACGCAGCCCATGTCACTCTTGTAGGTGTCCTGGTGCACGCCCATCACTATGGTGTGGCTGTCGTCCTTAGCCGGGGCCGAGAACGCGACCTTCTTCGCGCCCGCCTTGAGGCGCGGCTGGATCTTCTCATCCGCCAGGAACGCGCCGGTGGACTCGCGGGCGTAGTCCGCACCGTGCTCCTTGAAGGGGATCTCTGTCGGATCACGGGTGTGCGAGAGCGCCACCTTGTGGCCGTCGATCACCAAGGAGCCCCCGTCGACCTCGACAGTGCCGTCGTGCCTGCCGCGGATCGAGTCGCATTTCATCTGGTACGCGAGATACTCCGCATGCGCGCTGCACAAGCCTAAGCAAAGCCTAAGCAGACCCCGGAGGGCCACCCCACCGGAGTGGGGAGAAGAACATGGACAACTCTCTCCGTGAGGTTGCAGAGAGAGGCTGCTGATAGTACAGTATCAAACAGAGATTGAGCGTGAGGCTGCGGCAGCAGGCGCCGAAGGCGCCTCCTGTCCAATCCTCCAACGCGTTGGGATAGTGCCTGCGATTATGTGTGAGAACTAAAAGTTGGTATGTGAGAGAACTGAGCGACTTTTGAGGCGCTTGGCCTGTCCTTCCTCGGCCCTGGACGCTGTGGCCCTGAGCCCCTGCGCCGAAGGTAACTGGAGATCTTGGACCCCCCCAGGAACGCGCTCACACCCCTTGCAATTGACAAGGCTGCAGGAACCAGGCGATCGCTGGCACGCGCCCACACCCAAGAGAAGATAGCAATCAGCACTACTCCATGCCTGGTCTCCGGCCAAGTAGACTAGCAATCATGAGATCTTCGAGCTCGTGCACAATCGACTCGAGGTAGAGACTCTGGCCCACTCACGCCCGACGCACTACAGGATGCCAAAGTACAGGTGATAGAACTCAAGCCCAGGGATCACCGAGGCCAGCCAGCTCCATCAGGCACAACCCTTCATCTGACAGTCGTGTCGTAGCCGGCCTCGAATAATTTTCCATGCGACAAACTGGGAAGGCCTCGCATGTGCGAGGCCCGTATGCGGAAGAATCTGTGTCATGCAGGTGCATGCAATCTGGGGCGTGGTGGTTGTGCAACACCGTAGCCCGAGGTGTTACATGCGGCGTCGGCCATGTAAAGAGGTTCACGTGACCACTCGCCGGCAAATCCTCGCCTCGCTCGGCTGCGGCACCAATGGCGCCGGCCGCAGCGCCAGGCCCCCTTCCGCGGGGCGAGATACTCCGCATGCGAGCTGCACAAACCCAGGCAGATGCCTAGGCAGGTCCCGAGGGGCCATCACCCCCGGAGGGGTGAAGATAAGGTTAGTTGGTGTCCCAGACGGGTATGTACTGGAAGTACTGCCTGCCTGGGTCATCCTCGAGGACATGGCTCAAGCTTGGGTATGCGCTGCTCGCTGGTCGAGGTATTTCTGGCGGGGCTCGCGGGGGAGGAGCTGCTGAGTCGGACTGCGAGTTGGGGGCGCCCCAGCGCTCGCTCAACACATGTCGCCTGATTTTGGCAAGGCATATCAGATTGTGTTTCCATTGTTCCTTGTAGTTTTGGGGCAGCCGGGAGGGCAACCCTGTCCTTCTTTCAAATGCAGAAGACGGCGTCACCATACCGACGCGGAAGCACGAGAGCGCGGGGCAGTGCCACGCCTCATGGTTCCAGCAGCTGGCTTCGCCTCCACGCCTGTGACAACGAGGAGCAACAGCCCCGTTGAGGATCTTGTCATACTTGGCAGTGCTCTAAACAGCACCCGTGAGAAGAGCGATCGCATGGCTCCCAAGATCGCTCTTGATTAGATCGTGAAGCAGTGCCAGGGCCTGCAGGGCGAAGCTGACCCGCGCGGACGCGGCCAGCAGCGAGTCCTTGCGCTGCATGCCCTTGAATGCGTCCCACCACGAACGCCGCAGTGCAAGCCGCGCCAGATGCTGCGCCACCTTGGTGGAGAATGTTGGACAAATACTGATTGGATCGTCTCCCAGCCAGCCGTGCCAGCCCTTTTGATTGTTGTGCTCGCAGAAGCTGGGAGACAACTGGTTCATCAAGTCGTTGAGCATGGCGGCGGGGCCAAGGTGGCGCGTGAGACGACGCGCTGCTGTCGGGACAGGCGCCTCCGCGACCTTGGCAAGGCAGTCGATTGCAACTGCTCCCTGCCGTTTGTACCGGGCCCGCCAGATCACCCACAGACGCGAAATAGTTCTGTAGAGGATGCAGCAAGAGTGCCCTGTGACCAGAAAATGTCTGAGATGAAGACAACCCGAGCGCCACCTGCCGCCGAGGACGGCGTGGTCGATGTAGGACTGCCACTTCTGGATTCTGATCTTGCCCGGAGGCGACCGCACAGCTACCCAAAGCAGCCGGGCGTAAGCACAGGGCATCAATTTTCTCTTCTGCCACCACGGGAATGGTAGTGAACGAGTGCGCCGGCATCGCTGCTGAAGGATCCGGACCGCAGGGGCCTCGTCCTCAGTGCTGGGCTTGCCGTGGAGGGTCATCTTGATCCAGAGCGCCTTCATCTCCTCGGAGGGAAGCTTGCGGGCACCTGGGAACAAGTCGATGGTCTGTGTCTTTTTGGGGTTTGTGCACATAGCTGTCAAAGACTCGAAAGCTTGCCACACCTGCTGAACAACCTGCATGGTACGAACATCTCTGGTGATGGTGGTCCGGACGTCTGCGTAGAGCGCGTTCGTGGCCGACGGCGCATGCCTCTGCGCACGATGATGCGGCAGTGCTAACATCACAGCCATGGCGAGCATGCTCAAAGGGTCCCCCTGGGCAAGGCTCCTGGATACGTGGACGACTTGTGGGTCGACGTACGTGCCAACCTCTGCATTTGTACTGGTCTGTCCAAAAGGCTCGGATAGCACGTAAAACGTGAAGAGGCACCCCAAGGTACTCGAATATGTCGGTCGTGATCATGGTGTCGACGCGATCAAACGCAGACTCGAAATCCCACGAGGCCACGTGGAGCTCAGCATGACCTGGAACAGTGAGGTGCTCTGCGTCTGGGCCGCATTGCTGCCATAACCAATTGCTACGGGTCTCGTCAATACTCGAGAGAAGAGACTCGATGATATGTTCAATCGTGACTCCTCGGATGCCGCCGGCCTGCCCTGCCGGCCACATGGGTTTCAAGAACTCCGCAATCTGCCCGGCGCGGAATCTGGCCCACGCCATCCACCAAACGCAGGCGATGCTGATGGGGCGGAGCCTGGCGACCTCTGGGGTGCCGCGTCCGCTGTCCTTCGGAAAATGGACTTGGCGCCACTTCAACCAGTCGGTCGGCGGTCGGGCGCCCTCTTCGATCTTAGCAAAACAATTGATGAGAGATTCGAGGGCCGAGTCCGGCAGCAGAAAGGCCTCATCGGCAGACCAGCCGTCAACGCCGCAAGCCTTGCCCCTCATGGGTTTGAGGGCGCGCCTGAGCTCATTGACCCCAGGTAGTGGGGAACGATCCAGAACCCCAGTCGGTTCCCTCCATACGCTCTCCGCGTGCATCAAGTCGTTGATCTTGTTGCCATTCCCAAAGGCCTGATAATGCTGCTGGTAGTGTTCACGGACGGCATGTGCAGCCCCAGCGCCAGTGAAAAGCTGATCCTTGATTCTGACCGCTGCGTCCGTTGGCCGCCACTGTGCTCCTCGGATCCACTTGTATACAGCAGAGCCGCCGGGGTCGATCTTCATGCGGCGCTTCCATGCCGAGATCCTCTCCCTCCGGGAGACATCCAATTCGTGCTGGGGACGCTGATGCGCCTGGTCGAGTTTCTGCTTGCGGGCGCCGGCCAGCCCAAGGCCACTGGCGAGCATGCCGGCTTCAGTGGCGAGGCCCCGCTGCCACTTCAGGCCAAGCTCCCGGGCGACCTGGATGAAGCGTCGGAGCCGGTCCTCAACACAGCTAGTTTTGGATACAGGGCCGCCCCCAAGTTCAGGTTTTTCTTGCACTCGGCATTTGTGTTTCCAGTCGCCTTTCGGCATAGTGGTCGGGGGGTTGAGGACGAGCATGCGCTGCAAGCAGGCCTCAGATGCCTCTGACCACGCCTGCAACCATGAGTCCATGTCGCCATACTCCTCCATCCCAGTATGTCTGTCATAATTCCCCATATTGTCATTCCAGAACAGCTCCGCCGTATCCAGCCAAGCCGCCATTTTCACTTCGTCATTCTTGAAAGTGTCCGGTCGTAGGTACCGGCGTAGTTTGGCCCAATGGTAGGGCTGCCTGTCACCTGTGCTGGGGGACTTGTCCACGAGCATGGGCATGTCCAGCAATGCGAGCTTATGATCCGAAATGTGATGTGACGCACAGAACACCGAGGATGCGAGAGGCGCCCAATCTGCACGGATAGCAAAGTAGTCGATGGCCTCGATCCGGGGCCCTGTCCATCGAGTGGCCTCCGGAAGAACCAGGAAGCGATAGTTGAGAGTCGTGTCGAACTCGACGCTGAAAGGCGAGTCAGCCTCAACATTCCAGTCGCCAGCGAAAACAACAGTGTCGCAGGCTGGCATGGCTGCGGCTTGTTCCAACAACCACGTCTTGAAAACATCTGCGGCGCCCATGTCCTCAGTGCTCCGGCGGCGCAGGTTGACGAGCCAGAAGAACGCGTCGTTGCGGTGCACGGTGTAGACAGAAGCCTCGCCTCCAGGGAAGCGAGCGCCCGCGCGCCAGGCAGGGCGCCACATGTTAGAAGTAAGGACGACTGTACCTCCCCCTGCAGGGATCCCCTGGCTGGCCTGCCCAAGGCAGTCCGACGCAGTACCCGGGGGCATGTGCCAACCAGGTTTGGAAAACTCGGCGATCTGGGAGGCCATCTGGTACTCGTTGATGCGGGACTCCTGGCACGCAAGAATGTCGACGCCCAGCTCCGCGGCAGCACTCAGCGCAGCATCCCGGTGGCGCCACCAGCTGGCGAGGTTGATGGTGCCGATGCGGATTTTGATTGCCTCCTGCGGCAGGAGGTTCACGTCTAGCTTGGATGATGTGGCCCCAGTAAGGTTCTCGTCAGACGCGACGAGCTCGCCCCCAGGCACCAGCATAGTCGATGATGGCGTCGGTGCTGACATCGATGCAGGCGCTGATGCGGGCGCAGGCAGCGCTGTCGGCGCTGGTGCTGGCGTGGGCGCTGCGGGCGACGAAGCTGACCTTATTGCAGGCGTTGGTGCCAGCGCAGGCGCTGGCATAGGTAACAGTGCTGGTGCTGGCGTAGTCGTTGCTGGCGTCGGTGCTGACATCGATGCAGGCGCTGATGCAGGCGCAGGCTGCACTGTCGGCGCTGGTGCTGGCGTAGTCGCTGCGGGCGTCGATGCTGACGTTGGTGCAGGCGTTGGTGCCGGCGCAGGCACTGGCATAGATAACGGTGCCGGTGCTGGCGTAGTCGTTGCTGGTGATACTCCGCATCGTAGCTCGCGTTCGCCAGCTTCAGCTCCGTCTCAGGGCCCTCCATGACGATGCGGGCCACCAGGCGCCCGATGCGCCCGAAACCGTTGATGCCAACACCGACCGCCTCCCTGGCCACCTTCGCGGACGAGCGGCGACGGCTCGCGGCCGCGCCCACGACGCTCGGAAGCACCCCGAGTCTTGCCAGGAGACCCTCAAGATCCTCCGAGGCCCGTGCCGCTCCTCGGCGTCAGACTCCGCGTGGGGGCGCAGCCGAGAGCCGCAGTGTCCGGCGGGCAGCGTCGGGGGGGGCCCGAGCGACGCGGGACGCCGACTGAACAAGGAGGAGGAGGAGGAGGAGGAGGACGACGAGGAGTCGCAGCCGATAGCCGCACAATCCGGTGAATTAGAGGAGGAGCGGGGGGGGCGCAACTAAGACGACGTTGAGTCGGAGACGTCGCTGTGGACTCGCCACTGTACCCTGAGGCGGGTCAGGAGACCGTGGGGGGACCACCGCGCCGTACCAATGTCGACGTTGAGTCGGAGACGCCACTGTGGTCACTCCACTGTTCCGGTGGAGGGTCTGGAGGCCACGGGGGGAACAACGCGCCAGCCCACTGGCAGGGGACTGTGCTGTCACCTTCCCAGAGCAGCACACCCTGGTGGCTGCGCACATGGGGGACAAGCTCGCCAGCCCACTGTCGGGGGACTGCGCTGTGGCATCCCAAGAGCGGCACAGCCTGGAGACTGCGCACGGGTGGTGCGCAGCCAGTCGGATGCAGCGTTTGGCCTCCCAGCGCGTTCCCTCCAACATCCTTGGGACGAGCGTGTCTTCCGCGCCGCGGGGGCCTGTCGACTCGTCACCCTCGCAGCGCGTTTCCTCCGTCGCACACGGGATGTGCGCATCTTCCGCTCCGGGGGGGGCCAGTCGACTCGTCATCTTCACAGCGCGTTTCCTCCGATGGAGAAGCACGGCACGTCCGACAACAGCCCGTCAGAACCAAGAGGGGGGAAGTATGAGACACCCAATCGCGCTGCAGAGTACGGTGTGCAACTCGTAGTCAACAGAGAAAGTGGATCTCAGAGAAGAAATCCAAACTGTCCACGGCATAGCCACACGCGCAGCACGCAGACAGAGGAGAAATGAACTGAGGTCGACGGTAAAACCACACACGCAGCACGTAGACAACAGCCATGATAAGGAAGTAGAAGTTCTGGAAGAAGCAGGAGTCAGGACACATACCACGGTAGCAACTCGCACGGATGCCACGAGGGGGTAGCAAGGCTACTGCGGGGAGACGGCCCACCACTGTTTTCTGTGCTTCCTGGGGGCCTGTTTATACGGGTGGCCCTTTGCCGCGAGTTGACCAGTTCTCACTCCGCCGCTCGGACCCCGGCGCCGCTGCCGCGCCCAGGTCCAGTCGACGTCTAGGCCCAGCGCTTCGCTGAGGACCCGTACGTCGCACTTGTGGCTGCGGAAGGATTCCAGGAAGAGGTGGCAGGTTTGCGGGTCGTGCCGAAGCGGGTCGAGCGCGCCCTCGCGGCCAGGCACAGACTGCCGCTTGGCGAAAGCGTGCCAGGTGCCAGTGAACATTGGCCCCAGTGTGACTTGGAGTCGTCGCATCGCCTCGCCGGGCGTCTCCCCGGGGAGGTCCCACTGGACATTGTTGATTCCTGTTTTGTACAGCTGTTGTCCGGTGTCGGGGTCCTTGGGCTCTGGCCATTGACGCGTGTCGGGCCCCTGGCGCTGCCGTGTATCCCGGCCGCAAGTCGTCAACATGGCGGCCTCGTTGTCCTGGCTGGGGGGTTCGCAATCTGCTCGCGACAGTTCTGGCTGCACGCCTGGCAAAATGGTGCGGGGAAATGCAAGCCGCACGGTTGGCCGCCAGGCTGGGGTCGGACCGCGTCCGGCGGCCAGGGCAGACGTGGCCCTGTGGCACGCGGGGAGGGTCCCTTTCGCTGGCGCTCGCTTTCGGGCCTGCGCCTGCTGTCGCCCTCATGTGCGCCCCCTTTGGCCAGCGCAAGTCTCTCTCCGTTTTCTGGGGCACCACTGGTTGTGCCGGGCGCGTGTGCGCTCTGCGGCGCAACTTCCATAGCCCGAGCGCGAGCTGCCTTGCCAGCGTTGCCCTGGGCGCCTGGCGAGGGCGCCCGGGGTTCGCCGTCCGCAAGGAGCTCACCGGCAGGGGAAGGGGGAGGAATAGGTGCAAAGGGGTTTCTCCCGACGAGCCAGCGGATGGCTTCGCTGTCCTGCGTCTGGATGGTTGTTCCGCGGTCTCCCGGCTGGGTGCGCGACGCTCCCAAAGGACTGCTGACGCGCTGGTTGCACTGAGGGGGGAATTCCGCGGCTTCCGCAGACCCCGCCGTCTCCGCCGCGACTTCCCGCTCCATTCCTCTGTCCTGCCGGCGCAGAGGACTGCTGACGGACTGCTTGTCCAGAGGGGGGTACTCCGCGGCTTCCGCAGCCTCCGCCGTCTCCGCCGTGACTTCCCGCTCCTTTCCTCTGGCTTGCTGGTGCAGCTGAAGGGGGGGGTCGTTCGTGTGAGCTGTGCACTGGTCACTGCAGGCTACCTCCTCTCGGTTCCCCACTGTGACGTCGTCGTCTGACCACGAAGGGGGGGTGGTATCGTGACGTCTGCCTCAACCGCCTCTCGATTCCCCTCTGGGACGTCATCCTCTGTCGACGAAACGGGGGTGGCACGTTGCCGCTGCTGCTGCTGCTATGCTCCGATATGTCGTCGTGCGTGGCAGGATCCCCGGGGTGGTCGTCTATCGTCGTCGCGGGGCGTCCTGGTGGTCCGTGCTCAGGGCGGCCGTCGGGGAAAGGGCTGGGGCTCGAGACGCAACGATTTGCATCTGGCCTAACGGGCCCCATTCCACCTCTGGGAATCGGTACGCTCGAAACCGCGCTCCCTTCTGGCCTAACGGGTTCCGTTTCAGTCGTGGCCGAATCCTCCAGATGGTCGTCCGTCGTCCTGGTCACCACGGCTGGAGCCGCCTCGAAATTCTGAGTTCCAGGTCCCGTAAGGCTGGTGCTGCAGCAGCTGCTGCGGCTGCTGTGGTGCTGCAGCGGGTCGGCGTCGTCGTTGTCGGCGTCTTCGTCGTCGTCGTAGTCGTCGTCGGCGTCGGCGTCGGCGTCGGCGTCGGTTTCGGCGTCGGCCTCGGCGTCGGCCTCGGGTTCGGCATCGGCCTCGACGTCGTCGTCGGCCGCGGCCGCGCGGGCCACGGCAGCCGCGTGGCCCGCGGCCGCGGCGGCGGCCGCCTCCGCCACGGCCGCGGCGGCGGTGGCGGCGGCGGCCGCCGCGGCGCCGGCGGCCGCAGGGGCGGCGGCGGCGGGGGCGGCCGCGGCGGCCGCCGCGCCGCGGCGGCGCCGCGGCGGCGGCGGCCGCGGCGGCCGCGGGGGCGGCGGCGCCGGCGGCGCCAGCCGCACCGGATGGCGCGGCACTTGAAATTTCAGCGACTGGGCCCGTGTCCCGCTCCCTTCTGTCAGAACGCAGCAGTCCTTTTTCTAGCTCCAATCGCACACTCTCCACGAGCTGCTCCGAGACCGCGGCGCCACGGAGAGGCTCCGCAGCGGCTCGTCGGGCAGCCAGATTCGCAGCGCGCTGGCGGCGTCGTCGTGAGCTCACGGACTCGCTCCAGTGCCACGCCCACTGCCGGTGCCAGGCCCAGGACGTGCCCCAAAGTCCTCGCGCTCGACGGCGACACTGGCCGCGTGCAAGCTCTGGGGGCCGCGTCGCAGACCGCAGGCCCGCAGCAGCGCCAGAAACACTGCGTCCGCCAGCGGCATCAGGGCCTGCGGCGGGAACGTGTCCGCGGTCCTCGTCTGGCAGCGGGTCTCGCCAGCCGCCATGCCAGCTCGAGGCGGAGGCAGGCACCCCTCCCGCCGGCCGTCCGCCACGTCGGGGGCCCGCGGCCATCCAGAGGGGGATCAGGAAAGGAGGGAGAAAGAAGAAGTAAAGGAAGAATGGAAGAATGGCCTCCTGGCGGCCGGCGGCTTGACCCAGAGCGGCTTGAGCCAGGCTTGAGCCAGGCCACGGAGCTGATGGAGATACGCGAAGCGTGAATAGTTGTTTCATCGGATAACATATGTCGCGCGCTTGGTCTTTCACAAATAAGTTGACACATCCCCTACTCTTGCAAACATCCAACCAACCCACCCGCAACTTGGTTTGCAAAACCAATGCGGCGGCAATTGCGATGAGTGCTTGGCGTTGGCTGGTGCATCTCAGCGGCCGTGCTAGCCAACGCATGCTCGCGCGCGCAGCGGCCAGCTAGTTTGGCGCGACCGACGCGGCCGCGGTGGCGCTGACCGCTGGGCACTGTTCAGCGGGCGCTGCAATGCGAATTAGTGAGTTGGGCGGGCGCGGCACCATGGCGACGCCGACAGCGGTGGACGCGATTATGAGAGTAGCGATGAACGTGGCGATGACGGCGATGACGACGGCACGGCGAATGACGGCGCCGACGTTGATCGCGCTCGCCAAGAACGATGGCGATGTCCTCGCGTCGGCGACGAAAGTTTTAGAAGGAGTTCTACACGCGCGCGCGGCCGGCGCGCGCGAGCGCCCGCGCGGTGCTATTCGACGCGGGTCGCGTCCCCCTCCCCGGCGAGCGCGCAAGAGCGTTTGAGTGAGTTCGCGTGTGGCGCGGAAGGCCCGACTGTTAGAATTTGATGACAACGGCCGAAAACCGATGGTGTTCTTAAAAATCTACAAGAGCGCGAGGGCATGCGATTTTGTCTGAGGGGTGGGGAAAAGATGTTGCAACGCCATGTGTGTTGATTGGTTGCCGTGACGCTCAATCTTGTAACCCTTGCGAAACCGACGGTTTTACCAGGATTTCAACATGTGTGCGCGATGACGCGCGCGCGCGTGCACTGCGTTCTTTTTTTTCGCCGAGGGGGCCCAGCGACAGCATGCGCACAAGGGCGTTCAAACGATCTTCTTCGACACGCGCGCGCGAGAGGCCAATTTGGAAACACTGTATGAGAATGTTGAACAATCGGTGATCTTCTGAGGAATTCGCAAGAACGCGGGCGAAACTTCTTTATTGTTCGGAACTGTTGTTGCATAGCCGTGCGTGTTTTTGTCGTGGCACTCGAGATTGAGATCCTTGCGAAATCATGTATAAGTATATATATATATATCAATACCAATATCAATACTATGCATGAAAATATAAAGAACACATGCCATGTCGTAAGGTTCCCAAAAATTGGCGTCGCACCCCGCGACGCGCGCGCACTTCGCTTTGATATTTTGTTGCGCAAGGATGTTTTGAAAACGTATGATTTTTGATAGACGAGAGCGCGCGCGTAATTTGTTGCAATGGATGGCGGGTGTCGATGCCGGCTTGCCTGGGACGGCAGGAACTCATACCTAGGATGGGCGAAGGGCCAAGACCATATACAACTTCGCAAGCGAATGCAACGACGGAAAATTCGAAAATGTTATGTCTCCATCGCCCCCCTGGACATTTTCACTGTTGGCTTCGCATGTGAATTCGCACATGGTCATGGCCCCTCTTCCATCCTACACGAGAACCCATGCCGTCCCAGCCGGGCCGGCATCGACCCCCCCCGTCATCGTTTGCCAAGAATGATACGCTCGCGTTCCCGTTCATCTAAAATTAATCCCTTCCAGAAGCCCTTTGCGCGACATGGGGCGAAGTGCGCGCGCGACGACGCATGCCGAAATCTTTCAAAACCCAAGGAATCGCGAGGAATCCCAAATCGAGCGTCACGGCAACATATAGAAACACCGGATTTTGCAAGAAGGTTTCTCGCAGAAGGAAAAAACGTTTGCGCCCGCGCTCTTGCTAATGCTTAACAGCCATCAGTTTTCAACATGTCCATGGAATGGGTCCACATTCGCCTCTTCCGCGCGCGCATCGAAATCGCTCGGGCGCCCATGCGCGCGTCCTGTCGCAAGAAACCCCTCCAACAACATTGAACGAAAAGCACGCGCGCGTCGTCGCGCGCGCATGCCGAAACAAGTGCAAAACCTTGGTGTCCTGTGGTGTCCCGTGGTGTCCTGTGGTGTCCCGTGGTGTCCTGTGGTGCAAAACACATGCGATCGACAGGTGTCCCGTGGTGTCCTGTGGTGTCCAGTTGTGAGATCGATAGTGAAATCGATGTGGTGACCCGAAGTGGCCCGAGGTGTCCTGTGGTGGCCCGTTGAGTGAGATCGATAGTGACATCGATAATGACATCGATACTGTGATCGATGTGGTGCCCCGAAGTGGCCCGAGGTGTCCCGCGGTGCCCCAACAAATGAAATCGATTGTGAGATCGATAATGCGATCGACAAGTGTCCCATGGTATCCCGTTGAGTGAGATCGATAGTGGGATCGACGATGAGATCGAAAATGAAATCGATGTGGTGCCCCGAAGTGGCCCGAGGTGTCCCGTGGTGTCCCGGGTTGTCCCTTTGAGCGAGATCGATAATGAAATCGGCAAGTGTCCCGTGGTGTCCCGTTGCGTGAGATCGATAATGAAACCGATCGAGTCAGATGCTGGTTCCCCCTCCTCTTCCCCCCCCACAACCTCCTCTATCACCAGAAGGGTGGTCGCATAAGTATACATGTAACATCGCACCATCCCAGGCAGGCCGGCACGCCCCCCCTCTTCCCCTGCACAACAGTACGATGCGCGCGCGCTCGCGTATGACAACCCATGCTCTTTTTTGTTGATAAGAATCCCCTGCGAAAAAATACGAAGTGCACGTGCGCGAGTCCTCGCGCACGCATGCAAAAATCCTTCAAAAACCTTGAGTTCGCAGGGATTTCAAATTCGAGCGTCCCGGACACATGTTGAAACAAAGCTCACGCCCTTGCGCATACTTGAGAAAACCACGCGTCCCCCAACATGTTCACATACCATGCCACCAAGCGGGCCTCACGCGCGCGCGTCGAAACCGTTCGAACGGCCCTACGCGCGCGCTGTCGCAACAGTTCCTGGGGGGAGAAAAAAAGAGCAATTATACACTGCGCGGAGTTCCCCATATGTGCATCTATTCGCATGGACTTGTCCGCCGTGAGTGTCTAAGCGAAAGAATTTTCGAATATAAACCGGCTTCGGTTGCGACGGTCTGGTCATGAATCCAACTGCGAATGAATTGGAGTCTGAATGAGCCTCAGTAGTACGAACGCGTCTCTGCGCATGAGCCTGGGGCCACCTGGGGCCTCCTGAAACCTACTGGGGCTTCCTGGGGCCTCCAGGAGCCTCTTGGGGCCTCCTGGTACTTCCTTGGGAGGATTCATGCCCCAGGAGAGGCCCAATATATAGCAACAAACGTACAGAAAACATTTCGGATTGGAGCCGCAGGAGAATGGCAATATACAGGAACAGTGTAAAACATCAAGGACTCCTGCCCCAGGAGAGGCCCAATATTTAGGAACAGGAGTCAAATGTTTAGGATTGTGCACACAGGGGAAGGACAATGTATATAAAGATACGTATAACATCAAGGTTTCGTGCTCCAGGTGAGGCCCAATATGCACACATATATATAGACATATATATGTATGTATATATATATGTATGTATATACATATATACATATATATACACATATATATATATATATATAGGAGCATACGTAAAACATATGGGATTGAAGCAACTCCTGCTGTCTTCTGAGGCCTCCTGCTCCTGGGGCCTATCGGGGCCTCCTGTTGCCTTCCGAGGCCTCCTGGCGCTTCCTGTGGCCTCCTCGGGCCTCCTGTGGCTTCCTGAAGCATCCTGGAGCTTCCTGGGGCCTCCTGGAGCCTCTTGGGACATCCTGTGGCCTCTTGGGTCTTTCTGTGGCCTCCTGATGCCTCCTGGGACCTCATGTGGCCTCCTCGGGCCTCCTGGAGTCTGTTGGAACCCCCCGTGGCATCCTGAAGAGACTATGTGCCCACGAGTCTGGCCACCAAAACAAGCAAACGGATCGAGACATCCTCAACATCTGGCCCACCTGGGGGGTGAACATGAGCGCCTCGCTCGAAACATCCTCCGAAGCTGCTTCGAAAACGAAGGATGCTGATACAAGAAACAACCAAACCGCATGAGACATCCCCACGAAACGGCCGCGAACGGGACCGTGAAAACACCACTGGCGGCTCCCCTTGGGGGTGCTGAAACCAGCGCACCGCCTGAGACATCCTCAACATCTGCTCTGGTAGCCAAGGATGTTGAGGCAGAAAACAAGCAAACCGCCTGAGAACCCCCTCATAAAACAAAGGCTGCGAACGGGACCATGTAAACACCACTGGCGGCTCCCATTGGAGGTGCTGGCATCAGCGCCCCGCCTGAGACATCCTCAGAATCTACTCTGGTAGCCAAGGGCGCTGAGACAGAACACAGGCAAACCGCTTGGGACATCCCAGCAAAAGTGCTGCGACCGGGACCATGAAAACACCCCTAGCTGCTCTCCTTGGAGGTGCTGAAACCAGCGCCCCGCCTGAGACATCATCAGAATCTGCCCTGATAGCCAAGGATATTGAGACAGCAAACAAGCAAACCGAATGAGACATCCCAGCAAAATTGTTGCGGACGGGACCATGAAAACACCACTGGCGGCTTCCCTTGGGGATGCTGAAACCAACGCCCCGCCTGAGACATCCTCAATACCTGCTCTGATAGCCAGGGATGCTGAGACAGAAAACAAGAAAACCGCCTGAGGCGTCCCCACAAAACTGCTGCGAACGGGACCGTGGAAACACCCCTGACGGCCCTCCCTGGAAGTGCTGAAGCCATCGCCCCGCCTGAGGCATCCTGACAATCAGCTGTGTGTTGAGTAAGTCAGACAATGAGAAGGTCTGGGCATGAATAAATCTGACTAGGAGTAAGCCTGTGTAAGAAAAAGTCTGGGAACGAGTCTGAATATGAGTAAGTCTGGGTATGAGTGAGCCTCAGCATGAGTAAGTCCGAGTACGAGTGGGTCTAAGTATGAGTAGGCCTGAGTATTGATAAGTTTGTGTATGAGTCTATGTATGAGTATATCTGAACATAAAACAGTAATCCCAAGTGGGAGGGAACTAGCTGTACCAGTACCGCAAAGAATGTACACGAGTACGAGTGGGAGTGGGTATGACTATGACTGGGTATGGTTCTGAGTGGGTGTGAGCTTACTGTGCCATGAAGAAGTCTGAGTATGATTAGGTCTGGGTATGAGTAAGTCTGTGTATGCGTAAGTTTGGGCATGGGGAGGGTGAAGGGGGAGGAGGAGAAGAAAAAGAGGAAGGAGCAGGAGGCGTCAACTTAATAACAAGAACCCCATCTTAGGATATGGGGAAAAGCGCGGAACGAAATGGACGCGCGCGCGAACCATCGCGCGCGCGCCGAAATTTGACAAACTGTTGGTTTCGCAAGGCTGTCGTAACCGAGTGTCCCGGGAACAAATAAAAACACATGGTTTTGCAACACCAGTTTTCCAACACGCATGCGCTTGCGCCCCTGCGAACTTGTTAAGACCATAAGAAGTTCAACCTGTTCATGACAATCGGCCAATCAGGCCCTTCGCGCCGCACGTCGAAATCACTCGACAACCCTAGCGCGTGCTGGGGGGGAGCCACGATCAGTGTCAAATAATGCGGGCCATTCTCGCGTGTCGGCCGCGTGCGCATGTCGAACTCCCTCCTAAACCTTCATCACCGACGAAAGGACGCCGTCATCGTCGTCGGCGTGATCAGCATCGGCTCCTTCATTGGCCTTGCCGTCGTCGTTGTCATCATCGAAACCAGCACCGCTACACGCATCATCGCGTCTACCGTTGTCGGCGTCGGTATGATACCGCGCCCGCCCAAGTCGCCGACTCGCACTGAAGTGTTCGCTGGGAAGTGCGCAGCGGTCAGCGCCGCCGTGGCCGCGCCGGTCGCGCCACAGTAGTTGGCCGCTGCGCGCGCGAGCATGAGCGGGCTTGAGCGGCCGCAGAGGTGCACCAACCAACCCCGAGCAGCAATCGCCGCCGCTTGGGTTTTGCAAACCAGGTTGCGGCTGAGTGGGTGGGGTGGTTGCGCGAGAAGTGGAGTGGATAACCCACTGCGAACAGCAACTAATTGCACCAGATGTATTGCACCACGCACGTTGCGCAACATAGGTTGCACACCGCAGCTTGCACCACCCATTCTGCACAACCTCGATTCCCCCACGTACATTGTTCACCATCTCTTGCTAGGAACACACATGTTGGTGTCAACGCAGCCCAACTATGTATATATATGTGTGTGTATCTATACATGTGTGTGTACGCGCGCCCATGCGCGATGGCGGGGAATCTAATACCCAGCGAAATGACAAGCGCCCACTACGACACTGTATGTTCATATACTCATACGGCCACTCTTCGGGTGATAAGGAAGTTGTGTGTGGGGGGAGAGGGGGGGGGGAACCAACATCTGACTCAATCGACCTCACTATCGACCTCACTCAACGGGACACCACGGGACACTCGTCGACCTCACTATCGATCTCACTCAACGGGCCACCACGGGACACCACGGGCCACCACGGGAAACCACGGGACACCGCGGGACAACTGTCGATCTCACTATCGACGTCACTATCGATCTCACTCAACGGGACACCACGGGACACCGCTAGGGCCACCACGGGACACTTGTCGATCTCACTATCGATCTCACTTTTTGGGACACCACGGGACACCTGTCGATCTCACTATCGATCTCGCTCAACGGGACACCACGGGACACCACGGGACGTCGCGGGACACCTGTCGATCTCACTATCGGTCTCACTATCGACGTCACTATCGATCTCACTCAACGGGACACCACGGGACACCGCTAGGGCCACCACGGGACACTTGTCGATCTCACTATCGACTTCACTATCGACCTCGCTCAACGGGACACCACGGGAAACCACTGGACACCACGGGACACCACGGAACACCACGGGACACCACGGGACACTCGTCGACCTCACTATCGATCTCACTCAACGGGCCACCACGGGACACCACGGGCCACCACGGGACACCAGTCGATCTCACTATCGACGTCACTATCGATCTCACTCAACGGGACACCACAGGACACCGCTGGGGCCACCACGTGACACTTGTCGATCTCACTATCGATCTCACTTTTTGGGACACCACGGGACACCTGTCGATCTCACTATCGACCTCGCTCAACGGGACACCACGGAACACCACGGGACACCGCGGGACACCTGTCGATCTCACTATCGGTCTCACCATCGACGTCACTATCGATCTCACTCAACGGGACACCACGGGACACCACGGGACACTTGTCGATCTCACTATCGACCTCGCTCGACGGGACACCACGGGACACCACGGGAAACCACTGGACACCACGGGACACCACGGAACACCACGGGACACTACGGGACACCACGGGACACCGCTCAAGCCACCGCCGGACGGACGGCGGAGGGGAAACATTTGTCTTGACTTCGCCCTAACAACGGCGGGTTCATTCCTCTCGCGCGCCCACGCAGCTTCGCCTCGCCCGAACGCACGACACGAAGGAAACGAAACGATTTCCCAGTTGGGGGTCTCCGTTCCACTGCGATCACACCCCTCAACCTCCGATTCAGCTGATGATTTCCATTCGGGTGCCTGGTGGGTGTGTCCTCGTTCCAGTAGCTTCGGCCCCGAGAGAAGCTGGAAGAACTCCAACTCTTGCTATGGGAAGCATGGGCTGCGCACGGGAAGACATGTTCAAGGTCGGCGGCGCTCGGAGCAGCGAAACGCCGACACCATCGTCACACATACCGCTGACCCAAACGGGACCTCGCCGCCCTAGGCGCTGGCAGCTGCGCTACTGTGGCGGGCCCGTGGGGATTCAAGGAAACTGCCATGCAAACTGTGCAACCGTTTCCGTTTTCGTCGGCAACTGGCGCCGTACGCAAAACCAAGCACCATCTCGCCTCCGTGGGCGATGCCAACTGCGCAATGAGGAAATGTCGCCACCTAAATGTACTCGACGTCGTCGCATGATGCGACGATGCCATCCAGATCTGGATGCCATCTGCGCGGAAGCCGACGACATGGACGGGCGCTGGTTGCACATGCGAACCATGCTTGCCAGGGTCAAGCCGTCATTCTCTCCACGGTTCGGGAAGGCCGCCTACCAACCCAGTGGCGCGCCCGCGGACAGTCAGTGCCCGCATCATGCGGGCCAGATCGGCCTCGCTGGGTTCCTCCTCCTCCTTTTCCTCCTCCTCCCCCTCCTCCTCCTCCTCCTCCTCACTCCTCCTTCTCCTCCTCCTTCTCCTCCTCCTTCGCCTCCTCCTCCTCTTCCTCCTCCTGCTCCTCCTCCTCCTCCTCCTCTTCCTCCTCCTCCTCCGCCAGAACAAGTGCCAGCGTGCTGCTTCTCTACGCGTCCCCCGCCCACGCAAGGGCACGCGCGAGGCTGCGGTCTTGCAATGCCCGCGCTGAGTGGCGCAGGATGCGGAGGCGATGCTGGCTATCAGCCTCAACCCAAAGGCGCTGCTGCATCGGGGATGTGACAAAACCAACTTCGACATCATCGATCGCATCTCGTATCTTCTCGCTCTCCACGCCATCCTCTGTTCTCTGTCTCATCCTTCTGTTGCCCCTGTCGATGTGATCACGTCCCTCATATATTCACGCCGTGCCTCCTCCTCCGCGCTGTCGTTCTTATGCATCAGTCCTCCAAGTCCTCTCCATGTAGCGTCGCTTTATATGCAAGTCCCATGGGGCTTGTACTACACAGATTCCCCATGCACATCCCACGTGGAAAGGCAGACCCTTCCAAATGTGCGCCCTTCTTGGATGGACCCGTTGGAATTTTGGCGGTGCGCACAAGGGGGTGGATCGAGGGCGGGCTTCTTAGAAGGAGACTATCGCTTAGAAGGCGCTGGCCTTACATCTATAGATAAGGCCCGCGCCTTCTAAGAAGCAGGGGTGCTTCTAAGAAGCCCTCCCCCCTCCCCCCATCCCCCTCTGCGCGTGGCTGAAAATTGCCACGCGTTGCACATGGGTTGAATACGTCTCGGGCCGATGGCAGCGCAATCTTTGTTGGAGAGGCCGCGCACCGGAAGCAAATATCACAGGGCTAGCAAACTTCGGCCCTGGCGCCGTAGAATCCGCGGAACCCCTCGTGGGTCTCCGGGAGTGCGAGATCCTGTCGACTACGCGAAGAAGCGACCCTGGGCAATATTGACCTTTTGGCGCGCGGCGTTTGGGGGGGCCGCGGGGGGGCCCAACACACAAGCGCTCAAAACGCTACTACCGCATCGCGTGCGGCGATCGGGGGTCCCCAATGGGCCCGCTCCAACGGCCACTCCCGCGAAGGGTCACTCTTACGTGTACGCGTAATCGATTCTTCGCCATGTTCCCCCCGGGGACCCAGACCGAAAATTTGACCCCCCCCTCCCAGGCCGCGGACGACTGCCGGGTGAACTCACAAGAGGAGGACGAGGAGAAGGAGGAGGAGGAGGAGGAGCAGGAGGAGGAGAAGGAGGAGGAGGAGGAGGAGAAGGAGAAGGAGGAGGGGGGGGGAGGAGGAGGAGGGAGGAGGAGGAGGAGGAGGAGGAGGAGGAGGAGGAGGAGGAGGAAGAGGAGGAGTAGGAGTAGGAGTAGGAGTAGGAGTAGGAGTAGGAGTAGTAGGAGAAGGAGGAGGAGGAGGAGGAGGAGGAGGAGGAGGAGGAGGAGGAGGAGGAGGGGTTCTGGCCCTCTCAGCGAGACGCCAAGACGGCCCGATCCCTACAGCCCCACGACGGCCAAGACCGCTAATTAAAGAGGGCCTCCAGGGGAGGGGACCTCAGCTGGCACCAAGATGGCGTCAAGACGTTCCAAGAAGCCTCCAAGACGCCTCCAAAGGGCCCCAGAAGGACCCCAGCGAGGGCCCCAATGCGCAAAGATCGATGCTTCCCCTTCGGAAGCTGACATTTTCAGCATACATCGGCGCTCCGAAAGTTTATTCCGATTTGAGACGCACGGCGCCTTGCGAATGCAGCGCAAATGCAATGCTGGAAGAGCGCGACAATACATGCCCCCTGGGCACGCGAGAGCAGCCGCGCCCCCGCGCGAACCCCGATCCCGCGCGGGGCGCGCTCCCGTTGACAATGGCTCACCCAGGGCACAGCTTCATGCGCAGGAAGTCCTGAGCGGTCTGCCCATCGGCGGCTCTTTAGGAGGAGGCCCAGAACCGCCGAGAAACCGTTTTGTCATAGGAAATTCTATGCGGTTTGCCCATGTTCGGTTTCTTCGGAGCGGGCCCGGAGACCTCGAGAACTATGTTTTTTTGAAGGGGTCCTAGGCAGTTTGCGCATGTTCGGGTCGTCCGAACCGGACCCGGATTTTTTCTTGGGGGACAAGTCCGATGGGATTTGGTCACTTTCAGGTCGGCCGATAAACTTTTCGGGTCGGCGCATGACCGAGCCCGAAAGATTCTTTCGAGGAGGTCCTATGCCGTTTGCTCATGTTCGGGTCAGTACACCGTTTGGGATTCAAAACTTAAAATTGGGAAGGGGAGCCCGCTCCCGCGACCCCGGGCGGGGGCTAGGCTCTGCCCTTGCATTGTACTGGGCCCCTCCGGCCACACGGGGCGCTGGGCTGCCCATCGGCGCGCCGACTCTGCCCTCGCGACATCGCCACCATCCGCCCTCGGGCCCCGCGAGTCTTGTCCCGCGCGCGCCACCCCAGATGGCCGCGGCCGGCCCGGTGGCGAAAGTGGGGAAACTTTCGGATCGGCGCAGTATGTGCCTTTGATGTAGGAAGAGTCGCAGACGATCTCAGAGGCCACCCAGATCGCCCCAAAACGACCGAAGAGGCGCCCCAAAGGGCCAAGCGGTCCAAGAGTCACCCCAGACGGCCACACAATGCCCCAAACCGGCCCAAGACGCTCCCAGGATCGCCCCAAGATGCCCCCAGGAGGCCCCTGGAGGCCCTTCACAAGCCCAAAGACTCCTCGAAAATAGAGACCTCCTAGATGGGGTCGGAGTAGATGGGGTCGGAGGATCGCAACGCACCAGCGATGCATCGGCCATGCACTGGCGACGTCGGCGATGCATTGGCGACGTCGGCGTGGAGAAAATTGGGCCCCACATCGAGCCGCATCGCTGATGCATCGCCGAGGCATCGCCCATGCATCGGCGATGCGGCGCGATCCTCCGACCCCATCTACTCCCACCCCATCTAGGAGGCCTAGAGAAGAGGCTTCCCGGGACTCTCAAACAGCCTCCAAGAGGTCTCACAACTGGCTCCGGGAAGCCCCCGAGCAGCCTCCCAGGAGATCCCAGCGAGCCTCCCCGAGGCCCTCCCCCCAGAACCCGGGCACGGTTGAGCGATGGACCGCAGAGCTCTCAGAAACAACCAGCGACTGCCCTGGTTCCGGGGGGGGGGGGGGGGGAAGGAAGGAAGAGGGACGACGAGACAGCACTGGCCCCCATCATGGTCATGGCCGACGCGCTGTTTTGCGCTGCTCCTCTTTCTTGCCGACCGCTGTCTCGCGAATTCCCTACATACTGCCCTCGGCCCACGACTCGTCTTGGACCGTCTTGAGGCCTTGGGCCTGCTAGGGGCGCTCTTGGAGCTTTCTTGGGGAGGCCTCCCGTGGCGTTGATGGAGCTCTCATGGGAGCCTCTCTGGGCCCGTCTTGGGGCGGCCCGCCTGGGCCTCCCTGAAGGCCGCTTGAGCCAGTCTGCGGCCCACCTCGGCCTTCCTCCTCCTTCTGCATGCCCAAGCCGGAGCGGTCTGATTCGACCGCGGCCTACCCAGAAGCTGTGGCAAGCGGTCCGCCGATGAAATTCGGGGATGGACAGGCCTCCCTTGAGTAAAACGTGGTTTAGTGAAAACGACCTCGGGCCAACACCTGGCGGGCGCAAGCCTGGAAAATGACGGCCGCGGCGCCCTCTCGAGAACCGAAAACGGACAATCCACTAATCGACGTGTCAGGGTAGGAGGTCTGTCCACCCCCGAGAAATAGCAAGGGGTCGGCGGGCGTAACCTGAGCCCACATAATATAGTCGAAAAGGTGACACTGGGCGAGCAGGCGAAAGCGAGGGAGGCACGGGGAGGAGCCGTCGGCACACGCAGGGAGGTGCAGACGCGTGCATGGCAGACTTTGCTGCCTCCGGTATATTGATATATGTATACGCACCACCGTTAGGCACTCGCGCGCGAGGTCTCGTGGCACGCGCGACAATGATGTAGGAGAAGAAAAAACACAGACACGTAAACTCTGGGCGCTCCGCGCGGATTCCTTGGATTCGCGCTGGACCCCCCACCCTGGCGCGCGGAGCGCGCCAGGGGCGGCGCCGGAGGCGCCGCCAGGGGGCCCACGCAGGCGCGGCTCCGAGGAATCCGCGCGGAGCGACAACAAATTATGTTTCTGTCGTTTCTTCTTCTTCGATAATGGCAGGCGTGAATGAGTATCGTTTACCCGATCCCCATCCCCAGCGGCGTGACCTCGGCCGCACTGGCCGATTTACCCCCCTAGATGGGGATACGGGTTTTTCCATTCGGGTTTCGAGGGGTGTATCCCCAACTGGGGTGGTAATTTGGTGGGGGTCTCGAAGGGGATGAGGATGGGGATGGGGATCGGTTGAACGATGCCGAGTGAAACACGGGCTGGCCAGGGAGGCTCCAGCCCACGGGGCAGCTGGTCACACCGTCCCCTGCGACGTCCTCCGCCACGGACTCCGGAGCCTGCCCGCCGGCGCGGCCGGGGCAGGCGCGGCCACGCCGCCGCCCTCCGCAGCCCGCGGCGACCGCTGGGCGCGCGCGGCGACCAGGCCTTCGGACAGCGCGCGGAGCTGCCCTCGCATGCTGCCCAGGCGCGCTGCCAGCCGCTCCTGGCACGCGACCGCCGAGCTCATGCGCTCCCGGAGCGCGACGAGGTCAGAGTCGGCCCTGTCACAGCCCGCGGAGCTCGCGAAGGAGCTCTTGGGCTTCTCGGACCGGGCGAGCAGCGTCCACCAGTCTTGGCGTCTCTGGCTGCGGGCCGCCTGGACGAAGCCCCGCCACACGGCGCAGCGCACTTGCGCCCGCCGCACCCGGGCGTCCACTGCGGGGAACAGGGCACACACCTCGCGGAGCGACTCCTGCTTCAGGTAGACGGCATCCACGTACGACCCCGTGCGGATGTGATCGTTCAAGAGGGCCTCCGTCTGGATCAGAATGCTGACGTCCCCCCAGACGTCTCCGTGATTGAGGTGGGTCCGGAAATTCACCACAGCCTTGCCCTCCCGCAAGAAAAACATCGCACGTCGCAACAAGATGTCCTCGTGGATGCCGTAGAATTTCGGTACCATTCGATCGATTAGTTCAAGCTTGGCCAGCCGTGAAAAATCTCTGGCCCACCAAACATGTTCGAGGAAACCACCACGGGTAACCTCCCAGATCTTATCTTTAAGCCCCTTCGAGAGCCGCTGCTGTAACATCTGCGTCTGGGCCAACTGTCTAGGAACATGGCTGGACATGGCCATATAGTCGCGTATCTGCACTTGAAGCTTTTGGGGCACTCCCCGGTGAGTGAATAATTCATTAATGTCGTCCATTTCAGAATTGAAGAACATTACAGCGCGATTCATATTTGCCACAATGCCGACAATGGTCGCAATGACATACGCCCACACCAAAGCTACCAGCATTGTTGAAACGGTGCTGGCAACATATTCGAGAAAATTCTGCGGGCAGATATCACCAAAGCCAACCGAAGTCCCCCGACCCCTACTCCGAGGCTCACCAGGCTGCCCAGCTGAAGCTTCAAGAACTGAGAGACTCTCTCATCACCGGTTCCACGAAACGAATTGCAAAACCGACCTATACTTGAGGTCGCAACACCTTGGCAAGAGTGATCGTGACCACCCACGGGTTACATCATCAGTTGGTTATAATAAGTCTCTTTGCGCGGAACTGCTCAATAACCTAAGAGGTGGGACCCTAGTTTCTGGAGCAGTCAACCAAGCACGGCCCAAAAGGGTACCTTTGCCACGCCCGAAACACGTCCTCAGAGTTGAAGGCCGCCCAGGGCCACGTAAGAATAGAAAGGGTAATCGCCTTCGATTTTTATTATTTCTCCGTGCGCTGGCGCCCTATCTGCAGAGAGCCCCATCCGCGCGTTCCCAGCTCGCCCTCGTGAGTCGTGGGCGATGGTGCAAGAGTTCTCATGAACGAATCGAGGCGATATGCAATCCGCGGGCGGGACGACGAAACAAACGGATCAGCAATCGGCAATATCCAGTCGATCGAACTAAGCCTGGAGATCCAAGAACGAGCGCCCAGTCATTGGCATCAACGTTTCGAGGCCACGATCCCTTGTAGAAGAATGGTCCATCATCTTCGAGGCCGCGACCCCTAGATAAAAACAATTGGCCCGCACTTCTGAGGCAGCGAGCCGACCTCAAAAAAGCCCTGATCCGCGTTTCGGAGCCACGATCCCCGGCAACGAAAGAATGGGCCCGCGCTCTCGAGGCCGAGATCCCGAGGCACAAACGGCTTGTCCTCCGAGGCCGCGGTCCCTGGTAGAGAGCAACCAGCGACACGCGCTACCTGGGCCAGCCAGCGATACGCAGCAGAATCGATGGGCCCGCGCTCCCAAGGCAACGACCCCTTGCAACAACAACAAACTTCGGGCCCGTGCGCCCGAGGTCCCGACCCGTTGTAAACAACTGTGGGCCCGCGATCCCGAGGGACCAATCCAACGCGAAGATCTGTACATCCGCGCTCCTTTAGGAGGCGCTTCGTCGGAAAGATTAAGGAGGATGAAGCCCCATTTGGGAGCTAGTACGCCGGAATGGGCCTCAGATTAAGCGGAATTAAGCCGGATTGAACTGTATTAAACGGGATTAAGCGGGATTAAGCCGGATTAAGCCAGACTTCGGACCAGTGCAAAATCAGAATTTGACCTCCCAGGAGTTGCATCCCAAGCTCCTGGGGCCACGATCCGCTGTGACAAACTATGGGCCCGCGACCCCGAGGCCGCAATCTCTCGTAAACAAAACGGGTCCGCACTGCCGAGGCCACGAACCCGGATTCAAAAATACGGATCCGCTTCCCGAGGCCGCGATGCGTCGCACAAGGACTTGTTTATCCTTGCTCTCTGGGCCACAGCCCCGTGTAAAAACAATGGGCCCGCGGTCCCGACGCCCGCGGTCCTTCTTGCAAAAACTGTGGTCCGCGCTCCACGAGGCCACAATGCATGGCAAAAACAGTGCATCCGCGCTCACGGGGCCACGACCGCTCGTAAAAGCAACGGGTCCGCGATCCCCTGGTCACGATCTCTCGCAGCAAACCGCAATGCGTCCGACGCAATCCCTGAAACCACAAACTGTGGATCCGCGCTCCCGAGGCCACGCTCCGACGTAACAAACTGTGGACCCGCACGCCCGAGGCTGCAATCCCATGTCCACAATCGTGGGCCCGCGTTCCCGAGGCCACGAGCTGCCGTAAACAGCTGTGGACCCGCGCTCCCGAGGACACGATCCATAGGAAAACCTCTGCGGTTCCGCGCCTCCAGTGGCCTCGAGGTCCAGAGGCTATGAATCCGCGCTTCAGAGGCTACAGTCCCTTAAACAAAACATCGTTGGCGGCGCGCACAGGGTGGCAGGGGGAGGGGGGAAGGCTCCCTAGAAGGCGGCTGCTCCTTAGAAGGCGCTGGCCCTACATCAATAGATAAGGCCTGCGCCTTCTAAGAAGCAGGGGTGCTTCTAAGAGACCCTCCCCCCTCCCCCCACCTCCCTCTGCGCGTGGCTGACAATAGCGGGTCCGCGCTCCAGGGGCCACGATCTCTTCTTAAACATGGGCCCGCTCTTCGTGCTCGCCAGCTGGCCAGGCAGCCTTCCGGCCAGCCGGCGAGCTTGCGAACCAGCCAGTCTGCCAGCCAACTGGCTGGCATGCGACACGTCCGTCCAGGCAGCCAGCCAACAGGCCGAGATAGTCACTTATCAGTTGATTCGCTAAACAAGCAACCGACCCAATCATAACTAGCCGTCCAGGCAACAAAGAGGGGGGTCGGCCGCAAAGGGCGAAGCCTTTCAGATTATTGTTATGACCGCCCAATACAGAGCCATTGAGTACACACAGAAAAGGTTTTCCGATACAGAAGGGGTACAAGGATCGCCAGGCCCATCGGGCCCATCGATCAGATCCGAAAGCCATGACCGCTCGTACTTGACACCGAAGAGAGTAGAGATCAGCCCGCCCACGTGGACGGCCTCGACCCCAACCCACATGCACGCCATTAAGTGGCAAACGAACACGACCACGATGATGAACTTGATGATCTCCATGACGTTCGGCGAGAAGCCGAACGTCACCTGGACGCGCATCACGTGCTTCGAGATCCGGTCGGTGTTGTGCAGCTGCAGGAAGCGCAGGAGGCGCAGGCTCCGGAGCATCGCCAGCGCCCGCGCGCCGACCCCGTGGCCCGTGATGCAGGACAGCGGCTGCAGCAAGCGGGGCCCCGTTGCCACGAGGTCGATCCAGAACCAGCCGGCCTGTCCGCCCTGGCTGAGCGGCAGGGCACAGTACCTCTGCGCGATCCTGCACTTGTCGTCCTCCCAGACGGCCCCCTCCAGGGAACTCTCCACCTTGAAAGCCTTGAAGAAATTCAGAACGATGTCGACGAGAAAAACGGAATCGATGACGGTGTTGGGGAAGTTCAGCGGGCTCCGGGCCCCGGATTTTCCTCCTGTCGCGAAGACCATGACGTCCAGTGGGACCAGGTAGATGCTGACGAAGAGGACCGCGATCACGAAGCACTCCCAAACAGAATACAGCCGATTCGATGACGACGGTATGATCACGAAGCTTGCTCCGAAGCATAACTGCGATTCGGTCTGCACGTCGACTGACTGCCGTGGAGATGACGCCGTCATCTCGTCGAGTCCCGCGGACGACCGCAGTGTGACGGGCATGCCGTCTAGTATCGCGCTCGAGTAGCTCGACTTCGTTGCGAACCTCTTGCGGGCGGCATGGGTGTCGCTCGAGGAGGAGGGTTCGGGGACCCCTAGCGACCCGTCGAAACCCTCCTCCTCGGACTCAGCGTCTCCAAAGTCGTCCTTCTCGTCTACCCTGAACAGTCGGTGGAGGGAAACGATTAGTGAACACCCCTCCTGCCCCCCCAAACTCAAAGTTGGCACGCGCGGGGGAGACTGCGGTCGAGGTGCAACTCTTCAGACCCACCGCCAACTTTGAACATGGGGGGGGGGGGAGGCGTTGACAGATGAATGTTGCATGAATGTTCGTTATTTTTGTTCCGAGGCCTGGTGCTCCCTTCCCGCGGGGCGCCGCGCTCATGGTCGCCCGTCGGTTCACGGGCGGACATTCCCGCAGGCGCCCCCCCAGGCGCCCCCCTTGAGAACTTAAATGGATGTGGGGGCGGTGCCAAGAGCAGAAGGAGCGCGCGGATCGGGCACTGGCGCACCAGCTCGTGCTCCTGCCAACGACTGCTAGAAGTCTGTCGAGAGCACAGCCTGAGAAGTGCTTCCTCTGCGAACTGCAGGCTGAAGTCCTCGTCGTGCGCGCATCGACGAGCTTCGCATCCAATGCGTCTTGCCCCTTCTCTGGGCGGGGCTCGCCACGACGAATATTGCCAGCGGCGTCCGAGAGCAACAGCTGCTCGACAAGACTCCTTCAGTGCCACGAGCTGTCTCGCTGCGTCTTGGTACCAATCGTGCACTTCAAGCACACCGGGGCGTTCTCGTCCGCCGCCGTGGTGACAGCGCGAGACCCTCCCAATTTCACGTGCTCCCCACAGGGCGGAGAGACCACCCGCATACTGAACGCACCATACACGCGAGGGCCCTCAGTAAACACTCCGCCCGAGAGAGGGGGTCGAAAGGGACAGGGCTGTCTGGCAAGACCCACAAGGCGATTTAGTAAACGTCGACTGTGGGGGGGTCGGGGCTGCTCTTTCTCCGAGGCCTTCCTTACTCGTGTTCTCTGTGGAGCACCGCCTGTCTCTGCTGAACATCGTAGCCTAACGGTCGCTTCTTCCGGAAGTCATTACGGCCAGGGTCTGCGCAACTGTGGCATCACGTGGGCGATCTCGGGGATGCCCCTCGTATGTGTCTGGAGCTGTTTCGGGGCATCTCGCGAGTGTCATGCGAAGACAGGCGAGATGCAATCAACTTTACATCACACATGTGGCAAAGATCCCGCCTCGGAATTTCGAAAATGAAAGTAAGGCTACTGTATATGATGCAGATCGATTTCAATAACTAGATCCCGAAACGTTCAGCGTCGCAGCACACCCCTTCTCCTGTGGTCGTGCACCCCGGTGGCGTAACCCACTAACCAGGCCTTCCCCTGTGCCGTGCCGATTCACAAATTGTTCAAGCTTATCGTCCCATCCCGTCAGCAGCGCAGTACAATGCAAAGCAAGCAATCACGAAGCGCGAAGCAATTCAAAGCAGTGCGACACAATAGCAAAGCCCCCGCAGTTGCGGTTCAGAGTGAAGGGGCGGGGGCGAGGATCGTCAGCAGACTGCGAGGCTCGAAAACGAATTAGATGAAGCCCACCGCGAGCGCCGATGGTTATGCATAACGCAACGCACCCGCCGCAGGCGCCGCTTTTTTGTCTTGCGGGTGGTTCGCGTGTCGGTCGCCTGGTTGGACGCGGGCGGGTCGCGGGTTGGGTCGCGAGTGGGTCGCGGGGTGGGTCGCGAGTGGGTCGCGGTTGGGTCGCGGGGTGGGTCGCGGGTGGGACGACGCCACAACAACAATAATTTTAAGGCTGTTGGCTCCTATCTGCTCGCGTGCCAGTCAACACGTATATCCCAAACCCTCGCTACACGCCCTTTTCGTCTTCGATCGTACCCTCGTGGGGGGATCTCTTCCTTACCTGCCGAGGGCATTCAGTGCAGCCCCTATACCATGGGTGAGAAACGGATGGGAAGGGCGAGGGAGGAGGATGGAGCACGAGAAAAATTAGCAGGAAAGGGCTAGGAACAGAAAACACGCGGTAGAACCAGACGGGCAGACCGGGCGGGCAGACCGTAGCGGGCGGGTCGGGAAGGCGGGCCCAGGCGGCCAGGTCAAGCAGGCGGGTGGCTGAACCGTGAGTCCTCGATTAATCGCGAAGAAGGCTCGAGCGATAGCGCGATCCACAATTAAATCATTCGAAGCGCTCAAGCGCTCGAGCGAGAGCGCGATTCCTGAGTGTCGAGGGCGCGGCGTCTCAATACATTGCGATGAGGTCCTACGCGAGAGCGTGCTTTCTGCATACATTGTGAGGAAGTTCCGCGCGAGAACACGATTTCGAACAAATTGAGAGGAAGTATCCGGCGGGAACCGTTGTTGTTGTAGCCAGGCGGCCAGGGACACAGATTGAGCACGAAGAGTTCTCCTTATAAAGAACAGGGTGCGATCCCCGAGGAGAGCACTTCATTGAAACATGCAACGGTTACCGGGCAGGGGGGATCAGCAATACTCATTCTTGAGACATGGAACTGAGCAACAACATGAAGCAACAAGCAAAAACGACAACATCAACAACAACACCAGAAACAACAATCCGCCGGCCCCATTGTGGGGCAACGAGGCTGTAGGCCGAAGGTTCGCAGTTTCCTGTGCCAGTTGCAGCTTCCAGTTTCCACTGTTACAGTTCTGCTTCTTGCTGCTTACTGTTCCTTGTTGATGGACCGCGCGAGGGGGGGGGAGGCCCAAACGGGCAGGTTTAGCATGCCCTGAGCGTGTGCTCTGAATTCCTCACCCCTCACGCAGATCGGCGGGGTCAGGGTCCAAAAACATATGGGACTCGCCACATTTCTGACATTCGGTGGCAGCCCTCACGCAGATCGGCGGGGTCGGGGTCTAAAAACATATGGATTTGCCACATTTCTAAAATTTGCTGGCACCGCTCACACAGATCGGCGGGGTCAGGGTCCAAAAACACATGGGATGTACCACATGTCTGACATTCGGTGGCACCCCTCGCGCAGATCGGCGGGGTCAGGGTCCGAAAACACATGGGATTTGCCACATTTCTGAAATACGCTGGCACCCCTCACGCAGATCGGCGGGGTCAGGGTCCGAAAACGCAAGGGAATTGCCACATGTCTGAAATCCGATAGCACCCCTCACGCAGATCGGCGGGGTCAGGGTCCGAAAACACATGAATTTGCTACATTTTGGAAATTCGGTGGCACCCCTGACGCAGATCCGTAGGGTCAGGGTCGAAAAAACAAACAAGTCCCGACACTGCTTCACGGCGGCGCCCAGACCTCATGATTTAGCTTTTGCATCTCCCATTATCCCAGAAGGGGGGGCGGCGGCATGGGGCGAAGCCCTCACGGATAACAACACTAATAACAACGTTCTGCTCGAGTGTAATTCATTTTGTTTTTCCCAAACCCTCGATACCCGCCCTCTTCGTCTTCGATCACCCCCCTTTTGCGGGGTATATCTTTCTTCCCTCTAGGCCGGGCCCCCGCAAGCGGCGTGGCGGCCGCGGACCGTCGGCCTGGCCAGCGGCAGCGCCGATCGGCGGCAATCCGACCCCAAGAGGGACGGACAGGGGTCCGACCACGACGACGACGACGACGACGAGCGAAAGCGAGAGCGAGAGCGAGAGCGACAGCGGGGCCACGAAGGGCAGGAGGGGGCCAGGAAGGGCGACAGCAGGGCCACGAAGGGCATGCGTATGGGGCCACGAAGGGCGCGAACGGACGGGGGCCTCAAAGGGCAGAGTGCGGGGCCACAGAGGGCAACGACGGGGCCACTGAGGGTAGCAACGGGGCCACGTAGGGCAGCGAGGGGGCAAAGAAGGGCGACAGCGGGCCCACGAAGGGCATGCATATGGGGCTACGACGGGCGCGAACGGGCGAGGGCCACGAAGGGCATATATTGGGCAGCAAAAAGCAAGGACAGGGCCACTGAGGACAGCAACGGGGCCACGAAGGGCAGCGAGGGGGCAAAGAAGGGCGACAGCGGGGCCACGAGGCGCATGCATATGGGGCCACGACGGGCGCGAACGAGCGGGGGCCACGAAGGGCATACATATATGGGGCCACGGACGGCAGCGAGGGGGCCACGAAGGGCTGCAACGGGGCCACGCGAGGCAGCGAGGGGGCCACGAAGAAGGGCTGCAACGGGGCCACGACTGGCAGAGAGGGGGTCACGAAGGGCTTTAACGGGTCCGCGAAGTGCAGCGAGGGGGCCACGAAAGGCAGCGAGGGGGCCACGAAGAGCTGCAACGAGTCCACGAAGGGCAGCGAGGGGGCCACGAAAGGCTGCAACGGGGAAGCGAGATCCCGGTTCCTACGCAAGCGGTGAGGGATTCCTAAGCGTGAGCGCGCCTTGGAGGTGCCTGTGAGTCGGGAGCGCGGCGCTTGAGTAAAATGCAGGAAACTCCGACGCAACAGCACGATTCTTGAGTATATTGCGAGCAACTTCCCAGCGAGAGCGCGACCCCAGAGCGCCTAGGAAACGATTCCTGAATGAATTGTAAAGAAGAAGATCCCAAGCGAGAGCGCGATTCTTGAGTTGGCGGAGGCCCAGCCACGACGACAAGGGTTCCTGCTCGATACTTCCTCACGATTTACGCCGAGATCTCCCTTCCAAGAAGGCCCCCGAACTCAGGAACGGCGCTCTCGCTCGAGACCATCCCGAAATTCAAGCAAGTTGGTGGAGGCCCGGACGCGGTGACAAGGGCTCCCGTTCGATACTTCTCCATAGGTATTCCGAGAACCCCTGGCCAGAGAGGCCCCCGAACTCAGGAAGGGCGCTCTCACTCGTGACTTCTTCGCACTTCAGTCAGTGGCCGACAAGGAAGAGATTCCCCCCGAAAGGGGGTGCAATCGAAGACGACATTGGCGGGTATCGAACATTGGGGTATACGGAATGCAAGACACGCGTGCCAGTAAGAACGAACAGTCTTAAACTGATGTTTGCTGTTGTTGTTGCTGCTGTTGATGTTGCTGCTGCTGCTGTTGTTGTTGCTGTTGTTGTTGTTGTTGCTGATGCTCTTGTTGTTGATATTGCTGTTGTTTTTAATATGAGGGGCAGGGGCCCAATTTGAGCCTAGTGACTCCCCCTGAAAAAAACTGGTGAGAACCCCGGGGGAAACACTTCAATTCAGCAACAACCACAAAACTACAGCAACAACAGCAGCAACAACCACAAAACTACAACAACCATAACAACAACCACTTGACCATCATGCGCCATGTTTCCATATGCCACATAAACACGCATGTAACTATCCCAAGGTCGGGGGATTATTTCCTCGGCGCATGGGGTCCGAAAGACTCCCGCCCAAAAGCCGCGCCAAAGGAGGTCTGCCGAACACCTTTTTTCCGAGGAGCTCCAAATCCGCCGACCCTGTC